>JARHVA010007135.1:317500-365000 GCA_037957365.1 Torreya grandis
GTCAGTATAGAATAAATAGTTTAGTCTAGTACATGAAAAACAAGTAAAAATGGGATGCTCATTCTCAAATGTATAGTGAACTGGCAGGATATGAAGTCCTAAATAATGTTTTCAACATTGGGAACACAAATAATATGATTCTTTTTGTCTACATCAGATACCATTAGATGACCTTATCTTAGGTACAACCTAGTTACATTGTGTCTTACATATTATGGAAGGTTATAACCCTTTGGAAGATTATAAAATGTGAAATAAAAGTTTTCAATTTAGGTTTATGAGGTGGTTTTTAATTTATTAATATGAATACCAATGAAATGCACTATTATATGTTTATTGGGTAAAATTGTGACTATGATGTTTAGATAACCATCAATACGATATAAATTTAATGGGAAGATCATCAAGGAGATGAAACCATAAATATAGCTTTGAATAAGGTTTAATTCAAGTCATTTATCATTCATATGTAGCTTACATCATCTATTATTATCTAAAATAAAGTTGGTTTAAGGTCGGCACATAACCAAGGTCAAAATATTTTTGAAATAAAGAAATCATTGGCTTCCTAAAATAGGCCTAATCCGTTCCATAGTTGAGACATGAAGATAAGTATGCATATTAAGCTATTAAAACCTTTGATCATGTAACATAGTTCCATATGGAAGAAATTAGGTATCAATTTTTGTGAGCTCTAAATATGTCATAAATAGAACTATTATACATGGAATTTATAATATACATGGATTACATAGAAATAAATCATGAGGTTAATCTACCATGGAAAGATACTTATTCCTTTAATGGTGATACACACAAGCATAAACTAGGCGTGAGGACACTATGAGGTAAAACTAGTGAGAATGATTTTTTTTTATTGAGATAAATTTCCTCACTAATTCACAACAAAGGATTTATTGTAATTAATTTATAAGTTGGAATATCATATTCATAATTTATGTCAGTGGATCAATTCTACAAAATATGTGATTAAACATGCTGTTACAACTTGGTGGGTAGTTCAATGATCATAGAACATACACTAGGAAGAAACCTCTAAAGAAATGAGATCCGAGTTGTAAATAGAGCATGTGATTTATTATCAATTTCCACTACTTAAAAAGGGTTAGTGTTCTAAATTAAACATTCATATGTGTGTAGATATATGGGCATCACATGATGTGAAATAAAATATTGGATAAATTTATTTTGGCATATGTTAGAAACACTACCAAGTGGGAGGTACTTGCATCAAGAATGCATATCTAAAACAAAACATTGGACACATGTTCAATAGGATTTTATAGAAACATTTGTGATTGAAAATTATAATTCAATGGTGTGGAATAATCTTAAAAATTTAATTATATTTTTATGTCATGGACTTGACAAATACATAATATATACATAGGATTATAATTTGCAAGATGAAGAAGCCAAAGGCTTGAAAAAATCCATAAAAAATGTATATCTAATAAATAGAATGATGATTTTTTTTTCAAATCATGTAATAGGATTATAGATAATGTAGAAAAAGTAAATTCCATTAGTAGTGATGAATATTTTGCATTCAAATGATACTTTTATCCAAAGCAATAGATATAAGATCCTAAACTCAATATCATAGACACAATAAAGAATATTCAGTTTCAAAATATAAATTTTTGTGATAAATAATGGGGAAAGATATTGATATACTCTCTTCTTGAAGGGATAAAAATATATATCAATAAAGAACATGTAAACTAGTGAAAATATTGGTAAATAACGGGTTCCAAAGCAAGAAACCATAGGTTATTATTAGACGTAGTAGTAAATTTTAGGATTCCAATTGTTATGAGACTAACATAATGTATTCTTTCAAATGTTTACAAAATTGAAGCTTGGAGATCCTTTGAAGGGGAAGTGCACATAGAACTCGAAAAATGAACATGACCTATTAAAAAAAAACCATATATAATAAATCTCAAAATGGAAATAAAATTTAATGCTATAATTATTTATTAAGTGTAAAAGAGGGTTTTTAATGGGACCCACCATTTTATAGTGGATAATAAGATCTAGAAGTAACATCTCTTCTAGTGGTAGCGAATAAAAGTTGTAAATAGGCTATAATCTAGTTGTAGTCCTTCAAAAGAATAATTATTTTACTACAAACCTACAACAATTTTTTTATATTTTTTCAATATGAGGATCATGTTCAAAGGTTATAAATATCTCTTTCTAGATCTTTCATTTTATTTAAAACCATAGTCAAGTCCAATACATCCCAGAAATTAGGATGTATGGGAATGTCTATTTACAAAGAGACAACTAGTAACCTATTAATCAATGGATCTTGAGATAGTAAATCCACATAGAAAAACATAGATATCATTCAGTTATTTAGAAAACAAAATTTGCCATCATATTTATTCTCTTTTTTATTTTCTATAGAAATAAGTTCTCTTTCTGGGGTTTAATCACTTTTTGGTATGAAAACAAATCAGCCTATGGAGTTATAGATTGAATCTCAGAATCACTATTCTCGTAATCATTTACAAAATTAAAATTATTAGGGGTAACATACTTACACCAATAAATACAATTATTATGCTTAGAGACATTACATTTTAAGGCAAATTGACCTACTTTATACATTTTTTGAAATTTATAGGATGAGAGAAGCAAGGATTATCTATCCAGTAGAGAAAGCTGATTGTGTCAGTTTGATGGAAATTTAACCCAAGAAGTTAGGATAAAGTATAATCTATATTAGTTTTAGGGAGATAAATTATGCCTAATTAAATGATCCATGTATAATTCATTTCAAAAACTAAGTTATTGAGTCAATCATAGGACACAAAGTGTGTTGATTCACTAGAGGCTTATGTGGCTACCATAAGATCTATATCACAAAATATGACTATCTAAAGAGAATGTTTTTAGTGGACTGCTATTTTTTTTAAATATATGGTAATGCCTTTCATTATTATAAATTTCACTACTATTTTTTCTAGAGATGTATTCACTTCATTCAAGTATTTTAACGATGAATTTATGGAAGATTATATGGATGATTGGGATGTGTTTTAATTATGTTAGAAATATGTTAATATTTTTGAATTGATATGAATTATAATAATTAATTGTTATTTACTCCTTTTGGTCTTATTTTGGCACATGTAGTATGTAGTGATGATATTATGGTTAACATAAACAAAATTTTAGTAATTATAGGATTCCTTCTCCCTATAACTTGCACTAAAGTGTGATCATTTATAGGATACACTATGAATTATTGTTAGTTTTTCATGGGGTATGCATCCATATCTACCCTATTATAATGGTTACTATATAAGGATTCAATGTTTTAATGGATCAATGAATGTCAACAAACCTTTATTGATTCTAAATAGAGATTATTGATAACATAAATTTATTTATTTATGGACTAGAATAATCACTTCTACATGTATGTAGATGTTCTATGAACCATATTAGGATTTTTATTAGCTCAACTTATAAATGGTGTTTTTGATAGTCCTATTCACTTCAAAAGCTAAAATATTCTAGTAGATGAGATTAATTACGCTACTATAGAACCAAAATCTCTAGTTATGGTATTTTCACTACAAATTTCTATGTATTATATCTTTCCAACACCATTTAAATTATTTATACACTAAAGGGATCTAAGATATTTTATGAAAAAACCCATGCTTGGAGGAAAGATATCTAGGTGGTTAATTTTGATTCATGAATTCTAGTTTAAAATAAATTTCATGTCCAAATGCAGAAATGTGTGTCCAAGTAATCTCAGTCACATAAGGAATGGTGAATAATCAGAAGAACTATAGGATGAGTCACTAGATGATCCTTTGTTTAGAGTCTCCATGATTCCTAAGAATTTGGAAGACATCATTATCTTTCTAGAACATGGTATTGTTCATGCACATTATGTGTGTTAGGATAAAAAAATAGTTGATCATAAGATCATTGCCATTTATTATTATCAAAGGATTTATTAATAATATGGGTAAGTATGATGTATTATACATAGTTGGTTTGGTCCGTGAGTGATCTCAGAGGTTAGAGCAATCACACCAAATATTTGAAAGAGGAAACTTCATAGGAGAGTCTATAGTGAAAAAGATACTACAAAGTAAACTCTGGTGGAATAATTTGTATTAGAATGTGCACATATTTGTAAAATAGTGTGATGTTTGTCAATGAGTAAGAAATCAAAATCAAATTGATTAAAGCCTCAAAACCCAATGCTATAAGTCTACCCATTTGAATAATGAGTAATTGAGTTTTTATGACCTATTAATATTCATAGGAAGTGTATTCATTGCCATATACTTAGTCACAATGACATATTAATTCGAAAATGGATAGAATTTGTTGCAACTCCAAGTTATAGTATCAAAAATGCAGCCAAAAATTTGTATGTAAACATTATAACTTGGTTTGGATGTCTTGTGAAATTATTTAGCAATAGATTTAATCACTTATTTAATACCATGAATATGTTGGGTGAGGAATTTATGATATCTCACAATAAAAACACAACTTTTCATTCTCAAGCCAATTTTTAGACATAAGAATCAAATAAAGTTATTAGGAATATGCTCACAAAAATATTTAATATGTAGAGAGATAACTTCAAGGTTCAATTTCTTGTAATTATATGGGAATACATGAGTAACTATAAACATGTGATAATTGGTCTATGGAAAACAAGTATGAATGACAATGGGATATATAGTTCTTGGTCTATGAATTTCATTGTAAAAGTGATAGGGAGATAAATATTTACTATGGGAGTGATTTTTATATTTATATCACAAGAAATAAAATAGGTAGAGAACAAGTTGGATGTAGGAAAATTAAAGGACTATGAAGGCATGGCATTATTTTAATATACAATAAAAGGAATTTTACCTAGAAAATATAATATTTTTATATGTTATAACATTTTAGGTGCAACTGATGAAGCTACACATTCAGTTGAAAGTACCATATATTATCCTTGAAATATCTCAGTAAAGAACTATAGTACTAAAGGACCTTCAAGGAACCATCCATTTGGGTTGAGTAAATTGTTGTAGTCTTAAGACGTACTAGCAATGAACTCTATAAATATATTTTATAAAACTTGAGTGGGTGTTAAGTAGCACCAAGTATTTAGGGGTTCTTTTTATTTTACAATTTTGTTTTCTAGGTCTTTAGTGTCAATGTGTGTAGTGTAATTTATATATATTATATAGTAAAAAAAATGTGTATAAGTTTAAGTTATAGAGTATGAAAAGGAGGAAACATAGAAACGAAATAACATATAATGGTCAATGCGAGAGTAAACTAAACAAGTTCATGAATGAGGTACTAAAAATGGTATGAATAAATGGAACAAAATAATAACTACCAAGGTAGTTAATGAAAATGGTGTAATACATTTTTCATAGGATGTTTCCATACATATTAGCATAGAAATAATGTAGTAGGAATGAAGGTTTACACCAAGAGGGAAGTGCTTCATGTAGTTTTAAAAAATTTCAAGCCATCCACTCATAAATCAAAGAGAAGTACTTTAGATCCTCCATAGGAATCCAATCGATTTAGTACACTATTACATTGTTATGGTCCTATCTAAATGCATAACAAATTTGTATTTTTATAAAATAAGAAGTGATAGATAATAAACTAAAAGGGTCATAGACATATCAAATCTAATGATATGTCTTGATGAGTACATCAATTAGGAAGAGTTATTGGTCATCAAGTTGAGCATAAACATTGAGAATGTTCTTATTGCTACATTTTAGAACTTTCAATATTATATCTAAGTGTTTATGTTGTGTTTAATTCAATGGGATAAACCCATTACATCAAAGATTTTTTATGTCCAGCCACCACTTTCCTCAATATTACAAGGACCAAAAATGGGTAGCATTATTTGAAACTTTGTTGTTTAAATAAATGATGGATTCAAATTAAAGGACTCATTATATTTCACCCTTGGGTGCCTATGAACATGTTATAGTAATTGTTACCTTTTTATTCAAGTAAAAATATTCATGTTGGGTTATAAATAAAACTTTGTGAGTGTGTGAAGCCACCACATACACCTCTCTCATTTTTCATTAGCATATAGGATGCACAAAGAAAAGTATTAATGAAAAAATATATGATCACTTGATCAGTACCTGTAATATGACCTATGCCCCTAGCAAAGAGTATCTGTTACATTAACTTACTTCAGGTAGCTAAGAGTTGATGAAGAAACATTTGAGATTCTCAAGTGTAGGCTAAGCAATTACAAGAATCCTATTCCTTAGCTTTTCAAACTTAGCTATGAAATCCCTCATTGGTTCATGAGGTTCCTTCTTCATTTGTGTGAGTTGAGCCAGCAGGGCATGTGTATCTTTTGTAGGCTTGAATCTGGCTTCAAACTTGTCTTTGAGAGTGTTTCAGTCAGTCACAGTCTAGGCCTGCAGATGATAGAACCAATTTACAGTAGTACCTTGTGAAGTTTCTATGAACAACCTGACTGCTACATCTTCATACTTCACACCTATTATGCAACAAGCTATGTTGAAGGCTGAAATATGTTCATTAAAATGAACCTTCCCATCACCATAGAACTTGGGGAAATTCTTCCTTGAACTGCGTGGTAGCTCATGTAGAGGTGGAGTTAAATTAAGTGGGCCAAAAGAGTTACCCCAATGACATTAAACTGCCATTGTATGACTATGGAAAGGTGGAATAACAAATCTTAGAGGGGTAAGTATTGATGAAGCTTTATTAGTAGCGAAAATGGAGGCTTTACCTGATAATGGAGACTTGACTTTAGTAGGAGGAAAGCTTCTCGCTCATTGGAGGTGAGATGGTGAAGAAAATAGATCAAAATTACTTTGTTGTACCAACTTGAATACAGGGTCAATAATACCTTTAGCCCTTTGGCTTTGTGTATACTATGGATCTTCTAGAGTGTAAAAATAAAAATGGAAAAGAACTGGTACTGCTTCAGCTTAAAGCTTGAGGCTTCAAATTGTGTGTTCTTCCCTAGTTGGTGTGGAGGTGGAGGGAGATAGTAAAGCTATAATGATAATGGGTAAGTCACATAATGGAGTCGCCAGAGTCTATAATGGATAAGGGTAGGGACTGCTTCAATCTAAAACTTGAGGCTTCAGATTGCACATAACATCCCCAGTAGAATCACCAAAAATTGTTGGGTGAATATTTTATCACCAGCTAACTGATGATAAAAATAGGTCTCTTCAACCACAGCCTAGGGAGATTGGTTGGCCAGATGTGTAGTTTTACTACATCAAAAGGGGAAAAATCTCTCCTCTCATCAAGGGGAGGTTCCCTATAAATATGCAAGAGCTATATACTATATATATAAGTAGAAAATAACATTCAGGAGTAGGATAAACCATCCATCTCTCTTTTTTAGTGATGATGTTAATAAATAGAGGAGAAAATCTTGGTGAAAACACTGAAAGCACTTCTCTTCTTTTAGAAGTGATCTTGCAAGAAACATTAGTTCTTTCATGTAGTGACAAGTAACTAGTAACCAAAGGTGTAGTAACCAGTAGACTGAGATGTAGCACAAAGTCTCCACCTCAACTACCCAAGATTGAGATACGAAGGACAATGGGGGCACAAAGTCATCCCAATGTCCTTTACATAGAAATAGAATATGAAGGATAATGAGGGCACAAAGTCATCCCAAGATCCTTTACATAGGAATAGAAAGAAAACACACTAAAGGCAATTATGGAGGCAAAAAGTCTCTCCATAGTTGGCTTCAAGACACCTTTCTAATTATTTTCACTAATTCTATTTATTCAATTAAATGGACAAAAAATTTATTAAGGAAACATACATAAGAACAATTTCCCTAACAACCAAGCTATTCCAGCACAAAGTCTGAAAAGTCACTTGTTTTCTTATTCAAATAAAAAATATGATCAATAATCTAAGCTCAAAGTCTCAGTAATGCCTTTCAATTTGGGCAGAGTTTTGTTTTTGATAACAGAGAGATATCCTCTAAAACAATAAGAGAGAGTCCAATATATAGTGCTCCAAGAAAGATTTGGGTGCTTTATTTCACAAAAATGGCCTACAATGCATTGAATGCCTTTAATGCATTTTAAATTTTATCTATGGGATATGATAAAATCGAGCATCTATTTTTAATATGGGTCACTTGATGTGTTTCTTGATGTGTGCACAGCTATTCGCTCTACTCAATGTAGAAAAATAGGCCGCACCATTGAATGTTCATGCTCTCTGATGTCCACCTGGTGGACTGATTTACCTTCTAAAAACATATCCCATGTGTGGATATTTTTGATCTTTCTCCATCGTTCCCCCTTTCTTGGCTATATTTTTTGCTTATCTGTGTGATTTGAGCCCTCGGGCTATCTCTTTGGCCAATCACCAAATTTGTTCATAGTGTATGTGCTTAAGCCTGAAAGGATCAACAGTTATTTCATTACCACAAAGTTGACATATTCGGGTTCGTCATTGTTTGAAAGCCAATGGTTAGTTATTTGCCCTTAATTTGATGGCTATGGGCCCTTCATCCTCCTTAGCAATTCCTTCGTGTCTTTTCCGCTTACTCTGGCTAGTTTCTATTGATCTCAACAAGTGACACATGGCGTGTTCTACTGTGAAATAGGTGAGAACACGTGGCAGCATCCATTTAATTTATAGAGGCTTTAGATATCTTTTGAGAGTCTTACATAAGATGACACATGGCATCTTTCGTTGAGCTTTAAAAACACTATAAAAACATTTGGGACTCACTTGGATTCATGCAGATGTTGACACTTGGTGTGCTCCACTCATTTTAGTGACTCAGCTAGGGCCCACCACAGTCCTTACATAATATCAAAATAAAAGGAATAAAATATAGAGGTTGACACTTTTTAGCCTCCATTGAGATTTGTAACGAACACGTAGTGTGTTCCACTGCTTTGAAACTTATTAGAAACTATGTCCCAGTAGATGACACTTGCTAGCTTTTGCTTCAACTTTGTAAGGGACACGTGGCATCTTCCACTACACTTTAATGTTTGATCTTTCCTAGAGGGAAGTTTCCCTTCAAGGTCTTGAGAAACGGTCCACTTTCCTTGTGTCAAGTGTCCCCTGTGAGGGTACCTACCCTTTAGGCGGTCTTGGGATGGCCTTCGGGCTTTAATTTTCTTGATGGGCTTTTGCTCCTTTGATGGAGTTTTTCCACTCTTTTCCTTCAGATGAAAAGTTTGAAGGAATTCCTTCGAACAATTTGTCCAAAGGAAATCTTCCTTCACTTTGCCTTAGTTGATTTTATGTCGGGTTCTTGCTTTCGGGCTTTCATCCCGAGTAAATTCCTTCAGATAAAAAGTCTAAAGGATTTTTGCCTTAACCATGTTACCACAATCTTTTCCTAAAAGAGAATTGTGCCCTCTCCAAGGACTTGTTCAAGCCCAGAAGTATCCTTCGGGATTTTGCAATGGTCCATCTACTCCTCGCCTACCCTCTGCAAGGGTTGTTTGTCCTTGGTTCACTTTTTCAAAGGAAATCTCTTTGTTCACTTTTTCTCACTGCCCTCCATAAGGGCACTTGGTTTGGTTCATTACCCTCTACAAGGGCACTTTTTCCTTTGGCTTTGGGGTAGCCCCTTGAACCTTCCGATTGAACCGAATGATTGAACCAACTTTGGTTCAACGGTTTAACAGTTCAATATTGTGTTTGAATCCATCTTTTTGTCTAAGTATTTTGATCACTTTGAACTGATTAAACCCATTGAACCATTGAACCCATGGAACCTTTGTTGGTTCAAGGTTTAATGGTTCAATGGTTTAATGGTTCAATCACTTTCTTGTGTTCCACTCATTCACTTGACTGCTTAAACCAAATGCTTTGAACCAAACCACGTTGAACCATACTCTTTGAACCAAATGCTGTTGAACCTTTTGAACCATTGTCGAAGTGCTTAACTCTTGCTAATGATGTTGAACCTTTGAACCCATTGAACCCATTAAACCTAAATGGTTCAATGGTTCAATGGCTCAATCCTTGCTTAGAAGCTTGCCGATGGACATTTTTGATTGAACCAAGTCATTTAACCAACCTTGAAATTGCCTAAGTGTTGAGAGCTTGTTTCTTTCCTACAGAGTTTGTAGAAATGAGTCTGTATAATTGATAGAGTCTATAGTTTCAAGCCTATAGAGTCCTTAGAAATGAGTCTATATATTCCTTCCTACGGAGTCTTTAGAACTGAGTCCATAGAAATAAGCCTGTAGAGTCTGTAGAAATGAGTCCGTAGTTTCAATCCTACAAAGTCCGCAGTTTTTTGAAAAAGCTTGAATAATGAAGAATTTGAATGCTCAGAACAATTTTTGAAAATGGAAAAGAGGATTTTGGTTTGTTGAACCAAAATAGTTCATAGGTTGTTTCAAAAATGAGTGACATTTTTGGGGACAACATAACCCAAAATGGAAATCAGACATCTCTTCCCAGAGATATGCATATAGTTATATTATGATCTTGAGCAATAAAATAACTCTTCTCAGAGAATTCATTGTTACTATGTTATTTTCATGTTCTTAAAATATTTCTCAATCAAAACATATAAGTTTTTTATTAGTGGTATCAAAGAAATTTGTCTTGAGAGTGTATGATATCAAGGACGAGGTTAGGGTATAATAAGCTTGGATGGAAAATAATAGAGCTTCCAAACTATCCACCTATTTACTCCAAATGAATTTAAATTGTGGATGACACCGAGACATCTGATCCCTTTAAGGAAATGGTGAATGAATCCATCCAAAGACAATAAGAACAGATGTTACAATAATTCACCCAAATTCTCTAATAACTCTTACTAGAAATTTATGGCTCCTCATCTGCACTTCCTAGCTCCTCATCCACAGAACATCCTTTTAGTGCCCCAACACCCTTCAAGGTTTAGGGGAATTATGATATCCTTACATTTAAATGCAAAATCAATGCTGATGAGGTATAAAATTGGTTGGATCAATTGTCTTCCTACTTCTCTATAAATAAATTCACCGATGGAGAAAAAATCACTTTTGCTCGTTTGAAAGCATCATTGCCCATGAAAAATTGGTGGGAAGTGTATAAAAATAGGTTTATTATAGATGACATTGGCCTTGAGGTAGAACCTACCTAGGATGATTTTATGGAAGTGGTAAAGGAAGAATACTATCCCATTAGAGCATATGATGATCTATACATATAGTGCAAAAAACTTCACTAAGGTAAGGACCAATCTGTTCAAGATTACACTGACATTTTTTATTCTTTATCTACAAGATTAGGCATCCAAGAAAGTGAGAAACATAAGACTCTCAAATATCATGGTGGACTACAATGGTACATATGGGGGGGGGGAATGGAACTCTTCAATTTGGAAACCCTCAAAGACACATTCAAGTTCATAGTGAAGATTGAGTAGAAGCATTGAAGAAAGAATATAAAGATTCAGCCTTCAAAATGGAAAAGTGACAAGGAAGGTCAAACATGATGCCAAAATTGGAAGCAAAAGGAGTTTCAAGATAAGAAACCCCAGAAGGGGAAGACTAAAAAATGGTGTGATTACCATAAAATTGGAACTCACTCCAAAGAAGAATGTTGAGCCATCAAGTCACTACTCTCTAAGTTACAATACTCAACATCTACTGCTTTGTCTCATACACAACCTATAGTTGAAGAGGATGAAGAAGAGATTGTAGATGTTGAGCCCGATACCATCATTACTTCATCACAGACCTGTGAGGAAAGGCCAAATGACAAGGAAAGATTATTTCACTCTAAATTATGGGTAAAAGGTAAACCTCTACATTTCATTCTTGATTATGAGAGCCAAAAGAATTTAATCTCTGCTAAAGTTGTGAAAAGTCTAAATATATCCATGAAGCCTCACCCAAATCCATACAGTATTAGATGGTTGAGTCCAGGGAGAGACCTCCATGTCACCCATCAGTGTCTTCTTTCATATTTAATAAAACCTTTCCAAGATGAAGTCTTGTGTGATGTGGACAATCTAGATGTTTGTGATGTACTCCTTGGTTAGCCATTTATGTATGATTGACATGGCATCTATGAATCATGAACCTGGAGAATCACCCTCACTCTTGGAATGTGGAGCTATAAGGTATCATAGGTACCACCGACCACATCTGTCTCCCTGATTAGTGCCAATCAATGTAAAAGATGGGTGGAGAAGATAAAGCAATTCATTCTCATGGTGGTCAAACCATATAAATCCAAGAAGGCTGATATTATAGTGTTGACTACATGATCAACATAATAATAGAATTAGATGGGACAAATCATAGGAGAATATGATGACTTATTCAAGTCACCCACAGGAGTTGCACTACATTGCCAGGTAAAACACTCTATCGATTTGATCCCAAGATCACCTTTACCTAACAGTCCTATGAATGACAGATTAGTCTTAGAGAATGATGAGATAAAAAGATAGATTTAAGAATTGATCCAAAGGGGTCACATCATGCCAAGCTCTTCACCTTATGGTAGCCTGATTATCCTAGCACCAAATAAAGATAGAACATAGAGGCTTTGCATTAACTATCAAGCCCTGAATAAAATCACTGTGAAGAATTGCTAACCCCTCCCCAAGATTGATGATCTATTGGACCAACTCCATGGTGTGAAGTTATTCACCAAAATTTATCTCAAATATATCTATCACAAAATTCCCATCGATCCCACTGATGTCTAAAAGATTGCATTCAAATATAAGGAGGGGCTCTTCAAATGGTTGGTTATGCCTTTTAGCTTAACTAACACACATCTAAATTTCATGAAGATGATTGATGACATCTTGGGACCCTTCAATAACTCATTCATGGTTGTCTACCTAGATTACATACTCATCTACAACAACACATGGGAGGAACATCTACAACATGTTCATAAGGTGCTTCAAACTCTTCAAGAGCACAAGTTGTATGCAAATCTTGAAAAATGCACATTTAGGATGAAAAATATTTAGTACCTACATTACATTGTGAATGAGGAAGGTGTCCATGTTGATCCAGAGAAGATTCAAGGTATTCGAGAATGGCCTACACCAAGGACCCTCACATAACTTTGTAGCTTCTTAGGTCTTTAAATTTTCTATCACAAGTTTATTCTTGGATTCTCACATGTTGCTTGGTCACTAATGCAAGTGAATAAAAGAGGATCTAAAGATACATTTTAGTGGAGAAAAATACAACAAATGGAATTTGAGAATTTAAAGAATATATTTTTCTCAACCCCTATTCTTACCTTGCCAAATTTGCATCAAGTTTTTGAGTTGAGGACAGATGCATCTGAATAGGCCATGGGAGCTATCATCATGAAACATGGCCATCCCATTACATATCATAATGAAACTTTCATTGATACAGTCAGGAAATACCTGACATATGATAAGGAGCTCTATGCCATTGTGCAAGCCTACAAATAATAGAAAAAATACATCTTGGGGAAAGAGATGGTCATCCACACTGACCATAGACCATTAAAATTCATCCAGACATAGATAAAAATATGAAATGAGAGGCACCAAAATTAGGCCACATATCTATAGCAGTTCCATCTGATAATCAAACACAAAAAGGGGAGCTCAAATAAGGTCACATATTGTCTGAACTACCCACTAATTACTGCACTCACAACAATTCATGACCTATGGAGACATGAGACTACCACTTGGGGTGTTTTATATCAAGTAGATCCTACCTTTGCTGATACATATTAGGTTCTTCAAGAAGGTAAACATGTTTTTTATTTCTATTTGTAAGATAATGTCCTCTATCATATGGGGTACATTTGTGTTCTACTTGTAAAGCAATAGAATATGATATGGGAAGCACATTTCAGTAGGACAGCTGAACACTTTAGTGTATAAAAGACTTTAGTGTAATTGCCTTGTGAAAGGTGTGAATTAGTTAGGTGAGTTATGAACTATGATAGATCATGCATATATTAGTAATTTTGAGACCATCCTACACTAAAACACTTAGGCTAACCATAGCGAAATGGTACATTTGCAAATTTTATGAAATTAGGGAACTAGACACTTAGTTTGATAGATGACACTTGCATCAATGTATGCTTTTGACTTATACACAAGTGTTTGGGAAGCTAGAAAATAGGTACATAACCCAAACTTGTAGACTTGGATACTAAGTGTGTTTTAAGCATTTTTTACAATAGTTAAGGCTTGGTCATCAAAATAATCATTGGTCATACTAAGAAATACAAAATTAAGAATATGGATAGTAGATGCAAGCCTTGCAGTAATAAGGAGGTCTTGTGAGTTAAAGGAAATAGTTATGGTATGTATTTTCCAAGTGTACAAGACTAAGGTGTTATATAATTTAGATTTAATATCTACATGTCTACACACAATATTAAAAATAATATAGAAACTTCACAATTTAATTTCATAACCTAAGTGTAAGGTATTTTAGTGCTAATGGTAGCCTCAAAAATAGAATCTAATCTAGGTGGAGTACCCATAATATCTACCATCACATATACAAACAAAAAATGAAAGAATTTAAAAATGAATACATTAAATAAACATATTAAGGTAAATTTAATATTTCTTTAGATCTACATACACAAATTATAATTAATTACCTCTATGAATGTGTATGTTAAATTAGATAAGTACTGAATATGTAGTTGTGTGTTGACCTAAGGTGTTGAAGCAATTGTAGATTGCATGTGTTATTACATATTAGTGCTATGTATAAATGTGAATATAATCTCTATGGGTTAGCCTATTGCATTCATAGATGTAATAACTATATGTCTAACCTAAATAGGTGGTCTAGTACACTTCCTCCCACACAATGTAAAATGATGTATAAGAATTATAGGATGTCTACTAGCTATGCCAATGCATGAAACACTAATAGTAGGAATGACACTACTAGATGTGCCACCAATTGTATCCCATGTAGTCCTCAGTGTATGCATCCAATGTCCAATTATTACCTTTGTTAGACTAATAAATTCCTCAAAGGTATCCATTTTTGTACTATGATGTAGGATTATGGGGATGGTAGTATGTACGATTGAATTTTTATTTCTCTAGGAGTAGTTTTTGTCCTTTAAGGAAGCAGGTCTATTAAATTAGTACCTTCCTTATCTACCTTAGGATGCCTTCATGTTAAAATAACTTGGGATTTATTGGAAAATAAACTCATAATAAATATTTCTCAAAAAATACAATGGAACCTCATTATTGTTGCACAAAGTCTCATCAAATACCATCCACCACCTATCCCAGAATCTTTTTTTTAAATCTCTACATGGATACACAAATCAATGATAATAGTTTTTCAATTTGTTGTTGATATAGACACTTGGAAAGTTTTGTGCAAAAAAAGGCTAGAAGAGGACACAAATAAGGCCATAGGTTAGTTAACCAAATTAAATATTTTACAAACATTGTAATTAATGCATGGAAGAAAAGTAACTAGCTAAAGGGTTATGAATCAAGAGTGCGAAAAGAACATAAATTGACTCATCACATGGGGCAATGAAACATAGTTGTTATTCCTTTAAAAATGTAAGTTCTATATAAAATATTGTGCATTTATGTTTTTATGTTTATGTAAGTTATTTTGTATAAATTATTAATGCATATAATTTTATCATATAACTTTTTTTCCAAGAAGTGTGTTATGACAAGTGCACAACAAATAAAGTGTGCACAGTGTTAAAAACCATAGGATGGGACACACCTGCCTTCAATGAGTGGGCCTATGATAATCACTTACTTCAGATAAGAGATGTGTTATATAATTAGTTTTAAATAATGTAAATTAAAAATTAATAATAATGTAAATTATAAATTAAAACACTTATATAATTTTATCACTATGAATTTTCATTTCCAAAGATAATCTATCATTGGGGAAGAGGGTTACTTATGGTATGATGAGAAAAAGCACAAGAACAATGAAGACAAGGTCAAGGAAACTGAATGAGGATGTTTAGGATGTTTTTTTTCAAGTACTTAGGAATATGATAGTATGGTGTATTTGGTTATTAAATAAATTCTTGAGGTTCATATGTTTCGTAAATCATACCACTAGCTAATTAGAGTTAAATTATTTATCCCATATGTATAAAGAAGAATATTGTATATCATGGTATCTCAACATAAAAATATTTTGTGGAGTGGCTTCCTTCCAATAAGGACCATTGTATGGTGTTTTCCTACCTCAGAGGATTGTTAGTATAATATATCAAATTGTTTTATTTGTAAATATGAGATTTTTAACATTTGGCATTAGAAATGTTTGAAAACATCTTCAATAATTTAGGGATTTATGTGACAGTCCACCATATGATTTTGTCGCTTCCTATTGGGATATTAGTGATAAAAAATGGTAACATAAATAGAGTCACTAAGATTTTTTTTGCAAATTTACCCATTTTTTAGGGAAAAGTGGAAGCAGATTTGTTATTATTTTTCTTCAAAATAAGTTATAAATTTATTGAAAAGGATTGTTATCCTCATTTAAAGCTCATATTGAGGTTATTTTTATGTGTTTAGAAATATATTTTTCTTAGATTTCTATAATTTTCTCATAGAAAGGATTTGGAGTAGAATTAAAGGATATATGACATTTTTAAGTTGACATTGATATACTGCAAGGAAGAAAAAGGACGGTGTAGTGCAGATGCAATAAATTTATGCTCAAGCATCAGACTAAGGTGATATTTGTGGGGAAATTAGACTTCAATCACTTCCAAAAAAATACAATTTCATTATCTTTGGAGCATTATTGATGGATATGTCTCAATCATAAGTTGTTTTTCGAGGATCACCCAAAAAATATTTATTTATAGACTTGTGTCTTTATATGTTAATATATTTAAGGTGAGGTGTCAAAGTGAGGTTCCTTTTTTAATTATAAAATATACTTTTAAATATTTAAATTGATGGATATTTTTATCATTTTTTTGTAATGAAATTACTTAGATAGATCAATAAAATTCACAAAAATGGATGTACATATAATTATCAAGGACTGGGAAACAATAATAGACTTCAATAATTAAGAGTACAACATCACACATCCACACCAATAGTTGACAGTAGAGTATAATACTAGAAATATAATACGAAGACACTTTGAGGGGTAAACCTCAACAACCAAGCAATAAGATCATATTACATAATATGATCTTAAACTACCAACCAATACCTCTTATATATTCCTTACTTAGGTTATGTTTACTCCATAGGCCCGCCCTAATAACATTATAAGAACATCGATAATTGTCACATAATAAGGTAAAAGTTTATGTTAGACATATATCGACCATACATATCCTAATACATGCTATAGGTTAAGAATATATCGTGCCCCTCCAATTCAAAACAATTTTGTACTCAAAGTTGAGTGATGTTTTTATGGTAATGTTTAATCCAATGTTGCATCTTCATTGGTTAGATTATTCCACCTGATCAAATTCTCCTTAATATCCCTTTATTATAGCCTCTTGGTGCATTTATAAAACATTTCATTAATTTATAGAATGACTCTAACATCTTCATCCAACTCTAGTAGCTGAGTATAGATGGATAATATCTATCCATTTACCTTATTCAAGTAGGACACATGAATTTTTTTATGTATGTTTGTAGGCTAAGGTAACTCCAACTTGTATTGGACACTATCAAATTTTAGCATAGTCTTATAAGGGTTATGAAAACTAGGATAAATTTTGTTATCCTTTTTATATTGCTTCAAGGACATTTAAATGTATGGTTCTAGGGACACAAAGACCCAATCTCCTAATTTAAAATGTCTTTCACAATGCTACTGATTTTCTTTTTATTTCATTCAAATATGTACTAAGTCATAAAGACATAATCTCCCACTTTAAAATTCCTTTCACTATGGTGTTGGTTCACTTTTTACTTCATTTGGTTATGTGCCATGGCTATGTTCTCTATTAGACTAGCGTGTACCTCTTACTCATGTTGAATGTGTTCTTTAATGACTTGAACCTTAGGTTTTACCCTCAAGTATGATGTGATGGATGGGTATCGGTACCTATACAATGCTATATAATAGATACATATTGGATGAGATATGCAATGAAGTGTTTTACCTTAATTATTCTAGTGGAAACCAATGAATCTGTATCTCTATTTTACCCAATGTAAAAGGATGTAGATACCCCTCTAAGAATTTATTAACCACATCTATTTCCTATTAGATTAAGGATGATATGATGATTTATGAGCCAAATGAGGACCTAGACATGTGAATCAATTAGTAAAAAAATTGGTAAAGATAGTATCATGATCACTTTATATGATCTTTGGGGTAACATGGAGATTTTTAACTATATATATAAAAGCCAATGCTATTGTACTTACTAAAAATAGTTTTGAAAGGCACAAAAATGAAAATTTTGGTGGGCCTACCCATGATTATTATGATGATATTTTTACCAGCTGATCTAAGTAACTCTATTATAAAATCCATGGAAACCTCTTTCCATAATTAGATAGGAATGAATAAGGGTTGAATAAGACATAGGGTCTTGATTGTCTCATCCTTGTTTCTTTGACACACCATGCATTCTGTCACAAATTTTTTGATATCCCCTTTGATTTCTCCAAAAATTAATATTTATTGACTCTATGATAATTTTACAAGAGTATTGAATGCCCCCTACTAAGATGCATGAACATTTGTAAGGATATTGTGCTTGAGTAAAAATTTATTGCATATGTACAACCTTTTTTTTTACAATATGAAATTCCCTTTCCATGCAAATTTGTTTGAGACAGTTGAATCTTGATAGATTTTTTGAATCAGAGTATTTGTATTAGTGTCATTATTCCATTCATATTTTGCCTCATCTGCCCAATATGCTTGCCATATGGACATTGCACATGAATTTTACTATATTTTAATTTTATGGATGGGCCTAGAATGGAAAAATGATAAGCTAGTTTCTATAATTAATTTATCCTCCCTAATGAATGAGATATATTAAATTTGTAAGGATCATAATATATATTTAAATTTCACTCTCATTTGAAAGTGTTTGCATAAAATATTGAGATTGAAAGAAAATAGAAAAATGTAAAAATGAAGTTCTAGTGATACAGGTTGTAGGAAGAAAATATGATATATAAAACGAAAGGAAACATCTTGAAAAGTGTTGAAAGTTTGAGGTATGTGATACATAGGTGATACAAGATGGAAGAAATGAGGGTATTTAAAAAGAAATGAAAAATCTTAAAGAGTGATGAAAGTGTGAGGTATGTGAAAGGTAGATGAGTGTGATCTTTTATATAAGATTTTATTGGAGTTGAGTTTTTATAATTAATAACACATTATTTTGTAGTTGATATGAGGAGAAATATGTTTTTGGGGTTATTTTATTTTTACATCTATGCATTAGAGGTGAGAGGTACAAAAAGTCTAGGTGGATTGATAACATCACAAAAAAATAGCAATTTTATTATTTTATAAAAATATTAATAATGTAGTAATTCTAATATAAATAAGAAAACATGTAACCTAATTATCATTCCTTTGAATAACTTCTAAACTACCTTGAATTGTGGAGTAGTTTTATCATGTAAATATTTCTTGGAATTAACTCTAGAAGTATATTAAATGTATCTCCTAGTGAAACAATACCCACAACCAAGAAAATCCAAATCTACTTAAATTCTTTCATGGTTCTGACACATTTCTTACCAATACACCACCAAATGCATATTTTATAATCATCATATCCCAACAACACAATTTATAAAATCATAAATTGGATCCACATACCATCATAAATTTAGAAAACATCAATATTATTCAATTTAGATCTTACCATAGGTAATATTCAATTGAAGGGTTAGAATATCACTTAAACAACCTAACCTTATATATGTTTATAGTTTCAGATAAATGTATATTAAAGCATTCACTAATAAATCTAATAAAAACCTAGTTTTGATTAGTTTTTTATGTATTTGTAATTTTAATACTTTATTCTTATTTTTAAAAATTTTTTTTTTTTTCTTAAATGCAAAAAACCTTCTTTAAAATTTTAAGAGTTTGATGAATTTAAGTATAAACCATCAAACCATTGAAACTTTTAAAAAAGGTTTTTTTTGTTTATAGAAATATACGCATATACTAACATTCCAAATAACCATTTGTGTTGATGCAGTCAAAAATTTTAATCTACATGATATGGTTCTTCTTTACACCTAAAACCCCTGCAACATTTGAAATCCCTTCATAAATAATGAAAATGGTTATGGTTGTTTATTACATATTATTTGAAAAAATAAAGAATTCCCTTACCTACAATGCATGTGTTCTTGTCCCTTAACGAATCTTCTATGTGAATTGGATCCATTTTTTAGAACCTTGCATCATGGGAGTGTATGCAAAGAAAATAGATTTTTGCTCCTTTTTCCACTCGACTTAAACTAGGTGCTTTTGGTATTAGACTATTGTTTTTCTCCTCATAAATACCTAAACAAATTGATATTGATTTTACATTTTTACCAATGGAAATTGGAAACTATAGAATTAATTATGGATTTGGGTTTCACCAAATGATTTTGCATTGGAAGTCTCTAGTCTTACGTAGGTGGTTGAAAGGGAAGATAGGTGCACGAATGGTGTGGTTTCTTAAAAAAAAAAATTATTTGAAATTTTGGAACATACTGACTAGATAGTCTCAACATTTTTAATCAGGATTAAAAAATAAAATCCTACTCCACCAAATATAACTTAATGAAAATAAAAATTATATTCCATATTATTTGGTGTTCGATGTGACATTGGTGGTTGTTAAATCGATTTTAAATTATGTAGATAGAGTGGCGGTGCAGAGGCATAATTTAAAAATGAGTTAGATTCATAATAAGTAATGAAACTTCAAAAGAAATCTAGACCTCTAAGATGAATTCCACCACCAATTGTATTTTCATGAACAAAAGTTAATAAGCATGTAACGTAGTCATCAAAGGAATTCATGCCTCCCCAACATTGAACTTATTAAATTTTTTTTGCATTTATACAAATGTACCATATACTAATATTCCAAACAATAATTTGTATTGATGTAGTGAATTTTTTTTTAGTTTACATAGATATGGTTCTTTATGAAACCTTTAAACACTATTTGAAAAAATAAAAAGTTCCCTTACCTATAATGGGTGTGTTATTATCCCTTAGCGGCCATTCGACGTGAATTGAATCCATTTTTAAGAACCCTGCAACATGGGAGTGCATGCAAAGGAAAGACATTTGTGTTCCTTTTTCCACCCGACTTAGACTATTGTGTTGCTCGTGATAGTTTCCTAAATGAATTGAGGCTAATTTTACGGTTTTACCAATGGAAATTGTAAAAGTAATTATGGATTTGGGTTTCAACAAATGATCATGCATTGGTTGTCTTTGGTCTTACGTAGGTGCTTGAAAATGAAGATAGGTGCATGAATGGTGTGGTTTCAAAAAAAAAATAAAATTATTTGAATCATTGGATTTACTGTGGTAATGAGCACTTGGCAAGTTTTACGTTAGAAATTAAAGTCATGGGGTTTCTCTGAGACCCATTAAATTTTTGTTTAGTATACAAAAAAGATGAATTATTGATAATTTTGGTATATATTGATTGGATAGGTTTAGCATTCTCAACCAAAATTAAAAAATAAAATCCCACTTCACCAAAATATAATTTAACGAAAATAAAAATTATATGCCATATTACTTGGTGTTGGATTTTATATTGGTGGTTGTTAAATTGATTGTGAATTGTGTAGTTGGAGTGGTAGTGCAGAGGCATGATTTTAGAATGATCTAGATTTATAACGAGTAATGAAACTTTCAAAGAATTCTAGACCTTCAAGATGAATTCCACCAGCAACTGTAACTCCATGAGTAGAAGTTAATAAGCATGTAGCATAGTGATCAAAGGAATTCATACCTCCCCAGCACTAAACAAGAAGATAGATGCCATTTTCATGAGTCAATGTGAAATTGAAAAAAATAATAATAAAATTATTAATAAATGTAATATGTAAAAAATAAAAAATAAAAAATTTCGATATTCATATCCTTAGATATATATATTTAAAATATTTGTATAGATGCATTTTTTTATGATATATTTAATCATATTACAAAAAGAATTTACATGCCAATAATATTGCATGTAATGAATCGTATACATATTAAAAACAATATATTATTTATATAATATATATATGCATAATGTTAATCAAATAATTATTGATATCAATGCATAGATGTAACTTTAAAATATTATATTTTTCTAATCTATATTTTAATTATGGCTTTTCATATTTCCTTAGAAAGCGTTTATAAATTATTAATATATACCAATGTATATAGGTTAATTGGTCATGCACGATATATTTATGATAAAAATTAGACAAGGTGAGAAAAAAAAATCTGTAAATGCTAGTACATATTAATTGTTTGTATGGTTGTCTAGCAATTAAACATACAATTCATTTTTAGCACCCAACATATTAATATAACCAAATGAAGATTATATATAAGATAAAATAATTATTAATTAATATAATATATAATAAATTTAAAATGGGGCGAGATTGACCATCGAAAAATTGACCACTAAATACCGCGTTGGTAGAAGGGGACTATTCAACATTTGATTCCTAGTCCCACACCGAGATTAATCAATCCAAAGCTAAGGTATGCATAGACCCGTCTCTTCTCGACGCGGAAACTCTTTTTCTTTCCGATCAGAATGTTGACCCAACCCAAAAATAAAATAAAAAAGAATATGACTGTGGAACTTCGAATACTTTTTAACCAACATTCAATGTCCATTTTATTTATTAATATTTAGGTGTTTTATGAAAAGCCTATTTTCTTTGCCGATATTTAACTAGCAGTTGTGCTTGTAGTGTAAGAAAAATAGGTGGTCAGATAAAAAGTAGTTTATATTTGATTTATTGTAATGATAAAGGTAGTTTTTTAATTTTGGTTATGTATTTATATATGTTTTTTATTATTTTGTAATTTTTTTAAATTTTAAATTGTGTAATTTAGTTATCAATTTTTTGCTACAGGGATAGAGGACGATCGGAAATTGGTAAGTACAATCGCATGTTTCAGACTCAAAAATAACTATTAACAACAATATGATGTGGTTGTCATTGTCTACCAGCTATCTGCATCTACAAAACTAACTTTTTTTGATATCACCTCTCCGAAAACTACAAATGCACCAAGATGCGGATCCCCGATTTCGTGAAATGGATCTTTGAAGTTGGCGCCTCAATAAAAATGCCTCCGATATAACCACCTTTCCCAAAAGTATATAATTATTTTTCCTAACACTTCATAAATATGAGATAAGATCGCCAATCATAAGTTTTTAATGTGATATGTCTACCGACTTACATTGATTCTCTTTACAAAATACATATATTTTGCTTTCATAAAAACCATATAATTAAGTAATTAGGACACCAATAACACGTGTCAGGAACTTAATCCACATGTTCAACAAATAATAACACTTGATTGCATCATCTGCATTGTATTCAGATACTAATTGCATCCACCTTTCTCAAAACTCTTCACATTGATGTTAGAACAAACACGTTCTCATCCCAATTTGTATTTGGTTGCTCAAAACAACAATAATAAAAAGAATATGAAAAACTAGAATAGTAAAGGAATTCAATTGACACAAGCTTGATAAACAAAGCGGACCAACACAATGCAAGATTAATAGTAAAATGACTCAAATTGGGTGGTGACACTACTGCACCATGCTTCAACATTAACTGCATACTCCACCTTTGTCATTGTAGACAAGCTTCCAGAACCAATCTATGCTTAGATGTAACAACCCTGTAACCAAATCCATAAAGGTATTAACAATATCTAATCATCATCAAAATTATACAAGTACATAAATACAATGATGTATAAAGATCAGTTTAAAGCTAAATAAAATGTTTTGAAATGAATCATAATATGTACAATATAATGTCTACAAATCATAAGAATATCAATAATCAGTCAAAATCAATGAACTGAATAGGTGTGGTAATGACATTGAGGTTGCTTATTCTCGCCCCCTTATGTATTAGGTTTACAATTTTTTTCCCACGTGAGGATAGATAATTTATATTTGTCCTTTGTTTCTTGTTAAAGATTTTTTCGAAAGATTTTATCTATCTTGATAATGGTTCTTGAAGGATCTATAATAAGATAAAACTAATAAGTAATGATAGCTTGCAAAATAGATTTGTGTGTGTGTGTGTGTGCGTGCGCACGCATGCATGTAATAATGATGATGATGGATAATGATAGGTATTTTAAGTGACGAAATTGAAGAATCTCAAATAAATACATGTGCAAAATTCAATGACATGTTACAATTATTTTTTTAAATATATGAAACCAAAATTAACCGACTTTAAAACTAATTAGACCAATTATGACAAAACTTTCTCAATAAAAAATACTTTGTATATATAATCTAATGAATAATACAAAATGCCATATATAAATTGATATGAATACAAATATTTATCAAGTTTTTTTCATTATCTTTATTTATGACAAATAATATTTTTAAATATTATGTATCATATATAATTATAATTTGAGGCCTTCTAATGATAGAGCTCAAAATCAAGATCACCTTTAATTACCTAGGTTTTTGTTATCAAAATTTATCCACATGAGCATGTTTCCCATAATGACTCCATACCCTGAGTATTATTGAGTTGATTATCAATGTACCAAATTGGTTAATTTATGCATGGAATTATAAATTAGTGTGTGCATATCTATTGACAGATGTATGCATAGATGTATGGTTCTGGTTTTACCTTGAGTTGTTACTTTGCCCAATTTATTTGTCAACAATGACAAAGCCATAGCTTGAGTTGGGAGACATAAACACTGCAGACATAAGATTAAAATTGGACACAACTGACAAAGAATATGGAGGAAACCCCAATCTCTCTATTCTTAAGTTCTGTAAATGTCACAATTTTTAAGGTAGTCATTTCTGAGCTCTGGTATATAGATAAAAAACCCCTTGAGATAGACGTAAAGACTTGTTAAGACTTTGGAAAATATTTTAAATGTATCCATTTCATGTATTCTAGGGAAAATCATGTGAAGATGTTGCAGATATGTGTAGTCGTATGCTTATGGAAGACTTTATCAGTAGCGATAGAAGAATTTTAGACTTTGTAAACCCTGTAATAGTGAAATTCAGGAAAAGTGCATTATAATAAATGGAATGTAAATTTTATTCAAAGTTTACCTAAGCGTGTTTATACATGTGTCACCCTACAATGTGTTGTATTTAAGGAGCTACAGCAGGCCATTTTGATGGCAAGTTTTCTTCCTGCAGAAATTTATACAATCTAGTAACAGATCTTGTAGAAAGTAAGCTCTTGACTCTATATGATACATAAATACCATGGGACAATGCTATGTTAATAACATTGCATTGGGCAATTCAACGAATGGATCACAAATTGGGTTCTACAAAGGACTGAAGACTCATTACGATTACATCACTCTTCAAGCCCCTGGCCTAATTATTTTATGCATGTGACTAGCCCCGCTCCAAGCCCTACCACCAGGGGTGTTATCATAGGTTAATTCCTAGAGTTTTCTACAGGTTGTTCTCCACTTGCTTTAGTGCATTTGACTTCGTCATTATTCCAAACTATCATATTCCAATGCTCTAGATCTTCTACAGATGTAAATAAATAAGATGTAGTCAGTGAGCAAGGCAACAATAATTATTACAAAAATTGCATACCATCTGTCAATTCTATCCAATATCTTTGGTGATAATTTTATACAATCACCATACCAACTATCAACTACCAACTGTCAAGCATCCAAATTGTTAAACAACGTATTCCCTATTTTGTCTTTTGTGAGATGAATCTTGGGGCCTTTCCCCACCATATAAGCCTCCATCTTAATGAGTTTAACAATTTATAGCATAACATATTCAAATTGATTCTTACATCAATAGATGCCCTACAATGGCTGCACATTAGGGTATGGTGGGGACAGGATGTGTGAAGTGTAATGTCTATAAGTGTATTAATTTTAATGAATAATACTAAATTTTTCATCTATTTAATTGTTATAATGTATATTTTGTTAAAATCATATAAATAAGAAGAGTTCATGATGAAAAATGACTAAATGTAATGATAATCAAATATTTATAAATAGGTAGTAAGCATTATCTATTGGCTTTTTAACAAAATATTTTTTGTCCCTATTTAATTATCACTATGATCTCCATTTATTTTTCTTGGTATGTTCTAAAATATTATGTGTGATTGGCATATTCAATACTTTTGACATCTCTTTATAATATGTTTAATCCAAACTATTTTCTACATATAAATGTGCCGATGAACAAAATAAGACATTTTTATTCTAAAGACAAAGATGCAATTATTCATGACATTAAAAATTTCCAATCTTTAACTTTTAGTTCAACATTCCAAATATTCAACAAGAGATTTTGGATCAAATCATTTTTGATATAAAATTGTGTGCAATGTAAAAATAGTGGTAAAGCTCTACCAAAAGATGGAACCATATAATGTCCTCATATACATTATTAATGGATTGTATAGGAGGAAGTTAACTAAATTCAGTGGTAAGAATACTAGATCTTACACCAAATATGTCACACCTATGTTGATAGAAAGCCTTGTGCTAGTGCTGATCAATACATGTCAACAATTTTGGTTTTATAGAATGATTCAAATTCAATAATTTTGGTCTTACATAATGATGCAGTTTCAACAATTTTGGTCTTTTATAATGATACATAAGCATTAGAATACTTCAAGGTAATTGAAAATAATTGAGGGTATATGTGAAAAATCCATTGGTACTTTTTTTAAACATGTCAAAAATAACTTCTTAGAGTTTCCACTTTTTGGACCTTCAACTTATTGCACTCACTAAAATACATATTAAAATCATAAACATATCAAGATGTCATTGCCTCCTTACCAAAAATAATGATATGTCCTAATTCCATCACTATAGTCTATGTCACCACATTTCATTGAGTCATTTTGTGATACCATTCTTGTGCCTTGTGTATGCTAAAACATTTTGGGTATATATATATATATATATATATATATATATATATATATATATATATGTATATATATGTATATATATGTATATATATGTATATATATACATACATATATATACATACATATATATACATACATATATATACATACATATATATACATACATATATATGTATATATATATATATATATATATATATATATATATATATATATATATATATATATATATATATATATATATATATATATATATATATATATATATGTATATATCACACAATGTTTTTAACTAAAAACATATGTCGAATATCGGTTTTCAAATATGAATTTATGGACATAAACACCTTTATATAATAGCCTTAACATGTTATATAATGTACAAACCATTTAGTGCAATACTATTTATCAAATGTGGTAACATAGAGAATATACAGGAATTGTTTGACATTCTACAAAATCTATATGTTCTTGCACTAAATGTAATGAGGATGTGAAAAGCATGGGTATATCAATGATGATGATTAGTGATACAATATTTCATTTATATATACAAAAATATTTTTTATCATTGGAGTAATGTCAAATTTAACATGAAATTTTAAACCCAAGGGTTTCGATGTACATTTGTACATTTTTTTTGTCCTCCTAAACCTCCAATTTGAACATTGAAAAATTCTCCATATGTTATAGGGAATGCATCAAAAGTATTTTGAATATATAAACATGGATTTTCATGTTTAGTTTCTTGGGTCGATGTGTTGGCATCTTTGTTCTCTCTAATGGTATAACATTGTTAAGAGGAGCTTGTATAATTTTTGAGTAGTTGTACCTTTTTTATTAATAAGTTAATTCGCATGAGTGAAAGGTCATAGAAATTGATTACTGATAAAAATAGTCATTATAATGATGAATAATACAACAATAAAATAAATTTTAGAATTTTTGTGTGCTCCTTTTTGAAAGCTCAATTTAATTATGAAAATTTAAGTTTAAAATATATAGTAAGTTTTGAATATTTCAATTGAATAAAATGCCATGAGATAGGGAGAAGTATAGGTTGTGCATCTAGGGGAAAGTCACAACCTTGTAGGTAGGACTTGAGAGACAATATAAAATCAAGGCAGTAACGATAGAAGTGAAAGAAGAAGGAAATCATGAAAATAAGAGTGAAAGAAATTTTTAATAGCAATTATTGGAGAAGAGAGGGCTTGGTGGAATGAAGTGGAAAATTATAGCAAGATTGAGGCCAGCTAGAAAGGTAAATTGTTGGGGAGTCAGTCTTCAGAAGCTTTCAAGAGAGGAAGAAAAAGGTAAGATAGTGAGGACAGAGCCTCTTACAGATCCTAAGAAGGATTTCATTTTTTAGAAATCTTCCACCTTGGAAACAAGTTGTGAAGGTTATCTTGGTAATATTTTTGGAGGATTTTTGGGATGGATTGAAGATTAGAGAAGCAATGGTTTTGTAATGGGAATCAATTTTTTTTGGAAAAGGTTAAGCTTTTTTGAAATGTGCCCTAATTTGCAAATGTGTTGGGAAATGGCCAATGATTGGGGCAATTGAATTGTGGGTAAGAGATAATTGGGACTCTGACTTATCGATAAGTTTCTTGAATAAAGGTTTTTTTTGTGGTAGTATTTAAATATAAGGAAGATAAGGATAATATTTTGAGTAATAAATTATTGTCTTTCGATGAAGTTGGTTTATGGTTGCAAAAATGGAGCCTCAATTTTGATCCTTTGGTGGCTTGAAAAGGGAGTTATCTGATTTAATTTATATTTTATGGCTTACCCTTAGAATAATGGAACAAGGATTTCTTTGCAATATTGGGAGGTTTGGTTGGTATTGAGCTTGAAGTGTATGAGAAGTATATAAATGGTGGAAGGGTAGCCTATGCAAGGGTTACAATTGCTCTAAATCTAGATAAATAAATTTTGAATAGTATTGTAATAAAATCAAAAGACAAGATTTTCAAATAGAGTTGTTGGAAAAATCCCTTTCATATGTTACAAATGTCGCCAGCCAGGTCATATTCAAAAAATTTGTAAGAGAGGGGGGATATCTCCTCAAACCAAAATGTTGACGTTTTAACATATATGGTGACTGAAAAAGAGTCAAAGGGGGCCTAGTAAAGGAATTGTGGAAGAAAAAAGCTATGAGGAACCTGTGATAGATAAAAAGGAAGCTTCGAAATCACAATTTTTAAAAATTGGTGAAATGGAGGTGTTACTAGATAAACTAGGCTCCATAGAGGTAATCTCTCTAGCCATGGTGATTAAGATTTGTGATTTCATTGAACAAGAATCTTAATCTATTATAAATATGATTCCTAAAAATCATCAAAATTTAATTTCTTAGTTCTGAAAGGAGCAAGAGGTAGAAGGGGAAGCATATAATGTAGTTTTAGAAGATCTTTTGGCATCAGAAGGAGAAGAAGATGAGGATTCATAAGGGGAAATGAATTCAAGGGAAGTCTTGACAATTTCTCAAACTTAGTTCTCTCTTTCCTAGCCTAATTGGGGCCCGAAGAAGAAGGGAAGGAAATACAAAAAAGATAAGGTAGCTGGAGAGATTTTAGGAGGTAAATAAGGCACTTGGGAGTCCTTTATTGATGTTTCAAGGTGGGGGTTAGAATTCCCCCCTCTATAATTATGAAGGTTATCTCCTTGAATGTTATGGGTATGAATGCCCCTAATAAAAATAACTTGGTTAGGTTCCTTCTTTGTGTGAAAAAATTGGAAATTTTGTTACTTTAAGAATCCAAATTAAGTCTAGAAGAAGTGGTGGTGTTGATAAACTCTTGTTGGGATCATTGGTAAGGTTTATTTATTGAAGTAGTTGGGGATTCTCGGTGTCTGATGATTCTTTTCTCTCTATTCACTAAAAGGGTTGAAGTGGTGGAGGCTAGGACTAATTGGTAGTTCTTGGTAGAAAAATTTACTTTGGGGGGTGATTTCAATGTTATGTTTAGTGATAAAGATAAGAAGGACGGTGATCAATTTGGTCATCACTCTATTCAAGGTTTTGACAAGTTTGTCTCAAATAATGAATTCAAAGATGTGGAACCTAAATCAATTTGGTTCACTTGGAATAATAGGATATTCGGTTATGATAATATTGTAGAATGTATGGATAGTCTTTTGGTCTCTTTCAACTAGTTGTAGAGTAAATGGAAGGTGGATAGTCGGGTGTTGACCCATTCAGGTTAGGATCATCTATTGATTATTTTAAAAATTGATTATAATAATCCTCCAGAGAAGTTCTCATTTAAATTTGGATTAATATGGTTAAGATATTATTCCCTCTTTTCACTAATTTAGCAATGGTGGAAATTTTGTCCTTTGCCTTTGGGTTCCATGATTTATCAAATGAGCAAATGGATTTCAATTCATTAAGGGAAGGTTTAAGAAGTGGAATTATATGAATTAAAATTTAGATATGCAAAGAAAGTAAACTAATCCAAATCTAAGCTAAAATTCAACTAAGCTAGAGCAACAAATAAATAAATAACAATCAAAACTTCACAGTTTGAATACAATATTTATTCATTGTAATGCATATCTGATTTCCTCTTTCAAGTATGTGGTGTTCTCTCCTCAATGCAAAGAGAGAACGGGCAATGTTTTGGTGAAAAAGAATGAATTTGACTCGCTTTGTGTGCAAGAGCTCAAGATTTTGATGCTTGATTGTGATTTCTCAATTTTTTGGTGGTAAATGATGATTGAAAATGGAGATTTGCAAGTTTATTTATATAATCTTGGAAAAGAATCTATTGGTGGAGGATCATTTGGAATCTTTAAATGCTCCCAATAATCAATTATTGAGGATGAGTCCTATCCATGAGGATGGAGACCTTTTCGATTTGGTTGAGAAAAGAGTGGGGCTGGTTAGCTGACTTAGTCAATTTACTTGACAACTTAGGGGAGGAGTCATAAGAGGTGAAATTTGTGGATTTGGTTAGGATGAGGGAGAAAAAGGTGGAAGAGGTTTGAATAGGTGAAAAATCTATATTTTATTATTTAAAATAAGGATTTAAAGGTGCACAATTGACTTATTCAAATATGTTGAGTTATTCAATTATTTGATTTTAGGATCAAAGTTTATTTATTAATTTAAGAAAAACCATTAAATAGATTTACATGCATTTCGACACTAAATGAAATTTAGGTGTCTAAATTTTTCACTCTTGAAAATAGTGTTGCGAAGTAACAATATTTTGAAGAATAGAAGAAGAAGAAGAGTATTGATGATAGAGAAGCAAAAATTTTCCCTAAATGAATGAAAATGAGTGTGATGATCCCCCATCGAGGGTTTGTGTGAGAATACAAACAAATGCTCAAAATTGATGAAAAGGAGAAAATAGTTAAAAATAATTTTAATGAATGATAAATCATTTTATTTCAAAATTGATGTCAAATTTACAAGATGGTGGTGGTGTAAAAGGTTGCCCGTAGATAATCAAAACTAGAGTATATATTTGAAAAAAAATAGATTAACCAATCGAAGACTGCATGCTTATTGTTGTTTTCAAATGTCTCAGGGGTCAATTGATTAGGTGTGAGAATGATATATGCCAATAATAATAAGTTATATATATATATAAATTGAAAAAGGTATTGATTTTGTAAATGATTGTGGATTTTATTCAGACAGATGATTGTGATATTTTGTATACAAATTTGATATCAATTGATTTAATATCCCTTGAAATTTGAAAAATGGATGAAGATAGAGGGATGGAAATGAGAAAACTATCATCAATACTATAGATATTTTCCTCAATACTAATGTTTAAAAAATTATAGAGGGTATGTGTAAAACTATTTACCCCTAGTTAAATTTTAGAGAAGATATTGGAAAAAGTACATTCCCCACTTTATAGACTACATGCTTGGATTTTGTTCAGACTCAAGGGTCTCACAAGCATATTATGGGAATGATATATCCCAATGATAGTAAGCCACATGACATAAAATTAAAAATATAGATTATCCAATTTATGATAAAGATTTACAAAATTGATATTTGCAAGAATTGATAAGGAGATATAGAACTTTGATTAAATGATAGTAAAAATTGTGGATGAAATGACTTGGATGGATGATGTTGGCCAAACTGATCCTAGAGACCCCATGTCTCTAAACATTTCTCACATAATCCACTATGGAAAAAGTCTGAGTGGGGATATCAAGCTAGATGTAGTTCTCCAAATGCAGGAAGAGAAGTGATGATATAATGTAAGATTGACCCATGGATGCTATGAACATACTTAAGTTAATGATTTCACATTGTGATTAGATGATGGAGAAAGGATGGATATTGTGATTATGTCAATCCCAATTGACAAGTGCAGTAAATTGAATGGAAAGATTAAAAAATGATTTTGGATGATTGATATGCAAACATTAACAAAAAAATGAAGTGACCACATGGATTAAATGTTTCAACAATATGGATTAGAAAAGGATGGATAGAAGAGAGAGATTACATATAGATACTTCATCTGAGAACATGAGATGGTTTGATAGCTACCTTGTGTTTATTTTGTTCTTTGCATTGGATTTCCAACAATCATTCCAACTGAGTAAGAGTTGAGCAACCTAATTTTTGATATTGTGCATGATAATATGTACTAATGGTCTAGAAAAACTATGTTGACTATTGTGTAATATATGTAAGGAATAATAGATTCACAAGGACAAAACTTAGTGCATCAAGATATGGAATATCATAATAACACCATTAGTAATGTCCATAGTGATCTAGACATAAGAAACAACAATAAAGATAAGATATAAAGAGATGTTTGCAACATTGAAAATGATGTAAATAAAATAAACACAGAAGTAAACAAACACTACAAAAGCAATTAAACACCCATGATGTAAAATAAATTAAATGACTATACAAACCAAGTAAGAAAATGACTTTTTGGATGTCCTTGGCTAGAGTATAACCATTTGCAATATGTGATTTTTTGATAATTTGAACTATTCGATGTGTAATCTATATAAGGGATGATGAGGGTATGTAACTAAGGACAAGGTATTTTTTTATTATTTAGGATTTTGTTTTTATATTTTGGTAGATTTTCTAATGTTTTGGATTTTTATTGCAATTTGAAATATTTTTATTTTTTATTTGATTTTCTAATATATATTTGTTTTGTTGGATTTATAGGTACATTTAAAAAGAATACCAGCAAATGGAAAAGCATATTCTAGCATCGAAGAGTGAGTGGTAGGGGATGGAAGGAATTATATATGGATTATGGATGAATAGGAATGGGTTTGAATCAATATGATAACTTTGGGTAACACATGAGATAAGAAACAAGTGTTTAGTCATAAGAATAACATTGAAAGGATACACCAAGATGTTTCTCAGAACATGTATCAAGATGTTTCCACTTCCTTATCAAGGACAAAATAGGAAGAAGGATGGTTTTATGATGGCAAGTATTGGATGGGTTTAAATAGGTTTAGGGTTAAATGGAAGGATGGGTTTCGATAGGTAAGGGTATTCAATGATGGTTATATGATGGTTGAGGAGGAGTTTAGGATGGATTGGATATGCATAATATGGGTAAGTATGCTTTAGGATAACTTAGGATAAATAACCATGGATGGGTTTAGGGTAAAAAGATGGGTAAGGATGAAGGGATGATTTAGAATGCATAGGATTGAAATAGAATGAGCTTGCCCTCAAGTGCAGGGTACTTGTAGATAACTGATTATTTTATGCATGATGTCAACAAATTGGTTTTCATCCTATTACTTACCCAATGTGCCATAGAAACGGTTTTCACATTTGGATAAATTTATTTATTTTTCTCTTTCTAATTTTTTTTAAATTTTTTGTTTGATTTTTTTTAATTTATGGCATCTTAACTATAAATGGATTGGAGATGCATGATGCTTACCACTATTGATCTTTTAGGTATTTACTCTAGAGATTTATTTAGTAACTTCATTCATTTCTAATTTGGCTTCTTACAAATTTACCAGGATACTATCATAGCCCCTATGATAGAGGGTGCTACCAAACAAGGTGAAGAAAAAAGTATATTGGATGAAAGATGTGTGTTGAGTGCATGAAGGATTTAGATGGATGGATTTATATTGGGGATGAGTATATAGGGTCATGATGTAAAGTGTGAATGGGTCCAACAATATCACTTTCAACAATACTGGGAGTAACTACAAGTTGAATGTTTTGAGAATTCCATGCTTATTTAATGATGTTTTATATTTGTGATGTGGATCCATCCTACAAATGTGTTAATGTAGAGGATATATTAATTTTATCATCCATTGGTGCCATAGAATTTTTTTTCACCAAAGGATTCTTCTTGATTTTTTTAATTCAAATTTAGATTTGGATTGTCTAATAGCACCTCAAAGAGGTTTTCACTAAGGGACTCATACTTTTTTATTTTCTATATTTTGATTTGTATTTTGATTGCAATTTTTATTTTCATCATCTGATAGTGACTCAAAGATTTTTTCACTATGGGGTGTGGATTTTATATTTAGATTGTAGGATTTATTTTAATTTATGTACACTTATTGTTTTCTAGAATATGTAGATGTTTATTGATGCTATTTTGATAGGAGACCAGCTATGAAGTCTGAAATTATTTTATTATCATGGAAGGAAGTTAACTATAATTAAGATTGTTGGTCCCAATCCTAAAGGTGTAGGATACTAGCTTGCAAGATGGAAGGTAGGATTAGTGAGGTTTGATGAAAGAAGTAATGGAATCATAATCCGCGTAAAAAATATGAATGAAGTCTTGTTTCAATTATGGATGAATTTTCCCTTAGAAACCATAAAAGTATCACTAACATCTTTAGATTGACTTTCAAATAGTTTGTATATGATGTTTTGGGGTATAGCATTTACTTTGAAATGGATGGGTTTGATAATTCCTTGCTCATGGAATTTTACATTTATAAGTATCTATATCACTTGGGGTGAATGTTGTGGGATGATGGGAGATTCAATAGGTGATAAGGATTTGGGTGTTTAGACAATGGGTAAAAGGATATGTTGGTTGAAAGTGTTTTTATCCAAGATAGCATCTTGGTCAAAAATAGGATCTATGAATTTAAATTTAGATATGCAAAGAAAGTAAACTAATCTTAATCTAAACTAAAATTCAACTAAGATAGAGAAACAAATAAAGAAAACAACAATCAAAACTTCATAGTTTGAATACAAGATTTATCCATTATGATGTGTATTTGATTTGATATTTTAAGTATGTGGCACTCACTCCTTCAATGCATAGAGATAATGGGCAGTTGTTTTTGGTTGCCAATGGATGACTTTTATTCACTTTGTGTGAAAGAGCTTAATATTTTGATACTTTATTGTGATTTCTCAAATTTTTGGTGGCAAAGGATGATTGAAAATAGAGATTTGTAAGCTTATTTATAGAATCTTGAAAAAGGATCCTAGTGGTCGAGGATCACTTGGAAATTTTCACTGCTCCATATGATCAACAGTTGAGGATGAGTCCTCATCCATCAGGATGGAGACCTTTTCATCTTGGTTGAGAAAACACTGCGGTTGATTAGCTAACTTAGTCAATTTGCTTTAAAAGTTAGGGTAGGAGTCATAAGAGGTGGAGAACTATGTGGATTTGCTTGGGATGAAGGAGAAAAAGGGTGGGAGGGGTTTGAATAGGTGGAAAATCTAGATTTTATTATTTAAAATAAGGATTTAAGGGTGCATAATTGAATTATTCAAATATGTTAAATTATTCAATTATTTTGATTTTAGGAGGAAATATTATTTATAAATTTAAGAAGAATTATTAAATATATTTAGGTGCATTTCAACACTAAATGAAATTTAGGTGTCTACAGGGATGAAGAGCACCTTAAGAACATTTTCCAGGAAAAGTTGAGGCTTATTGCTATATTTGACCTATAATTTAGTCTTTTATTCAATATGATATAGATACATCGAAAATAATATCTATCAATATATTTTATATAAATTTATTTAAGTTATGTATACTAATTTTACTATTTTTATAAATAAATAATCAACTTACAACTTGCTATATCTTTATAATTAATTAATTATATTTTTATAAATAATTTAATTAAATTAATAATTTTGATATAATTTAATTGATATATGTTTTATTTCATTTTTAAATAACTTTAAAATAAAAAATTAATTAATAAAGTATGTTAATATATTAAAATTTTAATCACTAAAACTTTCCGAGTGCATAATATTAAAAGAACAATTTGAAAAATAATGACTTTATTTAAAAACAATTTAAAAAAGGGAAATTTCAGATGTAGTGTTTATAAAATGTATATTTAACCCATAATTTCTCTTTTATTAAAAGATGAACCGTCCTTACTTATAAACGGGGGCCGGATTGACCATCAAAATTTTGGACCACTAAGGATTCAACATTTGATTCCTAGTCCCACACTGAGATTAATCAATCCAAAGCGAAGGTCGTGTATGGTATGCATATTATTAATATTTAGTTGTTTTATGATAATCCTCTTTTCTATGCCGATATTTAACTAACAGTTGTGCTTATGGTGTAAGAAAAATGGAAGGTCAGATAAAAGTAGTTTATATTTGATAAAAGTAGTTTAACTAGCAGTTGTGATAAAGGTAGTTTATTTTGGTTATGTATTTATATTTGTTTTTTATTATTTTGTAAATTTTTTCAGTTTTAAATTGTGTAATTTAGTTATTAATTTTTTTGGTATGGGGATGGAGGATGATCAGAAATTGGCAAGTATAGTCATTTGTTTAAGACTCAAAAATAATTATTAACAACAATATGACGTGGTTTTCACTGTTTACTAGTTATTTGTATCTACAAAATTAACTTTTTTCTGATATCACCTCTTTGAAAACTGCTAATGCACCAAGATATGGATTCTCGATTTCTTGAAATGGATCTTTGAAGTTGGCACCTCAATAAAAATGCCTTCAATATAACCACCTTCCCCAAAAGTATAAAAATATTTTTTGTAACGCTTCATAAATATGAGATAAGATCAGCAATCATAAGTTTTTAATGTGATGTCTACCGACTTACACTGATTTGCTTTACAAAATACATATATTTTGCTTTCATAAAAACTATATAATTAAGTAATTAAGACACCACTAACACGTGTCAGGAACTTAATCCACATGTTCAACAAATAATAACACTTGACTACATCATCTCTATTGTATTTGGATGCTAACTGCATCCATCTTTCTCAAAACTCTTCACATTGATGTTAGAACAAACACGTTCTCATCCCAATTTGTATTTGGTTGCTCAAAATGACAACAATAAAAAAAATGACTAACTAGAATAGTAAAGGAATTCAACCAACATGAGATTAATAAACAAAGCGGACCAACACAATGCAAGATTAATAGTAAAATGACTCAAATTGGGTGGTGACACTACTGGACCATGCTTCAACATTAACTGCATACTCCACCTTTGTCATTGAACACAAGCTTTCCAGAACCAACCTATGCTTATCTGTAAACAAACCTGTAACCAAATCCATAAAGATATTAACAGTGTCTGATCATCATCAAAATTATACAAGTACATAAATATAGTGATGTATAAAGATCAGTTTAAAGCTAAATTAAATGTTTTGAAATGAATCATAATATGTACAAATATAATGTCTACAAATCATAACAATATCAATAATCAGTCAAAAGCAATGTACTGAATAGGTGTGGTCATGACGTTGAGGTTTCTTATTCTCACCCCCCTTATGTATTTGGTTTACAATTTTTTTCCCACATGAGGATAGGTAATTTAGCTTTGTCCTTCATTTCTTGCTAAAGAAATTTTTGAAATATTTTATCTATCTTGATAATGGCTCTTGAAGGATAGCTTGCAAAATAGATTTGTGCGTGTGTGTGTGTGTGTGTGTGTGTGTGTGTGTGTGTGTGTGTGTGAGAGAGAGAGAGAGAGAGAGAGAGAGAGAGAGAGAGGAGAGAGAGAGAGAGAGAGAGAGAGAGAGAGAGAGAGAGAGAGAGAGAGAGAGAGAGAGAGAGGAGAGAGAGAGAGAGAGAGGAGAGAGAGAGAGAGAGAGAGAGATGGTGATGGAAAATGATAGGTATTTTAAGTGACAAAATTGAAGAAGCTCAAATAAAATTAGACCAAACATGACATGTTACATTTTTTTTTTAACTATATTGAAACCAAAATTAACCGACATTAAAATTAATTAGACCAAACATGACAAAACTTTCTCAATAAAAAATAACTTCGTATATATAATCTAATGAATAATGCAAAATGATCATATATAAATTGATATGAATATAAATATTTATCAAGTTTTTTTTCATTATCTTTATTTATTGACATATAATATTTTTAAATATTATCTACCATATATAATTATAATTTGAGGCCTTCTAATGATAGAGCTCAAAAATCAAGATCACCTTTAATTACCTAGGTTTTTGTTATGAAAATTTATCCACATGAGGATGTTTCCCTTAATGACTCCATACCCTGAGTATTATTGAGTTGTTTTATCAATGTAGCAAATTGGTTTATTTATGCATGGAATTATAAATTAGTGTGTGCATATCTTTTGACAGATTTATGGTTCTGGTTTTACCTTGAGGTGTTACTTTGCCTAATTTATTTGTCAACAATGGCAAAGCCATAGCTTGAGTTGGTAGACATAAACACTATGGACATAAGATTAAAATTGATGGGCGCAACTGAAGAAGAATATGGTGGAAACCCCAATCATCTTTGTTATTAAGTTCTGTAAATGTCACAATTTTTCAAGGTAGTCCTTTCTGAGCTCTGGTATAATAGATAAATGACCCCTTGAGCTAGAGGTAAAGACTTCTTGAGACTTTGAAAAATATTTGAAATGTATCCATTTCATGTATCCTAAGGAAACTCATGTGAAGATGTTGCAAATATGTGTAGTCATATGCTTACGGAAGACTTTATTGGCAGGGATAGAAGAATTTTAGACTTTTGTAAACCCTGCAATAGTGAAAATTAGGAAAGGTGCATTATAATAAATAGAATGTAAATTTTATTCAAATTTCACCTAAGTGTGTCTTATACATGGTGTCACCCTACAATGTGTTGTATTTACAGAGCTATATCAAGCCATTTTAAATGGCTAAGTTTTCTACCTGCAAAAATTATTACCAATCTAGTAACAAATATTGGTAGAAAGTAAGCTCTTGACTCTATAGGATTACATAAATACCATGGGACAATGCTATGTTAATAACATTGCATTGGGTGATTCAATGGATGGATCACAGGATGGTGGGTTCTAGACAAAGGATTGAAGACTCATTAGGATTGCATCAGGTCTTCAAGCCCCTGGCCTAATTTATTTTATGCATGTGACTAGCCCCCCATCCAAGCCCTACCACTAGGGGTGATATCATGGGTTAATTCTTAGAGTTCTTTTTATAGTTTGTTCTCCACTTGCTTTAGTGCATTTGACTTCGTCATTGTTCTAAACTATCATATTCCAATGCTCTAGGTCTTCTATAGATGTAAATAAATAAGATGCAGTTAGTAAGCAAGGCAAACAATAATTAGTACACAAATTACATACCATCTGTCATTTCTATCCAATATCTTTGGTTGATAATTTTATACAATTGCCATACTAGCTATCAACCACTAATTTTCAAGCATCTAAATTATTAAACAACATATTCCCTATTTTGTCTCTTGTGAGATGAATCTTGAGGCCTTGCCCCACCCTATAAGCCTCCAGCTTAATGAGTTTAACAATGTGTAGAGTAACATATTAAAATTGATTTTTACATCAATAGTTGCCCTACAAATGGCTAAAACAATAGGGTACGGTAAGGAGAGGATGTGTGTGAAGTGTAATGTCTATAAGTTTATTAATTTTAATGAATAATATTAAAATTTTCATCTATTTGATTATTATAATGTATATTTTTATTAAAATTATATTAATAATAAGGGGTCATGATGAGAAATGGCTAAATGTAATGGTAATCAAATATTTATAAATAGGTAGTAAGCATTATTTATTGGCATTTTGACAAAATATTTTTTGTCTCTATTTAATTACCATTATGATCTCCATTTATTTTTCTTGGTATATTCTAAAATATTGTGTGTGATTGGGCATATTCAATTCTTTTGACATCTATTTATAATATGTTGAATCCAAACTATTTTCTACATATAAATGTGTCGATGAACAAAATGAGACTTTTTTATTCTAAAGACAAAAGATGCAACAATTCATGACATTATAAATTTGCAATCTTTAACTTTCAGTTCAACATTTGAAATATTCAACAAGAGATTTTGGATCAAATCATTTTTGATATAAAATTGTGTGCAATGTAAAAAATAGTGGTAAAGCTCTGCCAAAGGATGGAACCATATAATGTCCTCATATACATTGTTAATGGATTGTATTGGGATGAATTTAACTAAAGTAAGTGGTAAGAATACTATATCTTACACCAAATTTGTCTCACCTATTTTGATAGAAAGCCTTGCACAAGTGTTGATCAATACAATGTCAACAATTTTGGTTTTATAGAATGATTCAGATTCAATAATTTTGGTCTTACATAATGACGCAGTTTCAACAATTTTGGTCTTTTATAATGATACATAAGCAGTAGAATACTTTCAAGGTAATTGAAAAGAATTGAGGGTATATGTGAAAAAATCACTGGTACTTTTTTTAAACATGTCAAAAATAACTTCTTAGAGTTTCCACTTTTTGGCCCTTCAACTTATTGCACTCACTAAAATACCTATTTAAATCTTAAACATATCAAGATGTCATTGCCAGTCTTACAAAAAATAATGATATGTCCTAATTCCATCACTATAGTCTATGTCACCACATTTCATTGAGTCAATTTTGTGAAACCATTCTTGTGCCTTGTGTATGCTAAAACATTTTGCATATATATATATATATATATAAATATATATATATATATATATATATATATATATATATATATATATATATATATTATATATATATATATATATATATATATAATATATAGTCATTTTGTGAAACCATTCTTGTGCCTTGTGTATGCTAAAACATTTTAGGTGTGTGTGTGTCTATATATATATATATCACAATGTTTTTTAACTAAAACATATGACAAATATCAGTTTTGGAATATGAATTTATGGATGTAAATACCTTTATATAGTAGCCTCAACATATTATATAAGGTACAAACCTTTTAATGCAATATTATTTATCAAATGTGGTAACAATAGCGAATATAACATGAATTTTTTTGACATTCTCCAAAATATATATGTTCTTGTACTAAATGTAATGAGAGATATGAAAAGCATGGGTATATCAACGATGATGATTTAATGATACAACATTTAATTTAAATATACAAAAATATTTTTTTATCTTTGGAGTAATGTAAAATTTAACATGAAATTTTGAACCGAACGGTTTCGATGTACATTTGTACATTTTTTTTGGCCTCCAAAACCTCCAATTTGAACATTGAAAAATTCACCATATGTTATAGGGAATGCATCAAAAGTATTGTCAATATAGAAACATGGATTTTCATGTGTAGTTTCTTGGGTCGATGTGTTGGCATCCTTGTTTTCTCTAATGGTATAACATTGTTAGGCAGGAGCTCGTATACTTTTTGAGTTGTTCTACCTTTTTTACTATTAAGTTAATTCACATGAGTGAAAGGTCATAGAAAATGATTACCGATAAAAATAGTCATTATAATGATGAATAATACAACATTAAAATTAATTTTATAATTTTTGTGTACTTTTTTAAAGCTCAATTTAGTTATGAAAATTTAAGTTTAAAATTTATATTAAGTTTTGAATATTTTCAATTGAAGAAAATGGAACGCGATAGGGAGAAGGATAGGTTATGCATCCAGGGGAAAGTCAACAACCTTGTAGGTAGGACTTGAGTGACAGTGTAAAATCAAGGCAATAACGATAGGAGTGAAAGAAGAAGGCAATCATGAAAAAAAGAGTGAAAGAAATTTTTAGTAGCAATTATTGGATAAAAAAGGGCTTGGTGGAATGAAGTGGAGAATTATAGCAAGATTGGGGCTAGCTAGAAAGGTAAATTTTTGGGGAGTCAGTCCCATGTTATTCAAAAGCTTCCAAAAGAGGAAGAAAAAGGTAAGATAGTGTGGATGGAGCCTCTTACAGATACTAAGAAGGATATCTTTTTTAGAAAGCTTCTGCCTTGGAAACAAGTAGTGAAGGTTATCTTGGTAATATCTTTGGAGTATTTAGGGGATGGAGTGAAGATTGGAGAAGCAATGGTTTTGTAATGGGAATCAAATTGTTTTTGGAAAAAGTTAAGCTTTTTGGAAATGTGCCCTAATTTATAAATGTGTTGGGAAATGGCCAATGATCGGGATGATTGAATTGTGGGTAAGAAATAATTGGGACTCTAAATTATCAATAATTTTCTTACCTAAAGGTATTTTTGTGGTAGTATTCAAATATCAAGAAGATAAGGATAATATTTTGAGTAATAATTTCTTATCTTTCAATGAAGTTGGTTTATGGTTTCAAAAATGGAGCCCCAATTTTGATCCTTTGGTGGCTTGAAAAGGGAGTTATCTAATTTAATTTAGATTTTATGGCTTACCCTTGGAATATTGGACCAATGATTTCTTCACACTATTGGAAGGTTTGGTTGGTATTGTGCTTGAAGTATACGAGAAGTATATAAATGGTGAAAGGGTGGCCTATGCAAGGGTTACAATAGCTCTAAATCTAGATAAATAAATTCTAAAAAATATTGTAATAAAATAAAAAAAAAGATTTGGAAATAGAGGAGTTGTTTGAAAAATCTGTTAGGGTGTGGAGCTAAAAGCTTCAACTGTTTGCAGACACAAAGAAGAGGATGCTAAAGAACCAAAAGCACCAGTGTCGGTAGTATGACCGACATCGGTCAGATGCAATGTAGAAGGAAACTGGTGACGGCAGGGAGTCAGCCGATGTTGGCAGCACCAGACAGACAGGGACCGATGTCGATTGCCTGTGGCGGTCTAGAACTGCTGTTGACGAATAGTCAGTTAAGTGAAGCGAGTGTTTGCATGTCAATTGACTAATTATAGTCACACGCTGTGTGTCTAATTATTGTAGTTATATTTCTATTTTTGTAACCATGGGATTCTATTTAAAGACCCATGAGGCATGTATTGTAATAATCAAGAAGGCAAGTAAAAGCATTGAAGCAAGCAAGGTCAAGGAGATCTACAGGTGTAAGGTCAAGGAGATCAGTTGAAGCATTCAAGGAGGGATAATAACTCAGGCTATAGAGTTGTTGTGTTGAGCAAGAGAGAGAGGGAAGAAGGTCTTGAGGTGTGGCAAGCCTTTGAGGTGGAGGAAGAAGTGGCATCTTCCTTATTGTATTTTCTTCTAGTAATATCTAATACAAGAGTGTGTATTGTCTCTCAAATTCTTTGATGTCTCAAGTTTCTAGTTACTTAATCATTCTGGTATAATTCCATGTTTAATTGCTTACAAGAAACTAATCAACTGTGCTTCTGTTGGATACGGGGTCACCTAACAGTTGGTATCAGAGCTACGGTTTGCAAGAAGCAGGGTATTGTTTTTTATTACAGGTCATTCACAGGGTTTTCTGATTGAGTGGGAGTTCAGCAATGGTAGAATAAAGTAAGCTATGAATGGAGAAGTTTAATGGCAAGAATTATCAACATTAGAGGATGCAGATTGAGGACTATCTATATCAGAAGGATTTGTACTTACCGTTGGGTGGGGTTGCATGCAAGCCCACAGATATGAAGGATGAAGAATGGAGTGTTCTTGATCGAAAGGCTCTCGATTCCATAAGGTTGAGCCTTGCATCGTCTATGATTTCCAGCTTATCACAGTGCAAGACAACGGAAGAGTTGATAAAGTCCTTGGCAAATTTATACGAAAAGCCCTTAGCTTCTAATAAGGTATATCTTATGAAGCAGCTATTTACTTTGCAAATGTAGGAAGGTGGATCGGTACATACTCATCTCAGTGATTTCCATGGTTTGGTAAACCAATCATCTTCAGTCAATATTGTTTTTGATGATGAGGTAAAGGCTCTCTTGATTTTATGTTCTTTGCCTGAAAGTTGGGACAATTTGGTTATGGCAGTAAGTAATTCTGCATATGCTTCTAAAATCTTAAAAGTTGATGATGTTGTGAGTGTGATCTTGAATGAATAAATACGCAGGAGAAGCACAGGTGAATCATCAGGGAATGCTCTAAGTGCAGAAAGTAGGGAAAGACAAAGGGAGAAGGTTGAGCAAGGGAAATCAAGGTCGGGAAGGAGATCCAAATCCAAAGGTGTTACCTACTGGTTTTGTGGAAAGAAAGGACATACAAAGAAGGAGTGTTGGTTGAGAGATAAAGAGAATCAACATGCAGGTATTGAAGAAGCAAAGGATGAAAATATTGTGGTGCATGATGCTCTCATACTTTCTTTGGATAGTCAGGTAGGATCATGGATTTTAGATTCTGGTTCATCTTTTAATGCATCCCCAAACAGAGATTTGTTCCATGAGTATGAACAGGGAGACTTTGGAGTGCTTTATTTAGGGGATGGTATGCCTTGTAAGATAGTTGGCAAAGGGAAAGTGCAGTTGAGATTGCAGATTGACAACACATGGGTGTTGAAAGAGGTCATGCATGTTCCAATTCTAAAGCAGAGTTTGATTTGTGTAGGAAGGTTGGGAGATGAGGGATGCACAATAACCTTCACAATAGACTCTTGGAAGGTTACCAAAGGAGCACTTATTCTAGCAAGAGGTAAGAAATTAGGTACTCTTTATCTATCTACTTGTATTACTGATTCTACTTCTAGTGTAGATTCGAAGATGTGGCCTAATAGGCTTGGTGACATGAATAGGAAGGGAAAGGAAGTTCTTGATTCAAAAGGTATGTGTTCAGATTTAGAAAGCATAGATAGAGTTCATTGCAGAAAAAGGAAATTTGATGCTTTTGATAGGAACAAAGAAGCCTTGGTGTTTATGAAGGAGATGAAGGACAGAGATCAGTCACAGGAGCTGAATAAATCTGAGCAGTGCAACATAGACAGAGGTTTGATCCAAGATGAGCTCATTGACCATCAAAAAATTAACCACTAAATTCCATGTTGGTAGAAGGGGACTATTCAAAATTTAATTCAATCCCACACTGAGATTAATCAATCCAAAGTGAAGGTCATGTCTGGTATGCATATTATTAATATTTGGGTGTTTTATGAAAATCCTCTTTTCTTTGGTGATATTTAACTCGCAGTTGTGCTTATGGTGTAAGAAAAATGGAAGGTCAGATAAAAGTAGTTTAACTAGCAGTTGTGATAAAGGTAGTTTTCTCTTTGGTTATGTATTTATATTTGTTTTTTATTATTTTGTAAATTTTTTTGGTTTTAAATTGTGTAATTTAGTTATCAATTTTTTTCTATGGGGGAGGAGGACGATTAGAAATTGGCAAGTACAGTCATATGTTTTAATATCAAAAATAATTATTAACAACAATATGACATGGTTTTTGCCGTCTACCAGCTATCTACATCTACAAAACTAACCTTTTTTGATATCACCTCTCTGAAAAAGGCAAATGCACCAAGATTCAGATCCCCAATTTCGTGAAATGGATCTTTGAAGTTGGTACCTCAATAAAAATTCCTCCAATATAACCACCTTCCCCAAAAGTATAAAATTATTTCTCATAACGCTTCATAAATATGAGATAAGATCGGCAATCATAAGTTTTTCATGTGATATGTCTACCGACTTACACTGATTCGCTTTACAAAATACATATATTTTGATTTCATAAAAACCATATAATTAAGTAACTAAGACATCATTAACACATGTCAGGAACTTAATCCACATGTTCAACAAATAATAACACTTGACTGCATTGTCTCCATTGTATTTAGATGCTAACTGCATCCATCTTTCTCAGAACTCTTTACATTGATGTTAGAACAAACACATTCTCATCCCAATTTGTATTTGGTTGCTCAAAACAACAATAATAAATAAAACATGACAAACTAGAATAGTAAAGGAATTCAACCGACACAAGATTGATAAACAAAGCGGACCAACACAATGCAAGATTAATAGTAAAATGACTCAAATTGGGTGGTGACACTACTGCACCATGATTAAATATTAACTGCATACTCCACCTTTATCATTGCACACAAGCTTCCATAACGAACCTATGCTTATCTATAACAACCCTATAACCAAATCCATAAAGGTATTAATAGTATCTGATCATCATCAAAATTATATAAGTACCTAATTATAGTGATGTATGAAGATCAGTTTAAAGCTAAATTAAATGTTTTGAAATGAATCATAATATGTACAATATAATGTCTACAAATCATAACAATGTCACTAATTAGTTAAAATCAATGTACTGAATAGGTGTGGTCATGACATTGAGGTTTCTTATTTTCTCCCCCCTTATGTATTTGGTTTACAATTTTTTCCAATGTGAGGATAGGTAATTTAGCTTTGTCCTTCGTTTCTTGCTAAAGAAATTTTTGAAAGATTTTTATCTATCTTGATAATGGCTCTTGAAGGAGCTATAACAAGATAAAACTAATAAGTAATTATAGCTTCTAGAATAGATGTGTGTGTGTGTGTGTGTGTGTGTGTGAGAGAGAGAGAGAGAGAGAGAGGGGGAGAGAGAGAGAGAGAGAGAGAGAGAGAGAGAGAGAGAGAGAGAGAGAGAGAGAGAGAGAGAGAGAGAGAGAGAGAGAGAGAGAGAGAGAGAGAGAGAGAGAGAGAGAGAGAGAGAGAGAATGATAATGGTGGATAATGATAGGTATTTTAGGTGATGAAATTGAAGAAGCTCAAATAAATACATGTGAAAAATTCAATGACATGTTACAATTATTTTTTTAACTATATGAAACAAAAATTAATCAAATTTAAAATTAATTAGACCAAATATGACAAAACTTTCTCAATAAAAAAATACTTCATATATATAATCTAATGAATAATACAAAATGCCATATATAAATTGATATGAATACAAAGATTTATTATTATTTATTATTATCTTTATATATGACATATAATATTTTTAAATATTATGTACCATATATAATTATAATTTGAGGCCTTCTAATGATAGAGCTCAAAATCAGGATCACCTTTAATTACCTAGGTTTTTGTTATGAAAATTTATCCACATGAGGATGTTTCCCTTAATGACTCCATACCCTGAGTATTATTGAGTTGCT
>JARHVA010007135.1:372500-485000 GCA_037957365.1 Torreya grandis
ATCAAGTTGGTTCACTTGGAATAATAGTATAGTCTTTTGGTCTCTTTCAACCAGTTGTAGAGTAAATGGTAGGTGGATAGTTGGGTGTTGACCCATTTGGGTTAGGATCATCTATCAATTATTTTTAAAATTGATTATAATAATCATCTAGAGAAGCTCTCATTTAAATTTGGATTAATATGGTTAAGATATTATTCCCTCTTTTAACTAATTTACCAATGGTGGAAATTTTGTCCTTTGCCTTCAGGTTCCCTAATTTATCAAATGAGCAAATGGCTTCAATTCATTAAGTGAAGGTTTAAGAAGTAGAATTATATGAATTAAAATTTAGATATGCAAAGAAAGTAAACTAATCCAAATCTAAGCTAAAATTTAACTAAGAGCAACAAATAAAGAAAATAACAATCAAAACTTCACAGTTTGAGTGCAATATTTATTCATTGTGATGCATATCAAATATGCTCTTTCAAGTATGCGGTGTTCACTCCTCAATGAAAAGAGAGAATGGGCAATGTTTTGGTGTAAGAGAATTAATTTGATTCACTTTGTGTGCAAGAGCTAAAGATTTTGATGCTTGATTGTGATTTCTCAATTTTTTGGTGGTAAATGATGATTGAAAATGGAGATTTGCAAGTTTATATATATAAGCTTGGAAAAGAATCCAATGGTGGAGGATCATTTGGAATCTTTAAATGCTCCAAATGATCAATGGTTGAGGATGAGTCCTATCCATGAGGATGGAGACCTTTTCAATTTGGTTGAGAAAAGAATGGGTTGGTTAGCTAACTTAGTCAATTTACTTGACAACTTAGGGGAGGAGTCATAAGAGGTGAAATTTACGGATTTGGTTGGGATGAGGGAGAAAAAGGTGGGAGAGGTTTGAATAGGTGAATAATATATATTTTATTATTTAAAACAAGGATTTAAAGGTGCACAATTGACTTATTCAAATATGTTGAATTATTCAATTGTTTGATTTTAGGATCAAAATTTATTTATTAATTTAAGAAAAATATTAAATAGATTTACATGCCTTTCGACACTAAATGAAATTTAGGTTTCTACATTTTTCACTCTTTAAAATAGTGTTGTGAAGTAACACTATTTTGAAGAATAGAAGAAGAAGAGTATTCATGATAGAGAAGCAAAAATTTGCCCTAAATGAATGAAAATGAGTGTGATGATGCCCCTTCGAGGGTTTGTGTGAGAATACAAAAAAATGCTCAAAATTGATGAAAAGAAGAAAATAGTTAAAAATAATTTTAAGGAATGATAAATCATTTTATTTCAAAATTGATGTCAAATTTACAAGATGGTGGTGTTGTAAAAAGTTGCCCCTAGATAATCAAAACTAGAGTATAGATTTGAAAAAAAATAGATTAACCATTTGAAGACTTCACGCTTATTATTGTTTTCTAGTGACTCAAGGGACAATTGATTAGGTGTGGGAATGATATATCCCAATAATAATAAGTTGTAGATATATAAAATGAAAAATGTATTGATTTTGTAAATTATTGTGGATTTTATACAGATAGATGATTGTGATATTTTGAATACAAATTTGATATCAATTGATTTAAAGTCACTTTAATTTTGAAAAATGGATGAAGATTGAGGGATGGAAATGAGAAAACTATCATCAATACTACAGATATTTGCCTTAATACTAATGTTTGCAAAATTATAGAGTAAAACTATTTACCCTTAGTTGTTAAATTTTAGAGAAGATATTGGAAAAAGTACATTCCCCACTTTAGAGACTACACTCATGGATTTTTTTCAGACTCAAGGGTCTCACAAGAATATATTGGGAATGATATATCCCATTGATAGTAAGCCATAGGACATAAAATTAAAAATATAGATTATCCAATTTATGATAAAGATTTACAAAATTGATATTTGCAAGCATTGATAAGGAGATATAGAACTTTGATTAAATGATAGTTAAAATTGTGGATGAAATGACTTGGATGGATGATGTTGGCCAAACTTATCCTACAGACCCCATGTCTCTAAACATTTCTCACATAATCCACCATGGACAAAGTCTGAGTGGGGATATCAATCTAGATGTAGTTCTCCAAATGCAAGAAGAGAAGTGATGATATAATGTAAGATTGACGCATGGATGCTATGAACATACTTAAGTTAATGATTTCACATTATGAATGGATGATGGAGAAAGGATGGATGTTGTGATTGTGTCAATCCCAATTGACAATTGTGGTAAATTGAATGGAAAGATTAAGAAATGATTTTGGATGATTGATATGCAATCATTAACAAAAAAATGAAGTGACCACATGGATTAATGATGATGGATTAAATGATTCGACAATATTGATGAGAAAAGGATGGATGGAAGAGAGATATTACATATAGATACTTCATCTGAGAACATGAGATGGTTTGATAGCTACCTTGTGTTTATTTTATTCTTTGCATTGGATTTACAACAATCACTCCAACTGAGTAAGAGTTGAGCAACCTGATTTTTGATATTGTGCATGATAATATGTACTAATAGTATAGAAAAACCATGATGACTATTGTGTAATACATGTAACCACTAATAGATTCACAAGGATAAAACTTAGTGCATCAAGATATGGAAGATCATAATAACACCATTAGTAATGTGCATAGTGATCTAGACACAAGAAACAACAATAAAGATAACATATAAAGAGATGTTTGCAACATTGAAAATTATGTAAATAAAATAAACACAAAAGTAAACAAACACTATGAAATAAATTAAACACCCATGATGTAAAATAAAATAAACGACTATACAAACCAAGTAAGAAAATGAATTTTTTGGATGTCCTTGGCTAGAGTATAACCATTTGGCATATGCGATTTTTTGATAATGTTGAACTATTTGATGATTAATCTATATAAGGGATGACGAGGATATGTAACTAAAGACAAGGGATTTTTTGATATTTCAAGATTTTGAATTTATATTTTGTAGATTTTCTAATGTTTTGGATTTTTGTTACGGTTTGAAATATTTTTATAGTTTATTGGATTTTCTAATTTTTTATTTTGTTGGATTTATAGGTATATTTACAAAGAATACAAGCAAATGGAAAAGCATATTCGAGCACCGAAGAGTGAGTGGTAGGGGCTGGAAGGAATTATATATGGATTGTGGATGAATAGGAATGGGTTTGAATTAATATGATAACATTGGGTAACATATGAGGTAAGAAACAAGTGTCTAGTCATAAGAATAGCATTGAAAGGATACACCAAGATGTTTCTCAGAACATGTCTCAAGATGTTTCCACTTCCTTATCAAGGACAAAATAGGAAGAAGTATGGTTTTATGATGGCAAGTATTCGATGGGTTTAAATAGGTTTAGGGTTAAATGGATAAGGATGGGTTTAGATAGGTAAGGGTATTCAAGGATGGTATATGATGGTTGAGGAGGAGTTTAGGATGGATTGGATATGCATAATATGGGTAAGTATGCTTTAGGATAACTTAGGATAAATAACCATGGATGGGTTTAGGGTAAAAATATGGGTAAGGATGGACGGATGATTTAGAATGCATAGGATTGAAATGGAATGAGCTTGCCCTCAAGTGTAGGGTACTTGTAAATAACTGATTATTTTATGCATGATGTCAAAAAATTGATTTTTGTCATAGTACTTACCTAATGTGTCATAGAAATGGTTTTCACATTTGGATAAATTTATTTATTTTTCTCCTTCTAATTGTTTTTAAAAAATTTGTTTGATTTTTTTTTAATTTATGGCATCTTAACTATAAATGGGTTAAAAATGCATGATGCTTACCACTATTGATCATTTGGGTATTTACTCTAGATATGTATTTAGTAACTTCATTGATTTCTATGTTGGCTTCTTCCAAAACTAGGATACTATCATAGCCCCTATAATAGAGGGTGATACCAAATAGGGTGAAGCAAAAAGTATATTCAATGAAAGATGTGTGTTGAGTGCATGAAGGATTTAGATCAATGGAGTTATAGTGGGGATGAGTATATAGGTCATGATGTAAAGTGCAAATTGGACCAACAATATCACTTTCAACAATACTGGGAGTAACTACAAGTTGAATGTTTTGAGAATTCCATGCTTCCTTAATGATGTTTTCAATTTGTGATGGGGATCCATCCTAAAAACGTGATTACATAAAGGATATATTAATTTTATCATCCATTGGTGCCATAGAAATTTTTTCACCAAAGGATTCTTCTTTATTTTTCTTATTGGTATTTAGATTTGGATTGTCCAATAGCGCCTCAAAGAGGTTTTCACTAAGGGAGTCATACTTTTTATTTTCTATATTTTGATTTGGATTTTGATTGAAATTTTTATTTTCATCATTTGATAGTGACTCAAATATTTTTTCACTGTGGAGTGTGGATTTTATATTTAGATTGTAGGATTTATTTTAATTGATGTACACTTATTGTTTGCTAGAATATGTAGATGTTTCTTGATGCTCTTTTGATAGGAGACCAGCTATGAAGTCTAGAATTATTTTATTATCATGGAAGGAAGTTAACTATAATTAAGATTGTTGGTCCCAATCTAAAGGTGTAGGATACTAGCTTGCAAGATGGAAGGTAGGATTGGTGAGGTTGATGAAAGGAGCGATGGAAGCATAATCCTCGTAAAAACTATGAATGATTCTTGTTTCAATTATGGATGAAGTTCCCTTAGAAACCATAAAATTATCACTAACATCTTTACATTGTCTTTTAAATGGTTTATATATGATGTTATGGGGTATAACATTTACTTTTAAATGGATGGGTTCGATAATTCCTTGCTCATGGATTTTTTTATTTATAAGTATCTATATCACTTGGGGTGAATGTTGTGGGATGATGGGAGATTCAATAGGTGATAAGGATTTGGGTGTTTATACAATAGGTAAAAGGATATGTTGGTTGAAAGAGTTTTTATCCAGATAGCATCTTGGTCAGAAATAGGATCTATGAATTAAAATTTAGATATGCAAATAAAGTAAACTAATCTTAATCTAAACTAAAATTCAACTAAGCTAGAGCAAAAAATAAAGGAAACAACAATCAAAACTTCATAGTTTGAATATAAGATTTATCCATTATGATGTGTATCCGATTTGATATATTAAGTATGTGGTGCTCACTCCTTCAATGCAAAGAGATAATGGGCAACGTTTTGGTGCTAAAGGATGACTTTTATTCACTTTATGTGCAAGAGCTTAATATTTTGATACTTTATTGTGATTTCTCAAATTTATGGTGGCAATGGATGATTGAAAATGGAGATTTGTAAGCTTATTTATAGAAGCTTGAAAAAGGATCCAATAGTTGAGGATCATTTCAAATTTTTCATTGCTCCATATGATCAACAGTTGAGGATGAGTGCTCATCCATCAGGATGGAGACCTTTTCATCGTGGTTGAGAAAAGACTGGGGTTGATTAGCTGACTTAGTCAATTTTCTTAAAAACTTAGGGGAGGAGTCATAAGAGGTGGAAAATTTTGTGGATTTGCTTGGGATGAAGGAGAAAAAGGTGGGAGAGGTTTAAATAGGTGGAAAATCTAGATTTTATTATTTAAAATAAGGATTTAAGGGTGCATATTTGATTTTAGGAGGAAATATTATTTATTAATTTAAGAAGAATTATTAAATATATTTAGGTGAATTTCAACACTAAATGAAATTTAGGTGTCTACAAGAATGAAGAGCACCTTAAGAACATTTTCCAAGAAAAGTTGAGGTTTAAATCAGAATTACATAATCCTAATGAGCGGCTCTTTCGATTGGGTATAGGTGGTCATGTTTATGCTTAGGTAAAATGTTGCTAAAAGATTATGAAGAACTAATACATCAGGAAGAGGTTTTTTGGAAAGAAAAATCAATGGATAATTGGCTAAAAGATAGTGATAGGAATTCATCCATTTTTCACCTCTCAATTTCAGTTAAAAGGAAGCTGATGAGGATTATTTGTATAAGATCAGGACAAGGTGATTTTCATGAATCCCTGGAGGAGATAAGGGCATAAGTTATTTATTTCTTTTAAGAATTGTTGAATGGACAAGGTATGTCTAATTTGTAGGCACAAATATCCTTGTTGTCTTAGTGCCTCTCTTGATCACAAAGGTAATGAATGATAAACTCTTGGTTCCTTTTTCTTTGGTAGAAATCATATTGATAGTTTTTTCAATGGCTAAAGATAAACCTCTAGGCCTGAATGGTTTCCTAGTAGCTTTTTTCATTCTTTTTAGGAGGTAGTGGGTGAGGATATGTGGCAAATGGTGGAAGAATCTAGGATAGAAGGAAGATATCCCCATATCTAAATGTCACTTTCTTCTCAATATTCCCTAAAGGAGACTCTTAGACCTCTTTTACCAAATATATACTGGTGTATCTATGAAATATAGTGTATAAAATCATTTCTAGATCCATGGCTAGAAGGCTCAAAACTCTACTAGATATTTTGATTTTAAAAGAACAAGTAGTTTTTATTCCTGGTAGAAAAAATTAAGAAGGAATAATGGTGGTTCATAAGATTATTCATTTTCTATCTCATAATTGTTAGAAAGGTATGTTGATTAAGTTAGATATAATCAAAGCCTATGAGCAGGGGAACTAGTAGTTTCTTATTAAGATTCTAAGTAAGTTTAGTTTTAGGATAGATTGGTGTGATTGGGTGTTTAGTTGTTGATATTTTTTCCCCAAAAATATCATTACATATATCCTAAGAGAGACCCCCTTTATTTTTTAGAAGAAACCCTGAATCTTCCAAAGCACCCATTTTCTTAAACTGACAGAATCTAGAACTTACCATGCACTTTGCATGTTTTCACAATGTGTAAAATGTATGGCAGGATCTGAATCCCATCATGCAACCAAGTCAATGGAATCTAGAGCATGGCATGGAATTTTCACATTTGTAAACATGCAAAGTGCATGATAAGCTACATATCTCACTAAACTTATAACACCCTCCTTATGTGGAACCCAAAACTCTAGGTGCACATTACATGTTTCGAAACATGCAAAGTGCATGATAGTCTTTGCCTTTCGTTATACCACAAAACTATGGGATGCAGAACCAGGAGTGTAATTTGTAAATTTACAAATGTGCAAAGTGCCCTATGGGTTCCTTCTTTCATTGAACCTATCATTCATTCATGTGGAGAGTGGACTTGTTCCAAGAAAGTCCAACTTCTACCACCAACTGCCATGGGATTGCATTAATTACAGTATTACTTCTAGGGTTTCTTTAGGATTCCCATCTTCCACAAGTAAGAAGTTTTGAGTTATCAAATCTAACACACATTACCAAAACCTTTCCTTTTTTCCTTCAAATATTTTCCAATAAAAATCTAGGGTTTTTCAAAATTAGTAGAATATTCTCAAGTATATACTTCATATTCAAACCAAATAATATTCCCTTTAAAATATTACCCATCATCCCTGCAAACACTAGACCTGCCTTAAGCACCAAAATTCCCTGCAAGCTCTTTCACCTATGAAGAGAGGGGATGTGCTCCGAGCACCTTTCACTTTCATCAGAGGTTTGGCGTGCTTTAAACATTGTAGAGATCCAACATGCTTCTTGCACTTCCTTGTTCCACTAGAAATTTCACTTGCTCAAGATACCTCCATGTTCCACTGGAGAGTATAAGTATTCCAAACACCTACAGATCCTACCAACTTTCATAGTTGGTTTTTCACAAGTAATGAATTCAGTATACATGCCTCCTAAAGTTCAAATCCAAGGGAATTAAGGTTATTGCAATAATAAATGGATCATTATGGAATCATGAGAGACATAAGGAAAATCTTGAAGGAATAGATCAATAAGGACTTTAAAAAGATAACTATTTGATGTTCAAGTAGATTATGCAGCCTCCAATATCTACTCTTACATGTTGGATCTAGATTGAATACAAGAGATTTTCAAAGCTGAAGAAGTTCTAGACATTGATTAATCTTTCCTCTTTGTTGAATGTTTTCAAATGAAACATTGTAAGTTATAATTTCATTAAAAAGGTAAAACTATATTTTTATAACTCTTTTTAAGAAAGAGAAAAACATATTTTACACTTTATATTTTTGATAATATCTAACTTTCAAAAAGCACAAGTGCAAATTGCAGTTTCCATTTTGATGTATGATTTGATAAAAGTGCAAAAGCATGAGGTGCAAATTAAATGGTTCCTTTTTTACAAAAGTGATAAAGTCATAAAAGTTTTAAAAGTCTCACTCAAGTTTTGCACATGGCATTTTTGCATGGAAAAGTAACTTGAATTATTTTCAAGGTTATCTTTTATTTTGAAAGACCAATTCTATTTTGGGTGCCTCTTTTTACATGAAGAGTTATTTTCAGTCACTATCAGATGAAGTAGCATTGAATGGAGATCTTCACTTCCATCCATGGCATACCAGGCCATGATGTTCCAACGATCACACCTAGCTCATGTATTCTATTTTTTAGTTGTTCCACAAGTCCAAGATGCCATAAATAGAGCAACTCACCTCTTTTTGCATGAGGGTTTTCAGATCTACATGATCTTCTTTACTAGGTGTTTAAGTTTTAACAACTACATGTCTTCTATAACATATGTTATATAAAAATGGGTAGACCTCATGGTCCAATCTATTTTTTTCTTCTAGTTATATTTTATACATTTTGAATATATTTACTACAAGATGTAACCTTTGGAGTGAAATAAAGTTGAAGATTTGTCTCTCTTTTTGGTGGAATCTCTATGTATGTGAGTTATAATCAAGTGGAATCTTTGTCTTTTGTTTCAATATCAATAAATTCATATGTGGTATTTTACCCTCTTGAAAATATTTTTTGGACTAAATATCCTTTTCCCTTTTGTGAAAAATAGCTAAAATATTGCATCTGATTTCTCATCTATATAAGTATGTGCTAAAATAAATTCAATCTATTTTCTTCTCTATTGTGTTTGTCAAGCAAGCATTGAGTTCCACTATAAAATAATTGGTGAAATCACCATATTTTTAGTTTTCTACAAATTTCAATTATCTAATCCCTTTTCCCAATCAAATCCATATTTTAGGATTCAAAAGAAATAAAGAGTGAGATTTCGATAAACCCTGTATTTTCTTAGTTTTAATCACATTTAGTGAAAGCAAGTTAGCATTCTCTATAGATTAATCTCATTTCGCTAAAGTCCCATAGATTTGGAGGTTTTTCCATTGTATCATTAGGTAATTGTATAACAAGCTACAGAGTCAAGACAGGTGTAATCCTATATAATAATAGTTTTTGGAACACCTAGTGGGAACTTAGTGCATTTTATACCTCACTAAAAGGTTTTTGGTGTTATCTTTCAGTGAAATAAGCATTTGGAAGAACATTTACAAACACCAATGGTGAATCCAATACAAACATCAGTTGGTATGAGTAGCCTAGGTGCCTAATCACCATAATTTGGTTATGTATCATCACCCATTTGATCAAAATGCATGTTCCTTCATTCCTTATCCTTCATACCAAGTTATCAATGTTCATGGCTTCACCCCAAGTGGCCCTCAAGGTTTAATATATCAACATTTTCAAAATTTGCCTCTCTCTAGTTAACCAAAAATGAGGCTCAAGGAGATGATGCTTGATTTTGAGAGAAAATGTAGAGAGATTGATGGGTAAAAGGGATATAATATGCAACAAGAGGATTTTACTTATCAATCTTATCTCGATAAGTAAGAGATGAGTGAGAAATAAATATATTATAAGAATTGCCTAGCTAGATAGATTATAGCCAAAGAGGAGAAGATCCATCAACTTCTTATGCAGATACAAAAAATTGAAGTTCAAGCTCAATCCACTCAAGAGGATGATCCCACATTCAAGACCCCAAGCTTCAATTAAGGTAAACCTTGTGATGTTTTTGTTAAGCCTCATTGTTTTAAAATTTTAAGTGTTAGATATCCCCTTCCTTTGAGAAAGCATATACATGTGCAAACCCAAACTATCATCACTCTAGAATAGCCATCTCAAAATCCCTTGTCATCTCAAGAACCTAAAACCATCCCATCTTGGATCCTCTCCTATGACAATGACCCTAACAATGCCATACCCTCTCTTGTGAAATGACCCTTTCCCACATCCATTCATGAAAAGGAGAATGTGGTTGAACCCTATGCTTTCCCCTCATGGAAATCAATCAAGGAGGGTAGAATGAATAAAAAATAAGTATAATGGATTTTTTTATCTTAGCTTAATGAGCTTTTCATATAAAAGTTTCAAGACTCTGCCTCCCTTCCCCAAGAACAACCTAAAAAGCCCTTCAAGGTCCTTAGTTGGAAGGATACTTTTTTGAACTGCAAGCAAGGTGAACTTAGTTATAATCCCACCATCTCCTTCATGAAGGAGGACATGTTTTACAAATAATATAGGAGGAGATTGCAGTCAAATTTGAGCCTAAAGAGGACACCACAAGTGTCTATGATGAAGATATCATGATAGGCAATCAAGTTCATTTAAAAAGGGAAGAGTCAGGTTTTGATCAGACTCCTTGGCATGGTTTTGATGAATTAGAGCCTAAAGGTAGTACTAATGCCTTACTATTTAAAGAGGTATGTATTCAGTTTACAACTGAGAGCAAAGGGGATTTTTATTTGTTCCAAGAGCTTCCATTTGGTGTCACTGCAGATGAAGATGACCAAGGTATAGAGAATTAAATAGAAAACCAGTCAATTGAAAAAGAGATGGAAAATAAATAACAACGAAGATTAAGATAAAGTATAAAAATAGTTTTACCATGACTTCATGGACCGGGTAGAGGTTCTAAACCAGCCTATGCCCCCTCCAAAACATGAAGATAAACTTTCCAATCAGGTTGAAGATGCTGGCCAATCTCAAGATGGATTGTCCACTGAAGGTAGTAATAATGTCTTTAATAATGGAGAAGAATGATAAGATCAAGAGCCATAAGAACATGAAATTTTGGGCCTTAGGAGGATTGATGAATAACCATATGGCTAATTTCAAATAAATCAAAGGAAAGATGGTGTTGAAGATGACATTATCTCATATGACCAAGGGGAAGATACCTTTTGGGATGACTTAGAGATTTTTTACATAATCCTAGACAATCAACAAAGCACCAATCCAAAGAAGGCATCTCATGTTTTACTTAGCTCAGAGCACAAAATTGAGCCATTAGATGAGGAGGTTATAGGAGCCCCTATAGTCCAATTCAGAACAAGCCTTGAATAAATGGACTAATATGTCTACATTGGAGATAAGTTTATCCCATTACATCTACTTGAGAGCATGCCAAAAGAATCAACTATCAAGAATTTCAACTCACCTATCTTGATCTCTCAAAATCAAGGTGTTTGTCATCTTGGTTTATCACATGTAAGTGATGTTATATCTTTCCCATTTGACCCAGGTGAAAAGTACTTGTAATTTACAGCCTTTTACATATTAGAATAGTTTTCATGTTTTCCTCTATGTGTCTTTGTGCACATTTGTTTATTAGGTTAGCTATGTTTTTCAGTAAATTCTTTTGCATAGGTCAAACTTGTTAGGATTTTTTTTATCTTAGGTCATATTATTTTTCCTACTTTTTTTGTCTATTTTTCTGTATTTTGTTCATGTCTAGGCAAATCCTAGTTTGCTTTCCCCTAGCTTTGATTTTGTCAAAACAAAGTTGACTCCATGTCCAATGTCTCATAAGGCTACTAGATTGAAACTGATTAGCAGACAATCATCTCATAAAATTCATCAAACATGTTGATATTTTTGTCCCTAAAATATCATTATATCTATCTTCAAGGAGACCCCCTTTATTTTTTAGGAAAAACCTTGAATCTTCCAAAGCACCCATTTTCCAAAACTATTAGATTCTATAACTCACCATGCACTTTGCACATTTTCATAACATGTAAAATGTAAGGTAGGCTCTAGATCCCATCATGCATCCAAGCTAGTGGAATCCAAAACTTGGCATGCACTTTGCACATTTACAAACATGCAAAGTGCATGATAGGTTTTGGATTCCGCTAAATCTATAACACCTTGATTCTTTAAAACCCAAAACTCTAGGTGCACATTACATGTTTTGAAATGTTTAAAGTGCATGATAGTCTCCACCTTCTGCTAGGCCACCAAACCATGGGATGCAGAACTCTGAGTACACTTTGCATGTTTGTAAATGTGTCAAGTGCCCTGTGGGTTCCGCCTTCCAACAAACCTATCAATAATTCCTATAGAGAGTGGACCTACTCAAAGTAGGTCCAACCTCCACCACCAACCACCATGGGATTGCATTAATTATAGTCCTAATTCTAGGTATTCTTTAAGGTTCCCATCTTCCACAACTAAGGATTTTTGAGTTTTCAAATACAACACACATTATAAAAACCCTTCATTTTTTCCTTTAAATATTTTATAATTAAAATCTAGGGCTTTTAAAAATTAGTAGAATATTCCTAAGTATATACTGCATATTCAAAACAGAGAATCTTCCCTTTAAAAGATTTCCCATCTCCCTTATGGACACTAGACCTACAATAGGCACCTAAATTCCTTACAAGCTCTTAAGCCTTCACAGAAACTAGACGTGCTCTGAGCACCTTCCACTTCTATTAGAGGTCCAATATGCTTCAAAAACTATAGAGATTCGATGTGCTTCCAAAACCTCCTACTTTCACCAAAACTCTCACTTATTCGAGACAACTCCAAGCTATACCATAGACTATAAGTGTTTTAGACATCTATAGATTCCACCAACTTTTAGAGTTGGTTTCTCACAAGTAATAACTTGAGTCTCCATGCCTTCTAAAGTTCAAATCCAAGGGAAATAAGGTTATTGCAACAATAAATGGAACATTATGGAATCATTAGAGATAGAAGGAAATTATTAAAAAAATAGATCAATAAGGACTTTCAAAAGAGAACTATGTGATGTTCAAGTAGATTATGTAGCCTCCAATATCTACTCTTATGGGTCAGATCCAAAATCAATACAAGATATTTTCAAACCTGAAGAAGTTTTAGACATTGATTCATCTTTCCTTTCTGTTAAATGTTTTCAAATGAAACATTGTAAGTTGTAATTTCATTACAAAAGTACAACTATATTTTCTATAACTCTTTTTAAGGAAGACAAAAAAATATTCTACACTTTATATTTTTGATAATGTGAAACTTAAAAAAATCACAAGTGCAAATTACACTTTCCATTTTGACAAGTATGAATTGATAAAAGTCTAAAAGCATGAGGTGCAAATTGCATGGTTCATTTTTTACAAAAGTGATAGACTTAAACATTGTAAAAGTCTCACTTAAATTTTTCACATGGGATTTTTCCATGGAAAATTAACTTGAATTATTTTCAAGGTTATATTTTATTTTGAAATACCATTTTTATTTTGGGAACCTCTTTTTGCATGAAGAGCTATTTTCAACCACTATCAGATGAAGAAGCATTACATGAAGATCTCTAGTTCTAGCCATCCCATACCATGCCATCCTCTACCAAATATCACGCCCAACTCATTCATGCCATTTTATATCCATTCCACAAGTCCAGGATGCCATAAATAGAGTAATTCACCTCTTTTTGAATGAGGGTTTTTAGATCTGCATGATCTTCTTTACTAGATGTTTAGGTTTCAATAACCACATGTCTTCTATGACATATTTTGTATAAAAATTGGTAGACCCCATGGCCCAATCTATCTTTTTTCTCCTAGTTATATTTTTTTCTTTTTGAATATATTTACTACAAGCTATAACCTTTTGAACGAAATAAAGTTGAAGATTTGCCTATCTTATCTATGGAATCTCTATGTGTGAGAGTTATTTGATTATTTATGGAGAAAGATTTGTCTTTTGTTTCAATCTCAAGAAATTCATCTGTGGTATTTTACCCTCTTGAAAATATTTTTTGGAAAAAAGATCATTTTCCCTTTTGTGAAAAATAGCTAAAATACTGCCTCTGATTTCTCATTTGTATAAGTTTGTTCTGAAATAAATTCAATCTATTTTCTAATCTATTATGTTTGTCAATCAAGCATTAAGTTCCACTATAAAGTATTTGGTACAATCACCATATTTTTAGTTTTCTACAAATTTCAATTCTCTAATCCCTTTTCCTAGTCAGAGCCATAGTTTAGGATTCAAAATCACTAAAGAGTGAGATAAATTGGTATTTTATCAGTTTCCATAAGATTCAGTGAAAGCAAAATGGCCTTTTTTGGAGATTAACCTCAATTCACTAAAGTCCCACAGCTTTGGAGGTTTTTCCATTGTATCATTAGGCAATTGCACAACAAGCTACATAATCAAGATAGGTGTAATCCTATGTGATAACAGTTGTATTAAAAGTCTTAGACTTTTAGTACTAATCAATGGTAGTTCGAATGGGTTTTTTAAAGCTTTGTGGGGTTTGAGGTAGGGGGATCCCCTCCTATTTTATTTTCAATTTGATGACAGAAGCATTGGGAAGAGTTGTTGGTCAGGAAAAAATCAAGCGGGAGACTGAAGGATCTCAAAGTGGTGGATAATTTGGATAGCATCTCTCATCATCAATTGGTGGATGATACATTCCTCTTTGGTCAAGATTTGATAGAAGAAGTTGAGGAATTAAAATTAATATTGAAGAACTATGAAGTGGCCTCTAGTCAGTGGGTAAATGAAGGTAAATAAGAAATTTATTTTTTTAATTGTTATCATCTGGGTCAAAAGAATCTTTTTAGAATTCTAGGTTTTAAAATTAGTAAGCTTTCTAGCAAATATTTGGGGGTTCCTTTTTTACGGTTGCAGGAAAATCAAATTTTTGGAAAGATTTGATTAATAGGTTCAAAGTTCAATTATCTTCTTGGAAAGGAAAATGGATTTGCTTAGTAGATAGAATCACTTTAATCAAGGTAGTCTTAATTGCTTTTCTAACTTGTAATTGTTTCTCTATCTTGTGCCCCCATGAACAAGTTATCACATTTCTAAACAAGATAATGAAGGAATTTTTTTGGCAAGGGACTGGTGAAGTAAAAAATATATATATGATGAAATAGGATAATGTTTGTAAAGGAAATAGAGTGGTAGATCAAGAATAAAAGAACTTCAGTTTCATAACTTAGTTCTTGGGGCTAAATTAGTTTGGCTTATGGTTTCTAAATATGATAGTCTTTGGTGTAATCTCCTTCAATCTAAATATATGGAATTAGAGGTGCCGAAGAGTGTTCTTTTAGTGTTTAATCTACATAAAGGTTCTCATGTTTGGAATTTTATTCTCAAAAGTAGATCAAATATTGCCTAAATTTTTTCTTGGATGATTAATGATGATAGGAAAGCAGATATTTGGCAAGACTCCTAGAATGTCCATAAATCCTTATCATAATGTTTAGAAGGAAGATTATTGATATTTTAAAAGGCCTTTGGGTCTCTAAAGTGGCATATTATTTGGATCATCAATCTATTTTGGTTAGGCCTAGTAGTATCTTGAAAATTCTACATAATCTTCTAATTTAAGAGGATGGAACAAGGGCCTTGGAGTCTTGCCTTGAGAGGAGGAAAGTTTTCTTAAGTAACAAAGAAGATCAGATTCACTAGATTGGTGTCAAAATAGGTATCTACTCAGTTAAACTTGGTTATCAGGTGGCTGAGGTGGCTAATGATTCTATTGCTTGGGCTAGCTTGCTTTGTTGGGGTAAAGAATGGCTACAAAAATTTGGATCCTTTACTTGGTTGGTTGTTAAAATTTGTATCTTGACTCAAGATAGACTAAAGAGAATGGTCTCTATTGGTCCTTTGAGATTTTATTTGTATAAATCAAAAGAAGAAACAACAAATCATATTTTTTTTTTAATTATCCCTTTGTGGTTTGGATGTGTAATAAATTAAATTGGTCTTAGGCCTAGCCCTCTATGCTTAGGATGTCATTTTCTTCATGGGAAATTGGTGATGTAAAGCATTCCTTTTATAGTCTATGGAGGAATAGCTCATAAATATTGATATGGACTATCTAGAAAGAGTGTAATGCCCTACCTTTGAGGATAAAGAATAACCTTTGCATGTTGTGTTCCATGATATGGAACTTCTATTTCATAAATTATTTCATCTGAGCTGAAGAAGAAACAAGGATGTCTATCTCAATGGGTTACATAAATGTGTGAAAGATGGAAATTTATCGTTCCTCTTCCCATTAAAGGGTCAATTGTAGATAAGTCAAAGAAGAAGAATACAGATTTAGCATTGTGGAATCCCCCAAAATAGATTTGGTTCAAGCTCAACTTTGATGGTGATTGTCATGGCAATCCAAGATCTTTTGTAATTAGTTGTGTGATAAAACATTGTAATGGTTCTTTACTTATAGCAATGTCTTTTAAAAGTCTAGATGGTACTAATAACGAAGCAGAAGCTCAAGCAATAGTGGTAGGGATTGAATTGGCTCTGGAGTGTGGAGTGGATTGTTTGGAGATAAAAGGTGATTCTCAAGTGATAATTCAAGCTCTTTCTTTACAAAAGGCCAAATCCTAGCACCTAAAAAATATTTTATCTTAGGCATGGATTAAATTGGGCCTTTTTCAAAGCTATTCCTATTTGCATTAATTTCGTGAAAGTAATAGAGTGGCAGATTTTCTCACAAATGTTATAATCAATCAAAAATAAGAGGTAAGGATAGATAATAGTAAAGATTTTTGGATGGATTGTGTTTGCATTGAATTGGTGGAATTTTAATTAAGGTCCTTCATCAAGGCTTATGTCTTAGGGTGACGAAAGTTACCATGATGAAAGTGTTAATTTCTTAGTTGAGGGTGACAATGGTGGTAATTATGGAAGTGTTTATTATTTTATTGCAGATATGATAGGCTATCAATCTGGTGCATGCAAGATCATCAAGAGCAAGATTTTATTGAAATTGTGCCCTTTAATTGAATTTATTAGTGTTTTTGGTGTCTATCTTTCTATATGCAAAGTATGGAGTAAGAAGTGGCGGAATCACTTATTTAGCCATTGTATTTTGGTGGATCTAAGACAAGGAAGATGGGCTTTTATGGTGGGGTGACAAGGAGATGGTTAGTGAATGTTTTTTGGGTGTTGTCACTAGAAGTGTCTAATACAATTAAGAAGATTTTAAGGGCAGACTTGTTGGAGGGGAGTAGGCATGTAAAAATGAACTCAGAGTTGGCGGCTCTGTTTGCAAGAAATTTATGTATGGTGGTAGTGGATAAGGACTAGGTAAGAGAGCTAGTGGAATTTTTTGTATGGCTTGAGTATAGGGTGGCTCTTCTTTTTGAAATAGATAATCTTCAAGTGGGTCCTTTTCTAGAGCTTCTTTTTACTAGGAAAGATGGATCAGATTTTGTCCCTTTGTCCTTCTTTAGGATTCTGGAGGCCAAATTTATTTCCCTTATAAAATTTGTTCAAGAGGTGGATGATGTGTTCTCTAAAAATGGTGGGGAAGGAGATACCAAGGGAGTAGCTTTGCATAATTTTCAAGAACAATTAGCTCCAATTCCTCAGTTAGCTGAGTGGAAAGTAATGAGATGGTCTCTAGGAAGGTTGCAGGTTATCAAATGGTTGGCTTGAGGTTTTTCTCTTGATCATTTTGTAAATTCTTCATGGTGGAAGGAGCAAAAGGTCAAAGCAATGGCGTAGAGGGATCATATAAAGAAGTAGAGAATGCAAAAATCTTCCCATTTGGGGGAGTTGTTGGAAGCTGGCACGTAATCAAGTTCTATACTGGAGGCTGGTATTTGCCCATAGGTGTTGGTAGTCCAAAATCCTGAGATGCTAGTGGAAGGTTGTATGTAGAAACTAGAACAAGAGCTTGGAGTTTCTTGGGAAGATGCCCAAATAATTGTGATTGAAGTTAGTCACTACTATTTCATGACATGGTTTTTTTTGTTGACTAATTTTTTGAGTGAATAAGTTTTGAATGTAGTCAAGCTTAATTTAGTTTGCAATACGTAATTCAGTTTATATAAATATATATACTTTTTGTATGTATGTTTGTTTAGTTATATGTTGGTTAATACCTTAACAATTATTTTGTTAAACCAGACCATCCATTTTTTTTAGTTTTTATGTTATTGAGAAGGAGATCAATAAACCCTAAAATCTATCTAGAAAAATACTATATTACATGTACTTTTATGACTATTACCTATGCGAATGAATGAAAGGTCATAAAAGAGATGTATTATAAAAATCATCAAAATTATGAATTGTATTAAACTAAAGCACATTGTGATTATTAGCTATTTGCATGAATGAAAGGTCATGAAAGAAATAAATATTCATAAACAAATAAGCATCAAAATAATGGATTAATATAATATTATTTAGGAAATAAGCATCAAACTAATGGATTGACATAATATTGTTTATAGGCAATTCTCCCTTTGTTGTTCCTCTTTCAATGAATAGTAATAAAAAAATAATCACCCGTTTATGAAAAAATGTCAAAATGAAACAGTGCCGGTTGAACTATTATTAATTTAGGATTGGGAGTTCTTCCTCCCTAATCCCAAGAGCTCTTTCACCACAACGTCCATGTAAGGGCGGTCGACCTTGTTGGGATGAACACATCTCAGGGCTATGTTTGCAACGGCCAAAACAGTTTCCATAGCGAAGTGGTCCCACCCATTTTGTGTAAGCCTTTTGTCCACAGCTGCTTCAAAACGATGATTGGCCATCATATGGTGTGCATAATCAGGAATATGGAACTGGCTTGAGCTACGTGCATTATCAACATGCCTCTGCCCTGTTATCATCTCCAACACCACAATACCAAAACTGTAAACATCATGTTTGTAAGAGAGTTGGTGATTCAAACAATACTCTGGAGCCCAATAGCCTTTGGTACCTATTATTTTATCAGTTGAGCGATGCGTGCCTTCCCAATGTGCATTCCTAGAAAAGCCAAAGTCCACAAGTTTCACCTTGGTATCATTAGCGCCCACCATAATATTCTGAGGCTTTATATCAACATGAATGATTTTATTGTTGTGTAAGAATTCAATACCTTCTGCCAGACCCATTATCATTCCTAAACAGTTTTTCCAACTGTAAGGAAACCCTATACAATTTCCTCTCAAATGGTTTTCCAGAGTACATCCTCTTACATACTTATATACCAAGTAGGATGTGTGTCCTCCTATACACCAACCATATAAACTGTTAATATTTTTGTGCTTCTTTCCTTGCAAAAGGTTCACTTCATTCTCAATCCATTGCCTGCTGTCTATGTGCCTATGTTCTATTTTCTTTACAGCGATATTTTTATCTCTGAAGGACCCCCTATAAACTCTTGCAAAACTTCCTTCTCCAATTAGATGAGACTCAGTGCAATAGCTTTTTATATGCATTATCTCACCATCTGTGCAGTTTGTGATTATGATTGGAGCTAGCACTAATTCCACACCTGCATGCTGTTCTATAATGGAAACATGATTGATAGATGGGCGGACTAAAAGGGTGCCAGATGAATCATCTGATGATGACACGGTGGATGAATTTGTGCTTACTGATGTAGATTCATCTTCATGTGAAACACCCACGAAAGGTGGCTCTGTGGGATTTGGTAAATTAGCAATAGAAAGGTTTGTAAGCATTGTGTATACAGTAGACATAGGTGGGCGAAGCGGTGCATCTGCCTGTGTACACAAAAGACCCACCTGAACACAACGTGAAACATGCTCTCGAGGGCAATTTTCAATTATTGCTCTGTCGATCACATCCACAATATTTCCTGTCTTGTAAAACCTCCACACCTGGATAAGAACGATGCATATTCATCTTCATAGGATATATAAGCCTTGGTAGAAAAAACTATATCCAAATAGCCTTAGTTTTATATTCTTACTAACTCTAGCAGGCGTGGACATTGGAGGGGCAAATTCTTCTCAATGTTCCTTCTTCCGCACACAATTTCTAAAAGTACAACACCGAAACTGTAGACATCAGCTTTCGCAGATAATTGTCCATTCCTTGCATACTCTGGTGCCATATAGCCGCTGCAATATTAACAAAATTAAAAAGTTGCGAGATCGGAAAACCTAAACGACAAGCCGGCAAAAAAATAATTTATAATCCGAATAATCCTAACGTTAATGTTTTTATGGTAAGATTCTTACAATGTTCCTGCAATTCGTGTGCTAACATGAGTCTCATCTTGACCCAACAGTCTTGCTAAGCCGAAAGCTGATATTTTTGGGTCCATTTTCTCATCCAACAAAATGTTGCTTGTTTTGATATTCCGATGAATGATCCGCACTTGAGAATCTTCATGCAGATACAGAATCCCGCGCGCTATTCCACATATGATTTTCAAACGCCTCTGCCACTCAAGCTCATTGCTTCGTTGAGGATCTATAGTAATGAAATGTTCCAAACAAAAACATTAGGCTAATGATATCAATTAATATTGTATATTGCATCTCACTTTTAGACTAAGGTAGAAGAGGCTCACGAAATAGTATTTTGTCAAGGCTGTTGTTAGGCAAGAACTCGTAAACAAGCAAGCATTCTGATCCCTCTGCGCAACATCCAACCAGATTCACAAGATTCCGATGTTGACATTTGGCCACTAGCTTAACCTCGTTTAAAAACACCTCTTTTCCGTGCCGAGATTTTGAGGACAACTTCTTTACTGCTATTTGTTTTCCATCTGGCATTGTGCCCTGACATTAAAGAAAAGTACAGATCAAAGCGCATCGAACGTTCTATGGGGTGTGCCCAAAACACTAGTCCCGTGCAGATTAGATATCAATACAAGAAATATTTGAATAAATATATTTAGAAAATGAGATTCCAAATAATTTTTTCCAATTTAAATCTAAAAACCATACACAGATCTGTGATGAAAAGCACAATAAAATGCTTTACTGTCCAAAACAAGAAAAATGATTGGGTGAGGCTTTGTTATAGTCTATGTAACCTTGTAGACAATGCCAAATCCTCCCTCTCCGAGCTTGTTATCTTCATGAAAATTTCCAGTGGCAGCCCTGAGTATTTTCAAGCCAAAGATTATTTGCTTATCCTGGCCGATAAATGAGCCTACATCTATGCCTCGATCTTCTGTATAGTAAAACGCACATAGTAGAATTCAGAATTTTATATCTGGTCCTATTTTTGGAAAAAATATTTCCAACAACATTTTCTGGGCAACGGAGAGAAGAATTTATCGATTATATTTTAGTGCCTTAACTAGAAAGGAGTTTTGTTTATAAAAATCTTACAACGTCAATTCGAATAAAAGTTCGTCTAAAAAAATACCTTTCCCTATGACGGTTGATTTCCTTCGAAATGCAAAGATCCGTTGTAGTTTGTTTGAAGGCATTATTAAACAGAAATCTCAGGTTGTGTTGGCTACTGCAGACTGCGAAAATATCGCCTTACCCCAAAATGGCATAATCATCAATCGGCAGATGGCTTTGGATGTTTCAGTGGATTCGTGGCGATGAGAAGTGTTGGGGAAAGTCATCGTTGGCGAGGAAGTGGGTTACAACTAAGCGTGTCGAGGGTCTTGACTTTATAAAAAACACGCCATCACCGACTAAATTTGACTTTATGGCATGCTGGGACCGACGACTAAATTTGATTGATACATGCATGGTTACTTGCAGCCGTAACCCAACTTGATGCCTTTATTGTCACCTTGTGTAAAGGGGCTCTTATCTTGGTTCTATGGCAGGTTCGGAAAGAGACGTGTAAAAGAATATTCAATGTTTAATTTATACTTTAATATTTATATTATCGATTAAGTGTTTTGTGTAAATCCTCTTTTTTTTTGTCAAGATTTTATGAACAATTTAATAGCTTAAATTCGTTAGTCAAGAAGATTAATATATTTACCTTTTTTTACTTAATTTATTATTTAATATTGTGATTTCTCTAAGCATAAATAATTTAACTTTATTAGCGATTGCATGAAGGACGTGGAATGCAAACGTGAATAGAATGAAAGAAGTGGAGTCAAATTGAAGGAAGAGGTCAGAGAGGCACACAGTAAACTTTACTTTTATGTTTTTCTGATGTAGACGTAGACAATATCCTACATTTTTTTTTGTGCAAAAAAGAAAGGAAATGAAATACAAAACTCTTGCAAAAAGCGCACTCTAGAGAAAATGGAGTGATAATAAGACTTCATGGTAATTGTTGTCACTCAATCTTGCACCCTAGAGAGGTTGTTCAAGCCTTCTCTAAATTGAGTGAAACATTGGATTAGCTCTAGGCCTTTGGGTTGCCTATAGCAGAGGTAAGCCTCTAGGTTTAAGGGCTAGCTCCCTAGATTAGTCTTTGATAGATTATCACCTACACTACTTGCTTGCTTGGATGAAAAGGGATAGAAGCAACACAAAAGTAACCTATGCTAATGACGCGATACACCAGATTGATCTCCACTAGACTACCATACACTTGCACTATGAAAAATGACTCACAATACTAGTCCCGACATCCTAGATTTCTCTAATATAAGTGTTTCAAACATGGAGGTGATATGCATTGCACTAATCAAGGTGAGTGAACAAGAGGTCAGATTGCAGACACTAATGCTACTCCTTACACTTAGAGATAGGCAAATACACAAACTACACTTCATGTGACCTGTTAGAGGCAGAACTACTTGCACCAAACATGAAAGAGTAAAGAGAACACAATGATAAATAGTTATCACTTGTCATTCCACTATGCACTACTTCACACACTTAGACAAGAAGCTATGAAATTAAAACCAGATTGTAAATATTTATTTCAAAGGCAAATATAGTATTCAAACCAACAAGGCTTCGCCATACGAGGTGTGGATCCAATAAAAATCCTAAAAAGCTTGCATATATAGAGCATAGGAGAGGATAGAGAAGAAGAGAGGTGTAAAAGAATTTTAATCGATAAAGAATTGTTAATTGAAATTGTAATATTTGATTTCTTGTATCACATCCCACATCAAGGTTAATCAATATAAAGCTATGATTGTCTTTGGTATGCATAGTTGTGTTAAAAATTATTTCCCCCCTCATTATTTCATTTTGAGATTAAAGCGATTTAGTGTTTCGGTGAGGCATTACATTTTTAACTTCATTGGCTTGAGATCAATTTTTTTTTAAAGAAAAATGATATAATTTATGTTAATTAAGTTAAAATATATATTTTTTAAGAGAGGTTAAAATAAGTTAATAAGTTGTAAGTACCTTGTCAATTACTTTAGTTTGATGTTTTGGTGAGGACTTACATTTATAATTTCATTTCTCTAAAATCAAATCCCACTAAGGGCAAGTGGCATGTTCTATACCAAGCAAACTAAAACACCTCAGTTTGAGAGAGGCTACAATAATTGAATCAATTGTAAGTGCCTTGCCAAGTACCCGAGTTTGGTGAGGACTTAAAAGATAAATAGTATGTTCTACTCTAAGAAAACTAAAAAAATTTTAATTGAGAGAGGCTACAATAAATCAATAAATTGTAAGTTCCTTGCCAAACATGCTAATTTAATACCCTAAGATCTTAACAATGTCAAAACACTTTTTCCCCTTTTCTTTTTGGACTCTATACTACTTACACTAATTCTAATCCACATTCAACGTCTAGTTTATTATTTAATATATATATTATCGAATAAGTGTTTTTTGTAAACCATCTTTTCTTTGTCAAGATTTTACAAACAACTTAATAACTTAAATTGGCTAATCATGAAGATTAACATACTTACCTTTTTTTAATCATTCTATGTTAAAAAGTGAATACAAATAACCAACATGTTACAAGTCTTTGGTGTGTCTCCTCTACAAATATTGTTGAACTTAATTTGAAAAGCGTATCTTCTCTTTTGACTAGTTTGAGTCAACATTCCATTTAATCTATTGTTTAATATTGTGATTTCTCCATACATAAATAATTTAACCTTAGTAGCAATTGCATGAAGGAGTTTGAATGAAAACATGGATAGAATGAAAGAAGTGGAGTTAAATTGAAGTAAGAGGTTAGAAAGGCACAAAGGGTAAAGTTTACTTTTATGTTTTTCTAATGTAGACATAAGACAATATCCTACATTTTTAAATTTGTGTGAAAGAGAAAGGAGATGAAATAAAAAGATCTTTCAAAGAGCACACTCTTGAGAAAATGGAGTGACAATAAAAACCTATGGTAACTTCTAAAACTTTGATAAGCATTAAACAAAAACTAGTTGTTCATGTAATATCCCCAAATAGGAATATTGCTAAATACACTCACATTGTATTAATCCTAACTCAACACTTAGACTCAAATCTGATATACTTTTCCAAAACCCATAAATGCATTCATATGTGCACATTTATAAATATTAGGCACACCTTCTTTATATGATAAACTGACAAAGTGCATACTATAGAATTTCAATGTTATATCTAGAAACCTTTCAAACTAAACATACATGGAAAGAACACTAACAACTGATATATTAGATTTACTCATGGAAGATACATATATTACATGAAATTTGAAACTCTCACACACACTTAGAAACTAATATGAATTGTAACACACCACAAATGTCTACACAATTGAACTAGAGATCCTACATACAACACACACTCTACACACTATAATTTTGAATCTCCTTTGAACCCAATTGTGATTTCTGAGTGAAACCATCATAACCAGCTAAGGAGGATCTTTCACCACAAAAAATAGTAAACTTGTGAGAGTTTTAATCCGCCAAGATATCTACACTCCAAGGGTTTTCCTTTTAGGAGAGGAAGAAACTGAACACAAGGTTCAAGCTCTGAAAATGGGAGGTTTATGAATTAACAAAGATGAATTTACAAAGGAGAGAGATCATACTTATAGAATTTAAAAGAAGAAGAGAGGAGATGAGAGATAACTTCACATGAAATAAAAATATGCGACCCTTCATGTCATGCATAGTGTTCATATGTGAAATTCTTGTCTTGATGTATAAATTGGTCAAAAAAGAGAGCATCAAGAGAGACAAGATTTGCCACCCCATGCAAATTTAACTTTGTCACCCCACATTCACACATGTGAGAAATAGTGTGGTGCTTGTCTCTATATGAAAATGGTCAAAAGGTGTATCTCATGATCAACTCACTTTTGTCTTTGTCTCTCACCTTCTATGTGGCCCCAAAAATGGTGCACCACTTCTACATTTGAGCTAAATATATAATAGTGAACTCTTGTCTTCTTCCCCATGTGCACATAAGATTCCAAGACAAATTTCAATCTTATTTTTGACCATCTAAGACATAAAAGGCATGGAGATACCCTTAGAATGCACCCCATATCTCTCCCATGTGATTCACCAAACATGTGGCTCACCAAAGACAAAAGAACATGTCCATTAATGGGATGATATGCCCCACTTCTTTCTAATCAGAATTTGTCCATGAAATATTTCTTATGATTCATGACACATCATTCAAATTCCATCTCATGGCTAAGCCACATCACCACTATGCCACATCACTATGCATAATCATTGTGAATAGTAATCATGAATAATAATTGTGAATAGTAACTTATGAATAGTGATGTCACTCATGATAATGAGCTCCTTGTACTCCTTGTTGAATGTCATAAGTGCTCCTTGAAAGAAGCAATGAATTCATATTGATCCCCTAAACACAATTCCACTAACTGAATTCCATTCGAGAAATGTTGTCACTCTCCAAGAAAGTTGGATCTTCCAAAAATGTTGGAAGTCTATAAAAAGGGGACATTATAGTCTTCTCTCTCCAAGATTGTTTGTCCTTAAGATATCATAACTCAAGCTCTAATTTATATTTGATAGAACCCCATGATGTTATAAGATGCTAGATCAATACTAAGTATATCTCACCATGTTATCACTGCACCACTCTGAATAAAAATGGAATACCATCACGCTATGGGGTAAGTACATGGATTTGGGGGATAATTATATGGATATTTTCAATAATGTAATCGCGTTAATAAATAATATAATCATTTTATTTAATTAATGTGATTGGGTTATTTAAATTATGGTTAAGTACTTATTGAGCCATAATAAGATCAAGTTATTATTATTTTTAATAACACAATCAAGTTAATAACATGATCATATTATTTGTGTCATAAAAAAATTAAAAATTGAAATCTGAATGTAAATTCATCATTTTACATTTGAGTTTCCTTTGTTATCCTTGCCTTCCATGATCGTGTTTTTTTTTGAGAGAGACAAAAGCTTGTTAGGAAGATGCTAAATTCATCCTAGGAAACTACCAATAGACGATGCCACCATATAGAAGAGGTAAGTGTTAAAAATCTACACTTTTTAATCCTAATTTTTAGTTATTTTCATTGTTTAACCCTATTTTTTAGTAATTTTTAGTTGTAATTTGTTTATTTTAAATAGCCCATCCTGCTAACTCTCCTATTATTCTACCTAACCCTCCTAACCCTCTTGTTCCTCTTCCTAACCCTCCACAAAACCCTCTCATTCCTCCTCCTATCCCTTTACCTAACCCTCCTATAGTTCCACAAAATCCCCCAAGAAATCAAGAAAGTCTAGTTAACAACATTGTGGGAAATAAAATTGAAATTAAATAATTAATTGGGAGAATGAGGGATCCCACTTCCACCAACAGTCACCGCACTGATCTAACCAACTCCTTGGAGACATTATTAGGTCAAATTGATATATGAGATTCATATCAAGATAGTTGTAGGGCTTATTATGCTACAAATTATCAGCACTTGAGGTCAAGAATAAAGAAATATAAAAAACCTCTATTTATGTCTTATTCATTGACCCAACCACCAATGCACCATTTCTAGTTACTTTTAAACATTTTCCAATCTATCGCTACTGACATAATTTAATCATAGCCAATTTTTGGGATCGATGGTGGATAGTGTTTGATTATCTACCATGTAATAACCATGAGGTCCCATTCTATTTTTTATGGAAACTCTACTATGAGTTTATCCTTAATGAGATTCTAAACTATTTTGAGTATAGTAAGTTTTAGGGCCAAGGGAAAGCCTCTACATAGGATTGACTAGGTGTACATCATTTACCTCTTTGGCCTGCAAGGATTTATATCTAAAAGCCACTTCAACCTGAGATCCCCTTTGTAGTTCAATAGGGCATAGAGATTGATATTCTACATGCTCTTAGTTTTCTCACTAATACACTCATTCAACATACAAGTAGGCTCTCATAGATTGATGTTATAGATAAGCCACCTAGTATGTATACTTAACCCCACATTTGCAATTCTTGTGGAGCTATGTGTATGGGGCCTTCTGATGATGATGACATTAGTGGTTCTGAGGGCTTAGATAATATTATTATGAGTGATGACTTTTTGACACACATATTTGGTGTGCAAACATCAACCATTGCACAGATGTAGGTATATTTTATGTAAATGCCATATTAAATTAAAGTTATTTTTGTAGGTTTAATTTAGCTAATTATTGACCAAATTGGACCCTACAGGGCAAATTAGGACTGTTATAGGTAAAAAAATTGATCTTTAGGTTTTTTTAGGGGTCTATTATTATGTCATAAGGTGTATTATAAGTCTTTATATGTCATTTCATGTCATAATAGCGTTAGTCTCAGTCATTTTAAACTTTATGTCTTTTTGATCCATTTAAAGGTCATAAAAGAAACATATAATGACTTGTACGACCTCCTTGGGTAAAGTTAAGGTGTCAAAATTTGATATCATGTTCCATGTTGTTAGGACCTAGGCTCACAAAGCTCTGACACCAATTTTTTAGGATTAAGAGCACACTTGATTACCTTTGTATAAGCAACTAAATGCGGAATTTAAACCAGAATCATAAGTAACTAGAACTCAAAAATAGCACAGAATATGAGAGACAATACCCAATTGTATTAATACTCTTCCAGAAGGAAATACAATAAAGAGATCGCACTCTTCCCACACCTCTTGGGCATACCATTACTTTTCCCTCAAGAGTTCTCTCTCACTTGCACAATTACAAGCAAATAATCAACTCACACACAGAGTTGTTGTTTTAACCAGTCAGTATCAATATTTCCAGTACCACCAAGTATGCAACATACTCCAAGTATATCTCACCTAATCTTGCTCCTTGTTGTGTTGCATATCTCCTTTGATCTTGCTACCCCACAAATCTCCTTTGACCTTGCACACACACACACACCTGCAGACCAACTGACCTTACTTACCCATGTAGATCTCCCACCTGATCTTGCACAACCTGCAAATCAACCTGATCTTACATGCCTGGAAGAACCCTTGTCCTTGCCTCACCAAGTCCTTATGATTCTCCCTTGGGGATCCCTTCTTTGATCCCTCTTCAGCACCCCTGTGGATCTTCTACCAAATCTCGCTCTCCCATAGATCTACCTGATCATACACACTTGGCACTGTGGCACTATGAGGAGCCAACCTTGTTCTCTCTATCTATCACACTTTACAATACAGCCCATGAATCTCATAAATAGATCCCATGCCAAACAATAATTAGAAATGCAACTCAAGACTAAAATTAGCCTTTACATGCAAACAACTGGTTTGTTAACTAACTGTTCGTTAAACTCACAATTTTGGAATCACACAGGCGACCAACATCGATTCCTATCTGTCTGGAGGTGACCCATGTCAGCTGATCTATGACCGATGTCAGTTGCCCTACACACTTAATATGACCAACGTCGGTTGATCAGACCGACGTCAGTTGCTCTGCACCTCAGCAACCTCCTCCATGTTTGCATCTTAGTGAAGCTTTTAGCTCCAAAACCTAACAATCTCCCACTTGGAGATAAACAGATGCACTTGTACCTATAATAGTACATCTACTAATTTTGTTTCCTAGCTTATATCGCTCTTCAAGCTCAATCCTGAAGACCAACCACCACACAACCCATGATGCTACTCCTGTCATCCAAGTAACCTGCCATATCTGAATCTACATACCCATGTAGAGAAGTCCCTGACCCTGCATAGCACAAATCCCTGCTACTGGTCCCTCTCAAATACCTGAGAATCCACTGAACTTCTCTCCAGTGCTCCTTCCCTAGATTGACCATACAAACTTGCTGATTGCTCCTCGACACCATTGACATCTTCTGTCTGCACATGACCAATGTCGATGCCTACCTATTCGACACTGATTCTCACTTGACCAACGTCGGTAACTATGTTCTATTGTGAGTGATGACTTTTTACCCGTGAGCTCTCTTTGGATCAAACCCCTATCCAAACTGCCCTATTTAGAGTCATCTAGCCCCATCCACTAATCTATGTCCATCATCTCCTCCATGAACACCAAGGCTTTCTAGTTCTTAAGTTTGTCAAACACATCTGACTTCCTCTTAAGAACATGCATCTACTTCTTACTCATGTGACCAAGCCTACAAAGCCATGTCTTCGTAATAGAAGGATAATCATTAATACAAGTAGATAGATAAAGAATACCTACTTTCTTACCACATGCTAATTCAAGTGCATCCATTGTGAGAGTTATTGTGCATCTCTCATCACCCAACTTTATTAAAGCAATTAGATTCCTCTTCAAGACTGAGACCTGCATGACATCCTTCAACACCCATGTGTTGCCCGTCTACAATTTCAGCCGCACTTCCCCTTTGCCAACAATTTGACAAGGCTCACCAACCCTCAAATAAATCTTTCCAAAGTCTCCATGGACCTTAACATGGAAAAATACTCTATTTGGGGCTGCAAGGAAAGAGGCAACAAAATCTATAAACCAAGATTATACTTTATCCAAGGAACATATAAGAGCATCCCGTGTAACAATACCTACAACATCTGCTTCTTCATTTCCTTTATGCTGATCCACTTTCAACCTACAATCTTTCTTTTCCTGCTCTTTCTCTCCATAATTCAGTAATTGATAATTTTTGCCATTGAGTTCCTCCATTCTTAGTGTACTTTCTTCTGCCATTGTTATGCTCCCACTCAATCAGAAACCCCTAAGAGTGACATGTAATCAAACAAACACTTAACAAATCTGAAACCACCTGTTAGTGAACCTCACTCTAAGAACCTTCACCCTAGATCTGATACCAACTATTAGGACCTAGGCTCACAAAACTCTGACACCAATTTGTCAGGATTAAGAGCACACTTGATTACCTTTGTATAAGCAACTAAATGCAAAATTTAAACCAGAATCATAACTAGAATTCAAAAATAGCACAAAATATGAGAGACAATACCCAATTGTATTAATACTCTTCCAGAAGGAAATACAATAAAGAGATCACACTCTTCCCACACCTCTTGGGCGTATCAATACTTTTCCCTCAAGAGTTCTCTCTCACTTGCACAATTACAAGTAAACAATCAACTCACACACAGAGTTATTGTTTCAACCAGTCAGTATCAATACAACCAATACCACCAAGTATGCAACATACTCCAAGTAGATCTCACCTGATCTTGCTCCCTGTTGTGTTGTAGATATCCTTTGATCTTGCTACCCTGTAGATCTTCTTTGACCTTGCACACACACACACACACCTGCAAATCAATCGACCTTACTTATCCATGTAGATCTCCCACCTGATCTTGCACAACCTGCAGATCAACCTGATCTTACATACCTAGAAGAAACCTTGTCCTTGCCTCACCAAGTCCTTATGATTCTCCCTTGGGGATCCCTTCTTTGATCCCTCTTCAGCACCCCTATGGATCTTCTACCAGATCTTGCTCTCCCATAGATCTACCTAATCATACACACTTGGCATTGTGGCACTATGAGGAGCCAACCTTGCTCTCTCTATCTAGCACACTTTACAATACAGCCCATGAGTCTCTTAAATAGATCCCATGCCAAACAATAATTAGAAATGCAACTCAAGACTAAAATTAGCCTTTACATGCAAACAACTAGTTCGTTAACTAACTGTTCATTAAAATCACAATTTTGGAATCACACAGGCGACTGACGTCAGTCCCTATCTATTTGGAGGTGACTGACGTCGGCCAATCCATGACCGATGTTAGTTGCCCTGCACACTGAATATGACTGACGTCGGTTGATTAGATGGATGTCGGTTTCTCTGCACCTCAGCAACCTCCTCCATGTTTTCATCCTAGTGAAGCTTTTAGCTCCACAACCTAACACATGTCTCTTATTATGTCTTAATAAAATATTTCTAATTGAAAAGTGGTAGGTTCTCTAGAAGAGAGTAGTTTTATTGGAAAAATGAGTTTTTTAAAGGTGTATGGACTTATACAGCCTCCTACAGTTGATGAAAATTTAGGAGTCTCCTTTGATCTTCTACATAATTTTTATAGTGATAAATTTTATCAAAATCTCTAATAAAATAAGAAAACCGATTCTCTCTTGTTACACTATGCTTGGCAAGCAAGAATGGTCAGCAAGTTTGTGCTTGGTAGGACTAGCAGGGGAGGTTTTAAGAAAATTTATCTTGGCAATGCCTTCTACATTCAATCAAATTCCATTTGATTTTTTGTTGTAGAATAATTGTGGCCTATCTAATTTGCTTTCTAATCTATGCTTTATGCTTTATGAATAATTCTTAATAAGTTAACCTATTTAATTTGATTGCTAATATATGCACCCTATAGGTTTTATTCTAGTTTGGACTATTCCATATAGTTCACTTGGTGATTATATCTCCATATGATGTTGACTATATCCTTTCATGTTATCCATGCTTGGTCTTGTTGGGTGAATATTTTGTCGGCCAACTAACTGGTGACCAAAATAGTTCCTATCACCACAGCATAGGGAGATGGGTCATCTTGGTGTGTAGGTTTACTACATCAATAGGGGACAAATCTCTCCTCTCATCAAGGGGAGGTTCCCTATTAAATATGCGGAGTTATATACTATAAATATATGCAAAAATTAAGACACAAGGGTGGGATAAACCATCCATCTCTCTTTTTTTAGAGATGATGATGACAAACAGAGGAGAAATACTAGGTGATTGATGATGACACTTCTCTTCTTTCAAAAGTAACATTCAGCCAAGAGCCAAATCCCTTCTTGGATAGTAGAAATCTTGGTGAAGCGATAGAAGGCACTTCTCTTCTTTCAGAAGTGTGTATTCTTGCAAACAGCGGGACTCTTTCTGGTAACAGGTGACAAAAGGGCATAGTAACCAGTAGTATGAAATATAACACAAAGTTTTGACCTTAACTACCCAAGAGTGAGATATGAAGAACAATGGGGGCACAAAGTCATCTCAAAGTCCTTTACACAAAAATAGAAAATAAAAACACACACTAAAGACAATGACAATGCAAAGTCTGAAAGTAGTTAGCTTCAGGACACCTTCCTTATCACCTCCACTAGTTCTACTTATTAAATCAAATAAACAAGAATGCTTTCAGAAGATAGACATACAAACAATCTTCTAAAGTAGCACAAGCTATAACAATACAAAGTCTACAAGTAACTTGTTTTCTCATTCAATCAAAGAAATATGAACTACAATCTGAGCTCAAAGTCTCAGTAATACCTTTCAATTTGGGCAGATTTTTTCTTTTTGTAAGGGGAAGATCTCCTTCAAATGGTATAATAGATTACATTATATAGAGGCTTGAGGGAGGCTTGGCACTTTGTCCCATATAGTGGCCCATTTGGTGCATTCAATGCCTTGGATGCATTCTTGGTCTTGTCAGGAAGGGCCATGCTAGAGCAAGGTGGTTGCCTTAATTGTGACGCATCAATTCATCTCTAGTGACTCCTCTTGAGTCTGAATCTCTCATTCCATCACCTGCCTAGCTACATAACTGTCTATTTTGCCTTTATCTTAAAGGGGACAAACAAAATGTGCTTTCAAAGTTTGTAGGCCCTAAATAGCTACCCAGCACACTATTTCACCCACTAGAAATAACTCCTGTTGAGTTTCCCTCTTTGTCTCTTCCTCCTCTTATGTCTAGCCATGGCTCTTTGGATGCATTCAGGTTCGCGCCTTGAGTCTGCTAGAATCAATAGACACTTAAATGCAGTTGATTTGGTGTTCACGTGTCTTTCCTCTATTGAAGGTTAACGGCTAGCTAGTCACTCCAAATTTGACACTCGTGGGCTTGTTGGTCCTTTATTTCCTTTAGACAAAACATATAAAGGAATTACTTTAGATAATTTGTCTAAAGGAAATCCTTTCCTTGGCTTCATGTGTGCCTTTGCATTGTGAAGTGCTCCATCCTTTGACATGTGGCATCTTCTACTGCTTCAAACAAGTGATATGTGGCATCTTTTGTTGAATCTTACTAGGGACACATGGCATCATCCACCTTCTCAGGCCTTTGCAACATCATAGAAACATTTAGGGCTCAGTCGGGCTCTCACAAATAATGACACTTGTCAGCCTTTGCCACTCTCTGCATGGGACACATGGCACAATCTACTGCTCTTAGGAAAATAAAGTAAAACCTTCTATGGTTGCCACTTATCACCCTCCATGGAGTTTTGGTAGAAGATTTGTCGAAAGAGACCCTGTAACAGTCACGTAGATGCAGACACGTGGCAGCCTCAGCTTCATTTAGTCACTCACCCCTGGGCCCACCATGGTCTTTACTCAATATAGTGGAATGGATGGAAGGAAATGTAGATTTTGACACGTGGCATCTTTTGCTACTTCTTAGGAATAAGCCATAATGGCTTAGCCAGTGACACTTGGTAGTATCTGTTTGACTCTTTCTGTTGGGTGCATTTGTCTTCATAACTGAGGCCATCTTTGAAATTTTGAACCTGACACATTGAATCAATTGAACATTGAACCCATTGAACCGATGAGCCAAAATGGTTCAAGGTTCAACAGTTTAATGTTTCAAGCTTTTGAGACTCGTTAAATGCTCAAGGTCATGGAATTTTTGGAATGGTTGAACTTTGAAATTTGTCAAATGCGCCTAGCTCCTGTTGAAGACATTGAACCTTTGAACCTGCTAATCCCTTTGCTAAAAAAGATTTGAAAAAATGAGGAATTTGAAAGCCCCTAAATAAATTTTGAGAAGGGGAAGAGAGGAATTTTGGCCCTGCAGGTCCAAGAATAGCTCATATGTTGTTCCAAAAATGAGTGACACTTTTGGGGACCAACAATATGTTGTTACAAAAATGAGTGACACTTTTGGGGACCAAAAATTGGCTCTAGCTGGGGAACTTCCTTCAGATGAAAACTTGGAACAGCTAAGGGGAGTATAAACTAGAATTTTTGGTGCCTTGAAGTGTGCCATTAGGCTACGGAGTCGTGCTACCGAAAAAGAAAGGCTACAAAAAATGAAAATGAAAAGCACAAAATAGAACTAAAGAATATACAAATATACATATGTATAGATGATCTTATCTGATGCCTCAAGATTTAAATCACTTCAGATACCGCCCACTATGAGATAGTGAAAATGGTGTGCCATCCTGATAAACCAGTAGGAAACCATTTTGTCCCCAAAAATGGCAACAAATGAATGGAACTCTCCACTAGGAAACCAATTTTTTGTGTCTTTCTCTTGGCTCTTTCTTCTTCTTTCCCCATGGTAGGATGTGGTCTTCAAAATGAAAATCATAACTCCTTGCTCTCTTGGTGAAGAGTTCCTTTTGTTGACTTTGGAGTACAACAGTATGGTCCACCACTATAGCTTGTTGTTCTGCTGGTCCAGTCGAGCACATGCTTTGATTATCAGCATCAAACTCCTGACAAACAATCAGCTCAACATCTCCTTTGGTGTGAAGGAGTTTGATATCTTCATCCTGATTAGTCTTTAATTTGAGCAATAGAGATTCACATCTAGCTATGTTGTTGGTGTTGCTAAACTGCAACTTGGATGAAGGAAAAATATCTCTTTGAGGAGATATCAACACAGTCCCAACTCCAACATTAGTGGAAGAATTTTTTCCATTAGATTTTAGGATCCAAGCATCATGAGAAGCTGATCTTTTATCAAATTTCTCTTCATGGGAGATGGAAGATCCTTCTTGATTTATATTATGCCCTACCAATTTTTTTGATGCCTTGTTTGGATGAAATCTTGGATTCCCAGCTACAGGACTTTCATCAACTAGGACATCAGTGTCCTCTGTGGTCAAGAAGTAATTACCTGCCTGAAAGCTCAAATAGAATTTGAGTAGTAGGGGCTGATGTTTGGGTAACCATAATCTTTGCCTCAGACAGGCTTGTACCTAGTTCTTCACCAATGTTTAATTGCTCAAGATTGGCTTGTAGAGATTCAAACTCAGTCATTAGAATTTTGGATTTCTTGACATTATCAATCATGGAAAATGACTGAGATGGACTTGGAAGAGAGGATGGGAGTTCATCCTTTTGGTTTTTGGGAGTGGGAGGACTAATATGCAAATTTGAAGTAGAAGGTGCAGAGATGTTTGATGTACTTACTTCTTTGCAAATCACCAGGTCCTTTGACTGGGAAGGAAGAGGGGTTCTCTACTCAAAAATTGAAATTGTTGGTTGAGGTCACTCCCCTATCTTTTCTTTGTCAGCCTGCTAGGCTGACTGATTCTCAGACCTAGTGAATACTGCATATGATCCTTTGACTGCTTCACCTTCACTTTTGGGTTCATCATAGAAATTTAGGAAACTAATGTGGGAGTCACTATTTAATTCTTATAGATCCTCCCTGAAGAGATCATCACCATTTTCTTGCTCAAACTCAAGCTGGAAATAGGAAACATGTTTTGTTTCCACATATCCAACTACTGAGTTGGTTAGAAGTGTTTCAAGGGCAAGGTTCCTCTGTGGGGGAGGAAGATGATTTGGTTGCCCTTGACTTCTGATAGTGTTTCGTTGATATGGATGATTGGGGAATGTCCTCCTTGGCATATCTCAATTAGGAGTAGACATACTTTGGGCCATTTGCCTTTTCAAGGCTAGCAGTTCATTTGCTAGCTTTTACACTATTTGATCAGTGGTGGCTGAAGGTGGATACTCAGAAGATGAAGAGGATATACCTATGTTAGGATCTCTTCTTATCTTTCCTACCAAGATAAGGTCATCTTCTAGCTCAATAGCCAAGTCTTGAGCAGCCTCAAGTCTATGTGTCTAGCCCATCTCAGCAAGAAACTCACTTCAGGCAGTTGTGAGTTGATGAAGAAACACTTGAGATTTTGAGGTGTTGACTGGGTGATCATGGGAATCCTATGCCTCAACTTGTTGAACCTGACAATAAAATCCCTCATAGGCTCATGAGGTTCCTTATTCATCTAAGTGAGCTAGACCAGCAAAGCATGTGCATCCTCTACATGTTTGAACCTAGCTTCAAACTTGGCTTTAAGAGTATCCCAGTTAGTCACTGATCCAGCTTACAGATGGTAGAACTAGTATGTAGCAACACCTTGTAGTGTCTCCATAAAAATACCGACTACCATGTCTTCAAATTCCACCCCTATCACTCCACAGGCTATGCTAAAGGCTACAATGTGCTCATAAGGGTGAACTATCCCATCACCAAATAATTTGGGGAAATTCTTTCTTGAACTATGTGGGAGTTCATGCAGAGGTAGAGTCAAGTTGAGTGGGCCAAAAGAGTTAACCCAGGGGCCTCAAACTACCATGATTTAATTATGAAAAATAGGGATGATGAATTTGGGTGGAGTGGCCAAATTGCATAACAAAAATGGAAAAGAACTGGCCCTACTTTAGCTTGAGGCTTGAGGCTTTAAAATGCGCACTCTTTCCCAGTAGCTCTAGTTTTGCAAACCAAATAAAATAACAAAAGTGGAGGAAGATGGTAAGGCTATAATGATAATGGGTAAGACATGGAACAGAGTCTCTAGAGTCTATAATGGATAAGGGTTATAATGATTATGGGTGAGACATAGGTGATGTTTCAATATAAAACTTGAGGTTTGAAAATGCACAAAATTACTGTGTCCCCAATGGAGTTGCCAAAAATTGTTGGGTGAATATTGTGTCAGCCAACTGACTGGTGACCAAAATAGTTCCTATCACCATAGCATAGGGAGATGGGTCATCCTGGTGTGTAGGTTTACTACATCAACAGGGGACAAATCTCTCCTCTCATCAAAGGGAGGTTCCCTATTAAATATGCGGAGCTATATACTATAAATATATGCATAAAGTAAGACATAGGGGTGGGATAAACCATCCATCTCTCTTTTTTCAAAGATGATGCTAACAAATAGAGGAGAAATATTGGGTGATTGGTGATGGCACTTATCTTCTTTCAGAAGTAACATTCAGTTAAGATCTAGATCCCTTCCTAGATAGTAGAAATCTTAGTGAAGTGATAGAAGGCACTTCTCTTCTTTCAGAAGTGCTTATTCTTGCAAACAACAAGACTCTTTCTGGTAACATGTGACAAAAGGGCACAGTAACTAGTAGTATGAAATAGAACATAAAGTTTCCACCTCAACTTCCCAAGAGTGAGATACAAAGAACAATGGGGGCACAAAGTCATCCCAAGGTCCTTTACATAGAAACAGAAAAGAAAAACACACACATAAGACAACTATGACAGCGTAAAGTCTGAAAGTAGTTGGCTTTAGGACACCTTCCTTATCACTTCCACTAGTTCTACTTGTTAAATCAAATAAACAAGAATGATTTTAGAAGATAGACATATGAACAATCTCCTAAAGTAGCACAAGCTATAATAGCACAAAGTCTGCAAGTAACTTGCTTTCTCATTCAATCAAATAAATATGAAGTACAATCTAAGCTCAAAGTCTCAGTAATGCCTTTCAATTTGGGCAGAGTTTCACTTCTGGTAAGTGAAATATCTCTTTCAAATGGTATAAGAGATTACATTATATAGAGGCTTGAGGGAGGCTTGGCACTTTGTCTGATAGAGTGACCCGTTCAATGCATTCAATGCCTTGGATGCATTCTTGGTCTTGTCAAGAAGGGCCACACTAGAGCAAGGCAGCTACCTTAACTGTAACACATCGATTCATCTCTAGTGCCTTCTTCTGAGTCTAAATCTCTCATTCCATCACCTACCTAGCTGTGCAACTGTCTATTCTACCTTTATCTTAAAGGGGACAAATAGGCTACACTTTTAATGTTGGTAGGCACCAAATATCTACTTAGCGAATTGTTTCACCCACTAAAAATAACTCCTACTGAGTTTCCCTCTTTGTCTCTTCCTCCTCTTGGGTCTAGCCTTAGGCTCTTTGAATGCATTTGGGTCCATGCCTTGAGTCTAATAGAATCAACAAACACTTAAATGCATTCGATTTGGCATTCATGTGTCTTTCTTCTATTAAAGGTTAATGGCTAGCCAATCACTCCAAATTTGATGCCCATAAGCCTGTTGGTCCTTTATTTCCTTTAGAAAAAATGTCTGAAGGAATTTATTCAGATTATTTGTCCAAATGAAATCCTTTCCTTGGCTTCATGCATGCCTTTGCATTGTGAGGTACTCCATCCTTTGACATGTGGCACCTTCCACGACTTCAAACAAGTGATATGTGGCATCTTCTGTTGAATCTTACCAGGGACACGTGGCATCATCCACCTTCTCAGGCCTTTGTGACATCATATAAATGTTTGGGGCTCAGTCAAGCTCTCACAGACAATGACACTTATCGACCTTCATTGCTCTCTACATGGGACATGTGGCACGCTCTGCTGCTCTTAGGAAAATAAAGTAAAATCTTTTGTGGTTGCCACTCATCGCCCTTCATGGAGTTTTGGCAGAAGCTTTGTCGAAAGAGACCCTATAACAATCACGTGGATGCAGACACGTGGTAGCCTCAATTTCATTTAGTCACTCACCCCTAGGCCCACCATGGTCTTTACTCAATGTAGTGGAATAGAAGGAAGGAAATGTGGATGTTGACACATGGCAGCTTTTGCTACTTCTTAGGAATAAGGCATAATGGCTCGTCCGGTGACACTTGGCAGTATCCTCTTGATTATTTTTGCTATACACGTTTCTCTTATAATTAAGGCCATATTTTAACCTTTAAACCTGATGCATTGAACTGATTGAACATTAAACTCATTAAACTGATGAACCAAAATGGTTCAAGGTTCAACGGTTCAACAGTTCAAGCTTTTGAGGCTCGTTAAATGTTCGGGGCCATGGAACCTTTGGAATGGTTAAACTTTGAACTTTTTCAAATGCACCTAGCTCTATTGAAGATGTTGAACCTTTGAACCTGCTAATCCCTTTGCTGAAAAAGCTTTGAAAAAATGAGGAATTTGAAAGCCCCTGAATAAATTTTGAGAAGGGGAAGAGAGGAATTTTGGCCCTGTAGTTCCAAGAATAGCTCATATGTTGTTCCAAAAATGAGTGACACTTTTGGGGACCAACAATATGTTGTTCCAAAAATGAGTGACACTTTTGGGGACCAACACTATGTTGTTCCAAAAATGAGTGACACTTTTGGGGACCAACAGGTCTCATGTTTGTAAATATTTTGATAGCTCAAACAACTCAGTTTACAAGAAGGTGTTGATAATGAACTTGCACTCCAATTTCACCATTTTTAGAAAGTATCTTTCTATGTTATGGATTTAATCCAATGTAGAATGTTTTTTTAATCACTCTAAGGGGTTATGTAAATACTCTTCTTTCAAATCTTTAATCTCTAAAGTTAGCATCATAAAGGTTGTAGTTCATCAGATGCATAGTCAACTCCCAACTCCACCTCACTCTCAGTCATGACTTGCAAATGTTCTAAGAATGCCTTTAGAAGTGTGATGAAGGCTTTAAAACTGTGGTCTATCTTCTTGAAACATGACATAGTAAATTTAGCTTTCAAATGGTATACAAAATTCTATGGTAGTCATACTCAGTCACTCACATAGTCTTCTACCATTGGTATGTACCTATAGGTGCCTCAAATAAAGGATAACACACCGATATGAATTAATTTACCTTTTCTTGACATGAGATTGAGATATCCCTATGAGACCTTTAAAAGGTATAAGATTGATGATAATTTCATACTACATGTTCATATTTCACACTTCTTTCCCAATGCTCCTATCTATTATTGCATTCACCTTTGGGTGCCTTACAAGAAGATGACCATATTAGAAAAGACATTTGATTGATATTGAAAATTTAAAGGTTACAAAACAAACATTTTAACATGATATAAGGGACTAGATTTGATCAAATGTCTATACATCATGTATTATTTGAAATATACCTTCACTGCCTATGTTATACTATAGAATCCACCTATAGATGGTACCACAGGGGTCTAAGATGTTATATAGAGGTGTCAAAACAAGTGTAAAAACCCTTATTGAGGTTATAATACATAGATTGGATCATGGAAGATCCATTTTGGATGATATATTGCCAAATACATCTCGAAGGTTGTATCTTAGAATGATGATTGTGTTCAGATATCAAATCTCTAAAATGACAAAATAGAGCACCTTGCCATTTTATGGATGTCATATGACACGGTTTCCAAAGGCTTTGATGCATCTTAATGATCTCATCTTGTATTCTAAAAATAGTAAAATAACTTTGTAAAAGTTTGGACGTGTATGTTTAGTGGAGGGTAGTTGTTGGAAGGCTCAAATATGTACTTTTGTTCACTAAATTCAGGTAGTGACATCTATAGGAGTTAAGCTCCAAAAAGACCTTCGCACCCAACCTTGTGAATAAGGAATGCATCCATGTGGAGTAACAAAATTGAGCTGATAATCAAATTTCTAGTTTAGATTCATCAAATAATGTTTGGAGGTAAATTTGGAATTCTATGTTTTGGGGTCCCATGCACACCTACAGGTGCCTCTTGTCTGAGATGTTGATATAAAGTTGTTACAAATCCATAGTATGATCTTGGGGATGGAAACACATTTGAATGTTGAGTAATATATTTGAGCTGATAGGACATTTGATACTAAGAAAAATCAAACTTGAGTTGGTTAACTATGTCTTTTGACTTAGTAAGTACATCTACAGGGATATCTTGGTCTAAAAATACCACCTATAGCTGACTATAAGAATACACAGTATATGAATAAGACCTAAGCACGAAAAATCAATATATGAATGAAATTTAAAAGTTAAAAATACCTCCTAAGACATAAAAGGATCTCAAGATGATGTGAATCACACTCCAAGTGGAAACTACACCTTCATAATCATACTTGTCCCAATACAGTTGACAGTGTTTGACTATGATGAACAATGAGCAAGTTTGGGGATTGTGAGTGTGGGAAGTGCATAAGGAAAAGAGAAATAAATTAAAAATAATGTAAAATTATATTAATATATTATAAATATGCCTCTATACATTTAATTTAATCTTGAATCATGTAGGACCACCTACAAGAAAGAGGAATATAGTCATAGTCATATGACTCCCGTTTAGGCCAATCAAAGTAGGGTGTGAACAAAAAAATGTTTGGAAGGAGCCTAATGATAAATGTGTTTTAATTACCTATACAATTAATTAATCCATCCAAATATACCGTCATAATATGGTAAAAAATTTATGAAGGGCTTTAATCAAGTAATATATAGTTTATACCCAAACCCTACACACAATATCCTTTTGCACATTTTGTCTTGGGTTTTTCAAGAGTTAGAGGGTCAAATAATGTGACAAATGATTGTAAATATATTAAAATAGTTTAAATAACTTGTAAAATCCCATCAATGATTTATTTTTTTGGCTAAAAAGGGGAAGTACCCTCTATTTTGTCTTAGATAGAGGGCACTCTCGTTATGCACAAACTCTATAATTTTTGAGAAAGGGAATGATCAGGTGAGATAAGATCTGTTTAAACCTTTAAATGAGTTTTTTAAAGTTTAATTACACCTAGGAAAACATGATTAATGTTTCATATAATGATTTATCCAAATAGAGTGGTCTAGACCCTCAAAGTTATAGACAGGCTTATTAAGCATGGTCATGCCTAGAATCCAAATGAAAGGTAAAATTAAATTATAACATGAGGTGAGAAATGTAATGGATTATATCATGTTTTTAGGGTAATTTTATATGTATCCAATATTTTATAATGCAAATAACTCACAATGAAATATACTTTTGGTTCAGAGCTACATTAGGCCTCTGCAAAATGATATACCAAGCTCGATAGGCTAGATTAAAATGCTCACACCTTCTTGGAGGTTATGCACAGAGATCCAAGAAGTTTAAGGAGGTTGAAAATGGAATTTAACATCACTCTTGTGGGATTTTTTTCAATTCCAATGTCAAATCCCTATGAACAATGGCTAAGAGGGTAAAACAGGCCTAAACTCATCAAAAACCTTGCTGGTGACTAGTTTGAGAAGATTGAGAAAATAGTGAGCCCAAATGGCATAGTTTACTACACATAATGATGATTTGATGTTGAAAAATAATATTTAGGGCTACTCCCAATCCTTTTTTATTGTACATAATTATAAGGATGGATTACAAAATAGGGTATTTTGATAGTTTTGTGTGTTTTATACATTCTAAGAAGAGTATAAAGATGCCAATCACATGGGAGGAAAACTTGAGACATAGGATAAATCCAAATATCCATTTCATGCTTTATAAAAACTCCTAGGTACCTCAACAAGATCTCTCTCCTCAGCTATTCGAAACTAGCATAGTGAACATGATAGTGAGAGGGGTGAAAACTTAAAGTAAGTTGATTTTAAGGTGTGACTGATGCTTCTAAATCCATGGATGGCCTTGAAACATGTAATTAACCCCATTTTATGTATTTCAATGAGAAACTTAATACATTTTGGAAACCAAGTGTGTAAGGTGTGTGAAAAATGGAGTCTATTTAACTGCAAGTAGTGATGGCTCATTCTCAAAGGAATCTAGATGATTAAGAATACAAGCAATGCATGTAGAAGAATGAATACAACCCTTACCTCTTATTATAATCATTAGACATATCCATAGTTAGTTTTAGGATGTTATAAAAGAGGTGAATGATGAAGGCAATTTCCTAGAATAGTAGAAGAGACTTCATGTCACATTTCAAAAGTTTCATGATTTGGGGTGCCACTTGTCTCTTGTAGCTTTGTATGATCAGTTTCAAATTCTCTTCTCATGCACATGTGACTCCTTTTCTCAGCTTGAAACTTGTCCTTGTGACATTTGGACTTCTTTCTTCTCTTCTCTCTCTCAATTTTTATAAGAACTAGCCATTTTGGCTATTGTAAGGATGTTCCACCTGAGTATGGTGAAGCCATGCTCATTTTGATACCATGGATCAATAAAAGACTACTAATTTTACCTCTCACATTACTATTCATAGTGTGCTCACTTGAAATATTGATCTTGATTAGTGATGATTACCTCCAAGGAAGCACAATTGATTACTTTTCTTATAAGCAATTAAACACAGAATTATACCAGAATGATTAAGTAACTAGAAACTTGAAACAACAAAGAATTTGAGAGACAATACACAATATTGTATTAAATACTCTTAGAAGAAAATACAATAAATAAGATGCCACTTCTTCTTCCACCTCAAAGGCTTGCCACACCTCAAGGACTTCTTCCCTCTCTCTCTTGCTCAACCACAACCAACTCAACAACCTGAGTTGTTATCCCCCCCTTGAATGCTTTAGCTGATCTCCTTGACCTTACACCTTGTAGATCTCCTTGACCTTGCTTTATTGGTTCAATGCTTTACTTGCCTTCTTGATTACAATACATGCCTCATGGGTCTTTAAATAGGATCCCATGCATACAATAATTATACCTCTAATTATAATAATTAGACATGTAGCTCAAGACTATAATTAGCCCTTAACATGTAAACACTCAGTTCAACTAACTAACTGTTCATGTAACGAATAGTTTTGGAACACACAAGCGACCAACGTCGGTCCCTGTCTGACTGGTGCTGACCAAAGTCGGTCGACTCCCTGCCGATGCTGGTTGCCTTCTGCACTGTTTGTGACCGACGTCGGTTACACTACTGATGCCGGTACTTCTAGAACTCAGCAACCTCCTCCATGTCTATAACAATTGAATCTTTTAGCTCCATAACCTAACAATCTCCCACTTGGAGATAAATAGCTACAACTGTACCTGTACCTGTACACCATCTACTTTTCTCCCTTGGCTCTGTATCCCTCTTCAAAAAATCACTCTTGAAGACCAACCACCACAAAACCTATGATGTTATACCTATCATCCAAGTCCCCTGCCACATCTGAACTTTCTGACAACTCCCACTGGAGACAAAATCAACCTGTGATCTTTTATGTCTCTTATGCCAAAAGAATTTTGCTGCTCCCAAATTCTTCATGACATACCTCTGAACTAACTTTACCCTTAGCTCAGCAACTCCCTATATATGTAACCTTGCAACAAGCAACACAATACAGTAACAGGGTAATGTAGCTAATATTATCCAACCTGGTAAAGAAAAATACAATGGTCAAACCTCCATTGCCCTGCAGCCTGTTCAAGACCATATACCCTGGCCTTTTACCTCACGTGTCCATCCACTCTCTTCTCTAACTTGGGAATCCATCCCTCATCTAGTGCTTTCTTCTAGCTAACAACTCCACCAACAAATACCTATTTGGTTCTTCTCCAAGGACTCACACTCCTCATCCATGCCAAGCTCCCACTGTTTCTAGATTCTACCTGCATTGCCTCTTCATATCTTCTTGGTTCTTGACCATCAGTAAGCAACAAATAAAATAAAGAAGGTGAATAATGAATATGAGGTTCACATACCCTTTTTGACCTCTATATGGGCATTTGAGACTCCTTGACAGCTTGTTGTCTACCCAACATTCATTCCAATGACTGATCTCGGCCATCTCCCAGTCTGCATCTGACCGATGTTGGTTCCCTGCACTGACCCTGACTATCGACATCATTTCCCTAGCCAACACTGGTGTCCCCTCTACCGACGTCTATTCCTATCTGACCGACGTCAGTCTTCTCCTGCCCAACTCTACCGACCCTGCTGGTCTACACATGACCGATATCAGTATCTGCCTGGCCGACGTCAGTGCCATGGGACCGATGTCGGTACCTATGTTTTCCTGTAAGTGATGACTTCTTTATCCGCAATCTCATATTGGATCAAAACCCTGTCCATACTGCCCTGCTCAGAATTATTCATCCCCTGTGACTGATCTTTGTCCATCATCTCCTCCATAAACACCAAGGTTTCCCTGTTCTTGTCAAAAACATCAAATTTCCTTTTCCTACAATGAACTCGATCAATGCCCTCCGAATCTAAACTCATACCCTTTGACTTAAGAATGTCCATTCCCTTCTTATTCATGTGACCAAGCCTATTAAGCCACATCTTTGAATCTACAACTAAAGTAGATAAACCAGAAGTAGAATCAATAATATAAGTAGATAGATAAAGAGTACCTACTTTCTTACCTCTTGCTAAAACAAGTGCACCCTTGGTAACCTTCCATGAATCTGATGTGAGGGTTACTATGCATCCCTCATCACCCAACCTTCCTATAGAAACCAAACTCTGCTTCAAGACCGAGACATGCATAACCTCCTTCAACACCCATGTGTTGCCTATCTATAATTCTAGCTACACTTTCCCTTTGCCAACCATTTGACAAGGCGTACCATCTCCTAAATAAAGCTCTCCAAAGTCTCCCTAGACATACTCATGGAACAAATCTCTATTTGGGGTTGCATGAAAAGAAGAACTAGAATCTAAAACCCATGATCCTATCTGACTATCCAAAGAAAGTATGAGAGCATCCTGTACCATAATATTTGCATCTTTTGCTTCTTCATTACCTTCATGTTGATTTTCTTTATCCCTCAACCAACACTCTTTCTTTGCGTGTCCTTTCTTTCCACAAAACCAGCAGGTGATACCTTTGGATTCAGATCTCCTTCCCATCTTCGACCTTGATTTCCCTTGCTCGACCTTCTCTCTTTGCCTTCCCCTACTTTCTACACTTAGATCATTCCCTGATGATTCACTTGTGATTTTCCTGTGTATTTCTTCATTAAAGATTACACTGACAACATCATCAACTTTTAAGATTTTAGAAGCAGATGCAGAATTACTTACTGCCATAACCAAACTATCCCAACTTTCAGGTAAAGAGCATAAAATTAAGAGAGCCTTTACTTCATCATCAAAAACAATATTGACTGAAGCTAACTGGTTTACCAAACCATGGAAATCACTAAGATGAGTATATACCGATCCACCTTCCTGCATTTCCAAAGTAAATAGCTGCTTCATAAGAAATACCTTATTTGAAGTAGAGGGCTTTTCATATAAAATTTCCAAAGACTTTATCAACTCTTCTGCTGTCTTACACTATGATAAGTTGGAAATCACAGACGATGCAAGGCTCAACCTTATGGATCCTAGAGCCTTCCAATCAAGAACATTTCATTCTTCATCCTTCATATCTATGGGCTTGCATGCAACCCCACCCAACGGTAAGTATAAATCTTTCTGATACAGATAATCCTCTATCTGCATCTTCCAATGTTGATAATTCTTGCCGTTAAACTTCTCCATTCATAGCTTACTTTCTTCTACCATTATTGTACTCCCACTCAATCAAAAACCCTTGAGAATGACCTATAATAAAATAATAACCTGCTCCCTGAAACCTTAGCTCTGATACCAACTATTAGGAACCCATGGAAGGAAGCACAATTGATTACTTTTCTTATAAGCAATTAAACACGGAATTATAATAGAATGATTAAGTAACTAGAAACTTGAAACAGCAAAGAATTTGAGAGACAATACACAATCTTGTATTAAATACTCTTAAAAGAAAATACAATAAAGAAGATGCCACTTCTTCCACCTCAAAGGCTTGCCACACCTCAAGGACTTCTTCCCTCTCTCTCTTGCTCAACCACAACCAACACAACAACCTGAGTTGTTATCCCCTCCTTGAATGCTTCAGTTGATCTCCTTGACCTTACACCTTGTAGATCTCCTTGACCTTGCTTTCTTGCTTCAATGCTTTACTTGCCTTCTTGATTACAATACATGCCTCATGGGTCTTTAAATAGGATCCCATGCATACAATAATTAGACCTCTAATTACAATAGTTAGACACACAGCTCAAGACTATAATTAGCCCTTAACATGCAAACACCTAGTTCAACTAACTAACTGTTCATGCAATGAATAGTTTTGGAACACACAGGTGACTGACATCGGTCCCTGTCTGACTGGTGCTGACCGACGTCGGCCGACTTCCTACCGATGTTGATTGCCTTCTGCACTATATGTGACCGACGTCGGTTACATTGTCGATGCCGGTACTTCTGGAACTCAGCAACCTCCTCCATGTCTGCAACAATTGAAGCTTTTAGCTCCATAACCTAACACCATGCTCATTTTCATACCATGGATCAATAAAAGACTATTAATTTTACCTCTTACATGACTATTCATAGTGTGCTCACTTGAAATATTGATCTTGATTAGTGATGATTATTGTTTCTTTAGCATTGTTGTGTCATTTTCTCACTCATTTACAGCTTGAAAGCTTCTTCTTTCAGGTCATGTAAAGTGTTCTATGAAGTGTCAAATTTTAGTGAGTTAGTCTATTCAATAGTGCCATTATAGGACCCTTGTCTAGTCCTCCTAGCCTAAAAATTCATCACAACCTCATAATGAAATATTGATGTGAGAAGATTTAGATTAAAGAAATGTATTCCTAGTTCGTCTCTTGGTCTCATGTGTGACATGAAATTGGTTGGTATTTATCAATAAATTTGGTGTATCAACACCTTTATGATAGTTTAATTTCACTTTTCTCTCCCTTTTCCTTGCAATCATAGGTGTAATAGTGATCTAAAAGTGGTACATCAAGGAATCTAGCCGTATCTAAAGATTCACCTCATTCTTAGGCTACCCACAGCCTAGAGGTGTTTCAATTGTGCCACTTGGATGAGGAGAGTTGAGATATCTCCTCAAGAGTTGTAAATGTAAGTGACAACAATTTTTGGCATGCCCAGTGGGACTTGTTGTCCAAGAAGTTGAAATATTTTTGGTGTTGTCTTTCAACACTCAACTTTTGGAGGCATATATCCAAGCATCAATGGTGAATATAAAGTTACATCAGCTGGTCAAGTAGCCTAGGTTTTCCTTTTGAATATTTTTGGTAATTTTTCTTTTTGTTCTTGCTTCCCAATGATGTCCATGGCTGGTTTTGGTGTTGAGTATTGTTTTACACAAGTTGATGAGATATATCAAGCTTATAACATTCCTATCATCCTTTGTATGATTCTTAATAACCTTGTCATGATCCTACTAGATCTAATTTGATCCTTATCAATATTTTCATGAATTGTATTAGTCCTATAACCATCCTTCTCAATATCTTTCTCCTCCTAGTCAACCTAGTCACTTCTCAAATTAGTCCATTTCAAATTTCAAGAAAACTCTCTTGTGATATGAGAGGTACATGATGGATCTTGACACACAAAGGAGACATGGTCAATATTTTACTAGTCATATCATTCATATTGTGAGAGATGAATTAGAGATGGTTAAGATAGAGTGGGCACCTATCGAGAGATCAAATTGACAAAGGGTCATAAGTGAGATGCTAGATGTGAGTGGCTTGGTTTCATCCTTAAAATATAAGATAAGAATTTATGGGGAATAGCCTCACCAAATATATCATCCTTCATATCAACCTCCCCAAGTTTTTTATTAGTTATACTTGACCCCTACTCATGAACCCAATCAATTTTTTCAAATTCATCTTTTTCCCAATCAGCTAGAAGAGAGAGTTAGAAAGACAAACTTTGTTTTTGATGTAAACCTTGATAGGAAAATTGAATTACCTAATAAGAAAATGAATCAGTCTATATTATCATAAAATGAAGTGGGATCTAAGTCCTCATTACACTCTTCCATTATATCCCCACCTCAATAATAGACTTCTAGATATGAAATCCCAAGTTGGAGACAAGGTGGAGAATCCAAGCCTAAAGAGATCCCAAGTTTATTGAACACTTTATTCACTACTTGCATCACTACTTAAAGAAGAGACTCCTAATCCTAACATCATAAGATGGAATAAGTTATTGGAATCATGGTAAAATAAAGGGGGTAAAAGCCTAGATAAAGAGTGTGAAGTTGAGAAAGATATTGATCATATGCAAGCCCCTCCCACCCTTCGTCAAAAGAACTCCTTTTTTGCATATCAGCCCTATTGTAATCCTTATCTTTATCAATATGCCTATCAACTTTAAGATATACTTTTCCAAGAGAACCTATCCAAGTAAATTTAAGATTTAGAGTCGAGAATGAAATTTTTGAGTCAAGGTGTGATGGAAGGTTTAAATCCAAAAGAAGATCCTATGCCTAATCACACCCCATCTAACCTACTTCAAGAGAGTACTCAAACTAAATTAGATTCCAATGAATTAATTTACAAATGTAAGGAATAAAACCAATATATTTAATCCCAAGTTTTGGCTTCCCATCCTCAATAACTCCCAAAAGAATCCCCTACAATTCATTCTCAATCTAATGTTGATTTCTATGCTCCACATCCACCAACTAGTTCATCTTGTCCTCATCCTATCACCCTTAGCCTTGATGGACCTATGGTTTGGGAACCTAAATAGGAGTATATGGTTGATAAAAAATCAAAACTCTTGCTTGAATGAAACATAGCTCATTGGTAGCCACATTGAGCTAGGTCATCTGATTATAAAATGCCTATTATTGGCATCACCAAGAAGGAGAAAGAAATTCAACATCTTGTAGTTTTTGAAAAGAAAATTTAGGTTATAATAGTTTAGATACAACTTGAGGTCCCTCAAGAGGTCCTAAATGTTGAAGAAGAGGTGTTTTCTTGTGTTGAATCTTCTAATTGTGTTGATATTGAAGAATGTCTTCCTTGTGTCAAAGAAGAGGAAATCATCATTAGTTCTTCTATCACTATCTAAGATATCATATATGGGAAATAAAAAGTATCTAATCACACTTGGGATGACTTGTTTACAATAATTGGATCAGGTTATACTCCTCTTTAAGGAGGCTATGATCTAGTCAAAAATGGAGAGGACAGCCATGACACTCAAGTGGGTATGCAAAGAAAAAACAACTTTTCAAATTTGTCCTTTCTAGAGGCATATGTATCCCATGATGATATGTTTGGAATAATAAAAAATGGGTTATTACCTCTCAACTATTTGGGAGAAACACATCATCTTTTGAAGGACATAATAATCTTCTATTGGCCTTAATCTTCAAAGGAACAAGAAACTAATCCTCTTGAAGCCATGCCTACTAAGAAGATACAAGTTGATCATGAGATGAAGAGTGGGAATCAGTATGAGGTATGTGTAAAAATTAAAGAGGAATACATTTACATTGGAGACCTATTTGAGGATGATCTACTTGAGAGCAGATCAAGTGAAGTTCCAAGGAATCAGTCTGATCTACCAAGCATCCAATCCAAGGAGCAACATGCTTGGCACTATGATTCATCTCATGAAGAGGAAGATTCAAGGAAATTTCCTTTTGATCCTAGAAAGGAAGTATGATTAATTTCTAGTTGTACATATTTGTTTCTTTTTTTCTTTCCCTAAGTGCTTTGAACACATGTGTGTGTCTTGTTATTGTGTTTTCTTTGCTTTATGTGTGTCCTTTATTTTGTGTGATTGAGGTAATTAGTTGTCTTGTCTTGGTCAAATCCTTTTTATCAAGTGTCATGTATTATTATTTTATTTCAAACTTCAGATGACTCCCTAATCCCATGGATAGGATAAGGCTACTAATCTTTAGTATAACAGTCATACTACCCCTATCAGTCACCATTTTGTTGACTAAATTTGACCTTACATGTCAAATTAGGACCCCTATAGGTAAAAACTTGATCTTTAGGTGTTTTTATGGGTATATTATTATGTCATAGGGTGTATTATAAGTATTTTTATGACATTTCATGTCATATTAGCCTTGGTCATTGTTATTTTAATCCTTATGTCTTTTTGAGCCATTTAAAGGTCATAAAAGGAGCATTTAATGACTTATACGACCTATTTGGGTAAAATTAAGGTGTTAAAAGGTTGTATCATGTTCCATGTTTCCTATTGTGTCTTAATAAACTATTTATAACTAAAAATTAGTTGGTTATTCACAAGAAAGAGCAATTTTTTTGGAAAAAGAGGCAATTTTATTGAGGTGTACAAACTTGTACAAAATCCTATAGTTGATGACACTCTAGAAGTGTCCTTTGATCTTCTAAATTATTTTTATAGTGATAATTTCTATCATAATCTCCAAGAAACTAAGAAAATCACTTTTCTCTTCTTTCACTAGGCTTGGCAAGCAAAAATGGTTAGTAGGTTTGTGCTTAGTATGGCCAATAGGGGAGGTTTCAAGAAAATTTATCCTGGGGGTGTATTTAAAACTTAGTTATATTACATTTTATGTTTGGTTGTATAATAATGGTATCATATGCTTTATGAACCATTCTTAAGAAGTTGGCTTGTCTAATTTTCTTGCCAATTTGTGCACCCTATGGGTTTTGTTCATATTTGGACTATTTCATATAGCTCACTTAGTGATTATATCTCTAGATAATGTTGACTATCTCCTTTCCTATTATACATGCTTGGTCTCATGTTTGTAATTATTATGATAGATCAAATAACTCACTTTGCAAGAAGGTATTGATAGTGGACTTGCACTCCAATTTCACCATTTGTAAAAATTCTCTTTCTATGTAATGGATTTAGTCCTATGTATCATGGTGTATTACTCAATCTAAGGGGTTAGGTAAATATTCTTATTTCAAAATTTTAATCTCCTAGTTCATTAGATGCACAGTCAACTCCCAACTCCTCACTCTAAATCATGACTATTAAATGTTATGATAATTCCCTTAGAAGTGTGATTAAGGTTTCAAATCTATTTCATATCTTCCTAAAACATTAAATATAAAATTGATCTTTTAAATGGTAAATAAAATGCTATGGAAGTCATACTTAGTCACTAACATAGTCATCTGCCATTGGTATGCACCTACATGTGCCTCAAAGGAAGGATAACCTATCAATATGAAGTATTTAACCTTATTTTAACATGATATTGATATATTCATATGATACCTTTAAAATTTCTAAGATTGGTGATAACGTCATAATACATGTTCATAATTCACACTTCTTTCCCAATGCTCATGTCTATTATTGCATTCACCTTTGGATTTCTTACATGAAGATGACCAAGTTGGAAAATACATATTTGATTGATATTCAAAATTTCAAGGTTTAAAACATACATTTTAAAAGGTTAGAATGGGATATAGTTGATCAAATATCTATACATCATGCATTGTTTGAAATATACCTTCACTGCTTGTGTTATACTATAGAATCCACCTACAACTAGTACCATAGGGGTCTGACATGTTATATAGAGGCATAAAAACAAGTGATGAAACCATTATTGATCTTATAATGCATTTATTATATCATTTTAGATCTATTTTGTATGATATATTAGAAAATAGGTCTAGAAGGTTATATCTTTGAATGATGACTATGTTCAGAGACCAAGTCTCTAAAATCACAATATAGAGCACCTTGTCATTTTATGGATGTCATATGATAAGGTTTATAGAGGATTTGATGCATCTTAATGATATAATATTTTATTCTCCCCATGGTATAATAACTTTTCAAAAGTTTGGAGGTGTATGTTTAGTGGAAGGTAGTTTTTGGAAGGCTCAAATATGTACTTTTTTTCACTAAATTTAGGCAATGACATCTATAGGAGTTAAGATCCAAAAAGACCTTCATACCCAAAATTGTGAATAAGTAATGTATCCATCTGGGGTGAAAACATTTTTTTGATAATAAAATTTGTATTTTATAGTCACCAAATAATGTTTGGATGGAAAGTTGGAATTCTATGTTTTGGGGTCTCATGCACACCTACATGTGCCTCTTGCCTAAGATATTGATATAAAATCACTATAAATCCATAGTATGAGCTTGGGGATAGAAACACATTTGAATGTTTATTAATATTATTGAGTTGATATGACCTTTTATATTAAGAAACATCAAAATTGAGTTGGATAACTAGGTATTTTGACTTAGTAAGTACATCTACATGCATATCTTGGGTTAGAAAGACCACCTATAGCTAACTACATGAATACACAGTCTATGACTTAAGATTAACCATGGAAAATAAATACATGAAGGAAATTTAAAAGTTAAAAAACACCTCGTAAGACATTAAATTATCATGATATGATTTGAATCACACTCTAAGTGGAAACTACACCTAAAAAATCCTACTTGTCCTAATACAATTGATTGTGTTTAACTATGATGAAAAATGAGCAAGTTTGGAGATTATGAGTGTGGGAATTGAATAATTATGATAAAAATAGGTTCAAACCAATGTAAAATGATATTAATATATTATAAATATGACTCTATACATTTCATTTTTTCTTGAATCATGTGGAACCACATATAGGAAAGAGGAATACAATCATAGTCATATGACCACCGTCTAGGCTAATCAAGGTAGGGTGTGAACAAAAAATAGTTAGAAAGGATAATAATTAAAAATGTGTTTAAAGGACATATAAAATTATTTAATTAATGAAAATATATCCTCATAATATGGGAAAAAATGAATGAATGGCTCTAACCAAGTAATATATAGTTTATACCCAAACCTTGCACATAGTATCCTTCTGCATAGTCTGTCTTGGGTTTTGAAAGAGTTGGAGGGTCAAATCATGTGAATGAGGATTAAAAATTTATTAATATATCATAAATAAATTTTATAATCCCATCCAAAATTTATTTTATCTAGGAAAATAGATGAATTACCCTTTGTTTTGTCTCAGATAGAGGACACTCCCCTTATGCACAAACTCTGTAGTTTTTAAGAAAGGGAATGATCAAGTGAGATAAGAGTTAGTTGAACCTTAAAATGAGGTTTTAAAGTTTAATTAAACCTAGTTAAAAACTATTAATGTTTCATACAAATAGAAATCCCAATAGGGTGGTCTTGACCCTCAAAGTTGCAAATAGGCTTATTAGGCATGGTTAGGTCTAGAATCCAAATGAAAGGTCAAATTTAGTTATAAAATGAGGTGAGAATTATAATGTATTGGATCATGTTTTTAGGGTAATTTTATATTTTTATAAACTTTTTTAATGTATATAATTCACAAGGAAATCTAATTTTAGCTTAGAGTTACATTAGGCCTATGCAAAATGATATACCAAGCTTGATAGGCTAGATTGAAATGCTCAAACCTTCTTGGACATTGTGCATGGAGATCCAAGAATTTTGAGGAGTTTTAAAAGGGTATTTAAAATAAATATTGTGGTATTTTTTTTAAATTCAAACATAAAATCCTTATGAACAATGGCTAAGAGGTTAACATAGGCCTAAACTCATCAAAACCCTTACTAGTGACCCGTTTGAGAATATTGAGCAAATAGTGCACCCAAATTGTATAGTTTGTATAGAATGATGATTGGATGTTGTATAGGGATATTCAGGGATACTCTCCAACCTTTTTTTTTGTATAAAATTATATGAATGGAGTGAAAATAGGGTATTTTTGACAATTTTGTGTGTTTTACAAGTTCTAGGAAGAGTCTAAAGATGCCAATCACATGGGAGGAAATATTAAGACTTAAGATAAAACCCCATGTAAATTTCATGATTCAGAACAACTCCTAGGATCCTCAAAAATATATCTCATCTCAGCTAGTCAGAAGTGGCATAGTGAATGCTATGCCCTTAACTTTTGACATGTCTTGGGATATGTGTTGTTGACTTATGGCTTACATACCTATTTTATATTCTTGTTAAATTTATCTATGTTATTAGTTAGGTCAGCCTATGGAATAACCATGGCTAATTAAAGTATATATAAGATGTAGTGGTTATTCTTTGATAATCATGTTAATTATTTTACTCTTTTTACATTATTGTGGAGGTTGCCCCCTCAAAGTGGCTTTATTATATTATCCAGTATTCTGCTCTGCTATCAATTATTATTGTGTGATATCTCATATTTTATTATTCTATGTGATATAAAATCATTATGTGCAAACATATAAGTAATTTCATTACAATTGGTATCAGAGCTTCGATTTGGGTAAGTTTCTTGTGGTGTTATTTTTTTGGATCTGGAAAGGCATGACTTTTGTGAGGGCAAGGAGTGAAAAACATAACTTGAAATATGGGAAGAATTAATATTTCCTATCAATACAGTATTGTTTGAAATTATTTTTTTAAAAATACTAATTAAAAAAATTTTGGAAAAAAAAATTCACTTTACATAATTGCAGTTAGATTCATCTCAATGAGATGATCAAAATAATATACTTCAATGGTACACTTTTTTTATGTTGAATCTTTTACATTAGTGCATAAAGGCAATCATTGGATTGATCTTAGAGAGGTGATCATAATGGTACCATATCTTGGTACACTTTTTTGGGGGGAAAACCCCTCTTAGGGTTTGTATATGGCTAGTCCTTCTACACAAGGATGAAAGGGGGGATAAAAAACTCTTAAGTCTCCTTCAATCAATGACATGGAATCTAAAACTTTAGATCCATTGATTTCTCAACTTTAGGATGACATAAAGGGCTTGGTGTCGCATGATGACTTTATTTTAGTTCAAATTGATGTTTCAAGGATGCGTAAAGAGATTAATGGGGTTCACAATCAATTGAATCAATCACTAATTCATTAGCTTCTTTTTCATCCCAATTATGGTCAAACAACCCTCCACTTCATCATTCATGTCCTCCTCCTCTCAACACTAACAAATCTAATTCTGATGTGAAACCGATGTTCCCCAAAGTGGACATGTGTAAGTTTGATGGTATGTATCCTCTCACTTTGATCACCCAAATTGATAATTTATTTTATCTACAATAAAATTCTAGTTCTCAGAAGGTGATAGTGGCATTTTTATATCTAGAACCTAAGAATTTCATTTGGTATCATTGGTTGTGTGCTCAAAATAAAAAGAATGGTGTCCTATTATATTGTCCATTTTCACTGATGAGTTGTTGGCTCATTATTAGAATAATTTCTCTGAGAACTACATTAGCCAATTAGCCAAACTATGGCAAACTATAATTGTGAATGATTATATTCATGAATTTTAAAATTTATCCTTATGGGTAGAAGAAATAATTGATGAAAATTTGACTGGTCTATTTTTGGGTGGTCTCAAGATAACATATAATTGGAGGTTCGAATGTTTAACCCAACATCTATATCAAAAGCTATCCCACAGGCATATATGGTAGAAGAAAAAGAGATGATCAAATAAAAAACCTTCACTACTAGTCATGATTGCACATTTCTAGCACCATCATAACCTCAACCCACTAGACTGACACCTCAATAAATTAAGGAGAAGTGAGATAAATGGTTTTGTTATGGTTGTGACATCAAATGGAGCAAAGACCATCATTGTGCTGAAAATAAGCTATGTTAAATTAAAGATGTCAATGAGGATGACGATGATGAAGAGGCACTTGGTGAGGATGAGGAAGGTATTGAGGGGGAATCTAAAGTCTCTCAGCCCAATATTTCCTATCATGCCCTTTTAGGTATTAATACTCCCCAAACTCTTAAGGTGGTGGGTTTCTAAAAGAAATAGAAGGTCACTACTCTGATTGATTCTAGGAGTTCACACAACTTCATCAACAATAATCTGGTTGCTCACTTGAATTGTTTCATTTATCCACTCTAGAGTTTTAGGTCATGATTTCAAATAGTGGTATTGTTAGTTTCTCAAGAAAATGCCATAATATTAAGATGGTAATGGGGGACTACTTGTTAGATTCACCCATGTTTGTTATTCCCATGGGGGGAGCTGACAATGTTCTAGGAGTATAGTGGCTCACCACTTTGGGCACTATTGAGATGATTTTCAAGGCATTATTCATGCATTATCATTCTAAGCAAAGGACATTTGAGTTAAGGGGATTAAGGGATAAATCTCCATAACTCAGTAGCTCCCATCAAATGAAATTTTATTCTAAAAAGGTGCCAAAGGATTTTTAGCTCACTTTTTTTTCATGAAAGTTCATCCAAATTATCCATTTACACCTCCTAATATGCAACAAGTGATTGATACCCATTCAGTTATTTTTGGTGACATGCCAAACAAACTTCTACCTAGCCACACACATGATCATCTTATCAAACTTATTCTTGGTAGTACACTACCCAACATCAGGCCATATAGGTATCCCTATGCCCAAAAAAGTGAAATTAAAAATATGATACATGAGATATTGGATGAAAGAATCATTCACCATATCCAAAGTGAATATTCTTCACCAGTTGTCATGGTGTGAAAGAAAGATGACACTTGGAGGATGTGCCCTAACTATAGGGAACTCAACAAGTACATTATAAAAGATAACTTTCTTTTTCCTATCATTGATGATTTTTTAGATGAATTAAATGGTGCTCTTTATTTTACCAAGTTATATATGTGTTTTAGGTATCATCAAATCTATATCTATGATAAAGACATACCCAAAACTACTTTCAAGACTCATGAGGGCCATGATGATTTTTTGGTTATGCCTTTTCAGCTAATAAATTCACCATCTACCTTTTAGAGTTTGACGAATACTATTTTTAGACCATTTTTGAGAAAATTTGTTCTAGTATTTTTTGATGATATCCTCATTTATAGTAAAAATTGGGAAGATCATTTGCACCATGTAAAATAGGTACTCTCAATTTTGAAACAACATTAGTTTTATGCCAAACCTTCTGAATATACTTTTAGAGATTATGAGATTGAGTATTTGGGTCATCTAGTTTCACATATAGGAGTAAATGTGGATCCTAAAAAATCCAAGTAATGGTGGACTGGCCCATTCCTAAGACACTCATACAACTAAGGGGATTTTTGGGGCTGACTAGTTACTATCGTAGGTTTGTCAAAAAATACGGTAGCATTGTATCCCCACTCACATCTTTGTTGAATAAAAAATCCTTTCAATGGACTGATACAACTACTAAGGCATTTGAACAATTGAAATTGGTGATGTGCACCACTCCAGTGCTGGCTACTCTTGATTTTTCTAAGACTTTTGTGGTTGAATGTGATACATCTGAGTATGGTATGGGGGTTCTACTCATACAAGAAGGTAGACCACTTGCATTTGGAAGTTGTCAACTGAAGGGTAAAAATCAACACAAGCCCATTTATGAGAAGGAAATGGTGGCCATTTTTCATGTAGTCAAACAATGGAGGCCTTATTTTATGGGTCATTACTTTTAGGTAAAGACTGATTATGATAGTCTCAAATATTTTTTAGAACAAATGTTATCATTTGAAGAACAATAAAAATGGGTAAATAAGATGTTAGGATATGATTTTAAAATATTTTACAAGAAAGGCATGGATAATGTAGTGGAAAATACACTATGTAGGAATGATGAATCAGTTGAGGCATTATTATATGCTCTAACCATTCTATAGGAAGATTGGTTAGAAGAAGCATGATCGAAATGGGACAAGGATAATGCTATCCATGATTTGACTCAAAATATTCAGCAAGGTTTGGGTGGATTTAAAAAATTCACATGGAAGGATGATTCACTATGGTATAAAGACAAATTATACCTATGTAAGAATTATCTTCTTAAAAAAAAAAATCCTTCAGGAATTTCATACAACTCTAATTGAATAAGGAAGGAAGAGTTATTATTTATCCTTAGGTGATCCTTCAAATTTACACTAAGTAGTTGTGATCTCAAGTGATTAAGGAGTACCTGATCAAGTGGAAGAATTTGTCCTGTGAAGATGCTACTTGGGAGGATGAATCCTTTATGCAACAAAATCTAGAGTTGACTCAACGTTGAGGAAAACATTGTTTTGAAGGGGAGGGGAATGTTATTCCATTAAATTTTGACATGTTTTATGATATGTGTCGCTAAATAGTGACTTACATACCTTTTTTATATTCTTGTTACATTTCTCTATGTTCTTAGTTAGGTCAACCTACGGAATAACCATGGCTAAGTAGACTATATATAGGAGGTAGTGGTTAGTCTTTGATCATCATTTAAGTATACTAATCTTAGTGAATTATTATGGAGGTTCTCCCTTGAAGTATATTCTAGTCTTCTTCTTTGTTGTCAATTATTTTTTTTTGATCTCTCATATTTACTTATTCTATGTGATATAAGATCATTCTATGTAAATATCTAAGTAATTTCATTACAATGAACATGATAGCGAGAGTGTTAAAAACTTAAAGTAAGTTAATTTTAATGTGTCCCTGATGCTTCTAAATCCATGGATGGACTTGACACATGTTATTCACTCCCTTGTATGGATTTTCATGGGCATTTGAAGACATTTTGGAAGCTAAGTGTGCAAGGTGTGTGAAAAAGGAGTTTATTTGACTACAAATAATGATGGATCATTATTAGAGGAATATAGATGATTATGAATGAAACCAATGAATTTAGAAACATGTTTTTAACCCTTCCCTCTCAGTAAAATCATTAGACTTGTCCCTAGTTAGTTTTTGGATGTTTCAAAAGAGGTGAGTGATGAAGGTATTTTTTTGGACTAGAAAAAGAGACTTCATGCCACATTTCAAGATTTTCATGACTTGGGATGCCACATGTCTCTTCTAACTTTGCATGATCAGCTTCACATTCTCTTATCATTCACATGTAACTCCTTTTATTAGCTTGAAACTTGTCTTTGTGACCTTTATACTTTTTTCTTCTCTTCTCTCTTTCTCAAGTTCTATAAGAACTAGTGATTTTGGCTATTGTAAAGATGCTCTACTTGATTATGGGAAAGTCCTACTCATTTGTATAACATGGATCAATAAAATACTACTAATTTTACCTATTATATGATTATTCATAGTATTTTCACTTGAAATATTGATCTTTCTTAGTGATGACTATTGTTTCCTTAGCATTATTGTCTCATTCTCTCACCTATTTATAGCTTGAAAGTTTCTTATTTTAGGCCATGTGAAGTGTTATATGAAATTTCAAGGTTGAGTGAGTCTATTTAATAGTTCCATTCTAGGCCCCTTATCTATCCCTCCTATCCTAAACATTAATCACAACATCATAATGAAATATAGATGTGAGAATATTCAAATTAAAGAAGTATATGCCTAGTTAGTCTCTTGGTCTCATGTGTGACATGCATTTGGTTGGTAGTTATCAATAAATTTAGTGTATCGGTACCTTTAGGATAGTTTAATTTTTGTTTTCTCTCCCTTTTCCTTGTAATCATAGGTGTAGTAGTGATCTAAAAGTGGTACATCAAAGGAGCTAGCCCTATCTAGAGATTCACTTCATCCTTAGGCTACCCACAACCTAGAAATATTTCAATTGTGCCACTTGGATGAGGAGATATGAGACATCTCCTCAAGGGGTACAAATCCAAGTGACAACACTAAAAATTAATTTACATAGAAATTGAATAATATATATGTCATTTTATGTCTCAAGAAGTGATGGTGCCTTCATCATCATAGTCGCCATTTAAAACATTTGATTTGATGCATCCATTATTTACATTTTCAAATATAGCTATTATCCCATCCACTACTTCATATTTCTCTATTAATATTACACCTTTTACTTATACATAGGTCAAATTTAGAGTTAACCTTATGCTCTATGTAAAATTTTTATATGTCTGTTTGCCTTGTAAGTTTAAGTTAAATTTATCTATCAAGTATCTTGATGCATAAGTTATAACAAGCTTCCTTTATATGGATCAAAAAACACACTTAACTTTTCCAAATACCTAACTCTAATATTTTCTTGTCCTTCTTTGGCTTCTATCTTCAACCTCTTTATTGATTTGATGACTTTGAATTTACTAGGTCTTTCTTGTTCACTCTTACCTAATCAATGACTCTTTAGCCTCCTTATTTTCACTTAATCATCCTTATATTATTGAAGTCATTTTAATAATCAATTAACTCTAGAATATTTCCTTTTAAAGTCAACCTCCTCAGTTCATACTCTATTTTCATGTTCTCTCTCTTTATCCTTGCTATATTCTTTACATTATTCTTATGTGTTTTCATAGGCTTATATGCTACTTTGATTTTTTCCTTCCAAAACACTCATCAGACCCTATACCTACTAAACTACATCTCATTTCATTCATACAACCATTCTACACAACCCCCAATCTTCAACTCTTCACTTAACTCTTCTTTCCTCTTTGACACCTTCCTTCTACTAGCCCTTTTTTTAGGAAAACCTCCTTGCTTTGAGTAAACTAAAAATATCCCAAACAAACCAAACCCACATTAATATAACCCTTTACATCACATATATCATGTATAGACTTTTATAATTTAACTCTCTTTGGAGAACACCTAACTCAACAACCCTCATGACTAATTAGGTCTTCTAGGCCTAATTTAAGGCTACTGATTGTGAAACTATACCATATGGACTTAAATTTACTTTACAACTTAAAAATAATCTTATTCCTATATAAATACACATATACACAAGTTTTAATGAATTTTCATTAGTGAAATCACTTGCTATCTCATTTTCTAACTTCAAACCCTAACTTGTGTTGTCTTAGTCCTGCACCTACCTGAGAGGATAATAGATGAGATAGAATGACATTTTGACCATTATCAAATATTATAAGGCTTTAAATGGATCTAACCTTACCCTACAAAATTTCTCAAACTATTAATTTTTCTTTTTCAATATTGAATCACTCCTAACATGTAGTTTTACAAAAAAATTATACCCCACCAACATGACTATGTCAACATATAAGATAGAATAAACCCTTAAGACCCTTTAACTTCATTTGAGATAAATTCAAAGAATAACACACATGGAAAAAAAATATCCCACAACATTCACAATTCATTAAATCCACAACTCTATTTCTAAGAACTCTATATGGTCTTTCTTTTTGACTATGCAAACTCAGAATTGTTACTAATTGGGTTGTATGTAGTCTTCCCATGTATTTTACATTTTTTAAATATTATTGAGACTTTTAATTTGTTTAAATTAATTTCATAGAGATCCTATATAATTTAATCATGTTTAAATCATTTATAATGACACTTTAAACTGACTATGTTCTCCTCTTTCTGATTGTGCCTAAAGACAAAGTATTGAAACTTGGGTTTCACCACTTTGAACTTGTAAAATACTGATTTGAATATTATTTTACTATAGATATGAACACCATAGGATTTATCATAAAAATCTAGACAATTATTTACATTTTACTCTATCTAAAGAAGCTTTACAATTAAGGATAGAGTTCTTGATATGTGTCTTATTCCTTTTCTCTCCCTAGCTTTGCCTTCTCGAAGTGTTACTATTATTTCCACCTCTTACTCTTCCACTCACACTTCCTACATGTTATAAATTTTTTATATTACCTGAAACATACAGTTTTTATATTACACTTCCTACATGCATTACTATTATTTCCACCTATTCTTCAACTCACACTTCCTACTTTGTAATTCTTGGCCATTGCATGTTGCATGGTAGTTACACTTCCATTATTCATGGTTTACATTATTTTTTCATGATATTAACATTAAAATAAGTTGCCCTATATCTATTGGTTTACATTGAGAAACACTTTCCATATATATCTTTGATACTTTATATAAAATTAAGTGAGACCTTGTTTACATGAATAATTGATGGCTCAAGTAGACATTCCTCCCTATCTATGAGTTAAGAAAGACATAGGCATTGATGTTTCAATGTCATCTACATAGGTGATGGCAAAGGTATATATTAACTTGTAATTTTGAATTGTAAAAATAGACTCATTTTAATAATTTTGTTACATACTTGGGGAAAATATAACTTATGTGAATTTATTGTGTATGTGAGGTTGTATTATGACATCTGATTGTCCCAATCAGATGATTTGTATGGAAACTTCTCATGTTTCTCCCATATTTTGGATTCCTATTTGAATAGTTGAGCCTACCATTAGCTTATTTGAAAATAAAAAATAGATTGAGCAGGACCACAATCTTGTAGTAAGTGCATGTTTAAATGATTTTTTATTATAGTTTAAAATTAATTTCTTAATAATTGGTTGAATGTATTTTATATTATTTTTTTAATAATACTTATATTTTAATAGGTTCACCTACAAGTGAGCTATGATAATAGGACCTATAGTCAAACCTTAGAGCAATCCAAAGCATTAGAGGGGTCTCCATCTACTAGTAAGGCATCCCAAGGAGAGTCTTCTTCAAGAAAGGTAAAGACAGGGAGGTTATTTGATGAATAATATGTCTTACATGAGATGTGCTTTTTCATATGCCTATATGGAAATTTACACATTTTTGGTATTGTATATGAATATATGATATTCACCAAGCATTAGATACTATGTTGGTAGATGTAATTTTTTGTATGCCTATCACAGTAATTAATGTATTCTTGACATTGTACACATGTGCCTACATTGTATTCCTATCAAAGCAATATATCTTATTTATATTTAGTTTTAGTTTACAGTGTTATTATATAGTTTTCTAATTATTAATGTGTGAGTAAATTAGTGTTAACATTAGTTAATATATTTAGTTATGAGAATATATTTTTTATAGTTATCAAAATGTATTATAAATTAGTGTCTATGTGACTCACTCAATAGATAAGTCAGAGTGATAATATTTAGGAGTATAATGAAGATATTTTAAGGATTGTATTAGTTGTAATTTATAAGAGTAGACTCTTACTTTATACAAGACCTCTTATCTATACATATGTAATAATTGTAACTGATGCTAGTTATCAATACTTATTTTTCATGTTAATCTATAAAAAAAAATTACCTATAGTCTTTGAGATGAAATATTTTGTAAGTATAGCCTCCACCCATCTTTTCATATATTCAATTCTTGTAATTATGAATCTAGTATTACTTCTCCTATCTATTGGTTTGATTTCACCCATGAAATCAATATACGATTTCACAAATGATAATAAGGTTAATGTTAACACTTGGATTTTCACACCTAAGGAGATACCTAATTATCCTCATCCTAGTGGCACCATGGAGACATTTCTCTTGCTATGGGTGACAATATTGAGAAATGAATCTCTAGATGAGGGGCTAGCTCCCCTTGAAACACTCTTTAAAGCTTTTATTTATCTATTAACTTGAAGATGAAAAGGGATTAAGAAAACAACTAATAAAACTAAGGATGTTGATGACCTAGTATGTAATATCCTCTTACTTGACTAAAAATCTACTACTTAAAGGCAAACAAGAGTGTCTCACACAAACTCATAACATAAAATGTATTGTCACATCAGTATTTCACAAGTTATATCTAAGAAGGTACTTGACACTTAGGAGGGTGATGGATGATTATATAAATGGAATAAAAACATTAACTAATTATAACACACATATACACTTAGGAAAGAATACTAACAAAGACTTGCAACAAAATATATTTTTTTTTAACATTGGTAGATGACCAAGATTGACATGCTAGAAAAACAACTCTTTCACTAGACAATATCAACAAGATTCAAATATATACTCAATATCACAATATGTGAGTAGAAAAATAACTTGTATATTTCTTCAAGAGTCTTTTAAATACAATTTTGGTCAGATTTTCCCCATTAACTGATGGAGGCTACTCAAAATAGCCAAAAGAATGTATATATATAGCTTTTAAGAGGAGAAGTCAAGCAAGGGAAGTCCAAAGTTCACTTAGACATGTGTCAACCTAAGGAAGTTAGTTAAAATTACATGTTTAAGAGGGATGGGGTTAGCCATTCCATGTCATGAGGTCTACATATCCAAAGCAATTCATAAGAGTTGTGAAAAGTGGTAGAAAACCTTCAAACTTGGCATAGAAAATTAAATTAATGATTTTCTTTCCCAAACTACCTTATCACTACATATGGTCATATATAATGATGTTCCTAAGTAAGAGGGGTTATAAACAAGCCCGCAAATGCATTGGATTATCCCATGACCATTCATATTTATTTGTCCATGCATAATCATTCTTGGCAATCTCAAAATGGCTCATTTCCATGCATTTCCCACACTTGGCACAAAAAATCTTCTAATTTAATAAATTTATCCACGTAAAAGGAAGGATGACACTTGTAAAAAATTTACATATCATTAGTTTCAATAAAAAAAAATATTTAAAAGGCCTCCCTAATTGATTTTCACCACTTTCCATAAGTTTTCACTAACTGGCTCACTAGACTGACTAAAATGAGAGAGATGGTAGTCACACTTAGGAGTTGATATACTTGATATGATCACCATGAGGACTCACAATAAGTCCTAATCTTCCATCTAAAGTTGATTTGAGTTCACCATGCCTAAAAAACACATAAAAAGGTCAAAAAAATCCCTATTTTCCCTATTTCATGCACATAAGTCACATGTGTTGAATCCTTGAAAAGTCCTCTACATCATCCAAGTGGCTCCATGTCACCTCCTTTGTATCGAGATGCTCAAATTTCAATATCTTTCTAGTTGGGGCCTTATGAGGGTTTACAAGGGTTTTAGAGGGGTTTATAATCTTAACATTTGTTCATAAAGGTCTAACATTGAACTTCTAAAAAAATCCACTTATGGATTCTTAAGGACCCCCTTTAACTTCCTTGAATAGCTCATCTTGTCAAGCAAATGGTTATGAGAGATATGAGTGATTAAAGTTGACCTTCAAGTTGTCTTCATTCTTCCTGTGAGGGTCTGAGCCTAACTAAGGACAAAAAATTCTTCTTATGGAGTTTCCATACCAACCAAAGGTTGTATCACTTATATATTTACCCTATAAATATACTAAAATATCTGGGATAGCTCACCAAGATCTGAAAATGGAAATGACCCTTGCTTTGGGATAAGGCCTATACCTTGCCAATGAGCCTACCTACATTTTTTAGATACATGACTAGTTTTTTCACCTAATATTCATTCTCATGGATTTAACACATCATTTCCATTCCCATAGTTTCTATCCAAAACACTATAATTCTTGGCAAGGGTTGGAACTTGCAATAGCTTTACATTTGGGCTAGATTTGCATGTTTCCTTACGAGGTCTACTTGTAGACCTTCTTATCTAGATCACCTTGTTTACATACCAAATTTATAGGCTGGTTTTTAATGTTCCCACATGTTTCCCTCAGATATTCAAACCTTCTTTTATGGTTAGATTGCCTTCTAGTTCACCATTGATCACTTTTACCAAAAATTGCCATTCTTACATGTAGTGAGCACCTTACCTTTGAGATAAAATAGAGAGAATTATCCCTCTTTTTTCATGTGAAATTAATATTTTTTAGGATTCATAATGTTCTAATGACCAAATTTACTAAATTATGTTTTCAAATAATATGGTTAGGGGGTCTAACCATCTCAATCTCTTCAAAAAAGGGGGCAAAACCTTATTTTTTACATACTTTTGACCAAACCTCCTTGTAGATTCTTCTCCAAACGTATTTAAAGCTTATAATATGTTGATACATTATATCCATGCTCATTTAAAGGTAATAAAAATTTGGGAACCATTCAAAACACTATTTGTTAGTGTAACCCTATACTTGCCTCTTGAACCAAAGCCTCTCTTAGCCTGACTGTATGGTCTAAGTCCACTTTGATACAAGGAAAAGATCTTTGATTATCATTTTAATTTTTTTGGAATAATATTACCTTAAATTTATTCTAATAAATCACATTACCATGATTTTTAACCTCCTTATACTCCTAGGTAACCAAACCTACACCTTGCTCAAAACTAGGACACCTGCCTGTGTGGATTGAAACAGGCCTATAGGTCTAAGTCCAAGTTTTATCTAATTTTTTTGGGCCTATTATTAATTATATTTAGGTAATAATAATTTAATAATAATTTAATTACCTTTTAATCCATAAAACTATTAATACTTCATGTCTAGGTCCTTGATTAAGGCATCCCTATCTTGACTATCATAGTCACCATGCTCTACCCCTATAGATTAGTTTTAGCAATAATTAGGCCTTGTTAATAATGTATTTTGGTTACTCATAAGTCCATTTAAGGTAAATTTTCATTCACTTCATATTTATCCACCTTGAAGGCTCCATATAACATCCAAACTTCCAACTTCTCCCTCACTGCCAACATACCCTACCTTGATTGTGTTTGTGCATTTTAGGCCTATTATAAGTGTATATAGGCAACTTTTTACTATTTAAAAGATGAAATTAATCATTATAAATATATTTAAATCATGAAACACCCCTATCCCTCATTTAAATCTCAAAAATGTCAAAACTCCACCTTTAAATTCACTATTTAGAACCCTGATTGTGTTTAAGCATCTCAAACCTGCCTGTAGGTGTTTTGAATTTTGTTGAGGTGCTTGGAAACCACTATTTTAACCTACTTATGTGGAACAATATTATTTTATACTAAATCATAACTTCAATGACCTTTAACCCCTTCAATTTTGCAACTAGGTCACTGTATGGACTAAGGCTCATATTCTACCTGTAGGTAGTTATTCTCAATCCCTTGTATGGATAGGGAAGAGTGTTTGGGGCACTTGAAACATAAAAATCAACATTTTCCAGGATATTAAAGGTTTTAAGTTATCTTATCATACTATCTTGCCCATACGTGCTTAATTTTATCTTCAAGAGGCTCTCAAAAGTTTAAAAGATGATTATTCCTTCCATTTCCTATAGACAACATTGTCAACATTTAGTGGTTTTTTGACAATGTTGAGGGTGTTAAAACATTATCTTCCTCTTATCACTTTGAACTAAAAATTTGAATGGATATATTATGTGGATATGGATATTATATTAAATAAATAATAACATTAGGAAACCCTTCTATCATGACAAATGTTATTTCACAAAACCTCAAAGATCTATGTCTGGTCCATTTGGGGATTGAGAACCCAATACAATAAACTCAATCTTTGAAGTGGAAACATTTCATTTTATAGAATCATAAGTCTTAATTTCATTAAATATAAGACCCTTGGGGAATTTTATAAGATTAAATATTAATTCCATCATGCATCTCACCTTTCACACATCCATACAACCGCTTTGAGTTCCTTTTCGAAGTTGACTGTGAGTGAACAAGGCAGTGGACAAGGAGATTGAATAGTTTACCTTAGAGGATTTTGATCTTATATTTTCTCATAAGTTCATTTAGTGAATTAATTTTCAATCATAGACAAAATCACATTAAACACTTCATGGAGATTCTCCCACTTTGAAAAAACTTAGGTTTTGCTCCCATGACTGCCAACTTTGAGAAACAAGCACACTTTGGAATCCTCCTTCAAGGGTATTGAAATATAAATTTTTGATGATTTAAAAACCATGGATACAAAATTATTACCACTTTAAAATACCCTAATAATATCACACAGGTCCCTAGACCTCTACAAACAATAAATAGATGGACAACCATAACCCCCCTTAAATGCAAGTTGATAAAAGGTTGTTTGGAGTGTTAAAAATGGTTCATAAAGGAGAAATAACCAATATAATACTTCCTAATATGAAATTTAAGTGGACTAAGATTAATATCCACCTATATAAGCATTTCCCCCAATTTCACCTATACGGCCCATGCTAAGCATCACAAGTTGACCCTTTTTTGCTTGCCAAGACAAGAAGAAATAAAAATGAGTTATAAATTAATTTTTTGATGAAATGTAGGCATTAAAATCATGGAAATGGGTTAGGGTAGGTTAAGTGACACTCTACCCACATTTTAAGCTTATGGTGAACTCAAAAAGCTCGTATAAGTGCCCAAAACCCCATAAAATCAAGGAGAAATTGTTACATACTAAAGATAACTACTTCCTAGACTGACATATGCCTAGTTATAACATTCTCTGACCTCTTCCATGTTAAACATAGCCTGAGGACAAGTTTATGTCTTTATCCCATTTGTACAATTATTTTTTTAAGCTAAAAGGTGGCCCCATAATGTAATTTGACATGTTGAACATGGTAAGGACAATTAAATGACTTAAAAAGTTCTTAAATCATATTCAAAACCATATTAGGAATAAAATAACATAATTCATGCCTTTGAATAGGTTTTACCCTATTTTAATAGGGTTTACTTTCATGGATTTGACTAGTATAAGGGGCTAGACTTGAACCAAGGCTAGACTAGGGATAAATGAAACATCTAGAACAAAATAAGACCCCTCTAGGATATGAACAAACTTTTGCAAAGTTTATAAATGTATGGGTTGACTCAAATTTGTCCAAAGGTCAAATTTGTTCAACAATTATTACAAGTCACATCTAATAATTTCATCTATTGTATTGTTATTTCCTATTCAGTGGCATATATCACATGCCTTAGCATACTTATGTGTACCCTAAAACAAACTTGGCCACCATAATCCTTCAAACATGATTTTATCTACAACATCCTACTCAAAATTATGTCCTCCTATAATTACATCATGGGCCTCCATTATGAAATTATCTATTTCATGTTTTACTAATACTCTTTTAAACATCACATCTTTACCTTTATAATATAATTATCTATATATCATAGTGAATAGGAATGCTTCAATGAGTAACTCCTTGCACTCAATATTTTCATATCTATATAAAAATTCTCATGTTGCTAGAAATTTATCCATATTGGCCATGTGTATGGGTATGAATTTTGGATAGGTCTTAGGAAAAAAATCAATGATTTATGTATGTGTCAAAACTTACAATAAATCAACCAACTATAGGTCTCTAAGAGATTGAGCTCTCATTCTCAATTTCTATCTTTTTAAGTTTCTAGGTCTTTGTACTTGGTTATTGCTCTAATAGGTAAATTTCTCAAAATAGATATTTTATCTATTAAAAATTATATTTATAATATTATTTGAGAAATTTTAACATTGTTTAACCCTTACCCAAGTTTATAGAACTCAAAGCAACCAAAAACACATCTTACCTTATGCATAATTTTTTCAAAAAAGGTCTTCTATAGGTGTACATAAAAATAATCCTATGAATTGGAAATTAAAAACCTATTTTCAACCCAATGATACTTAGAATAATTTATAATATTTATTCCCAAACTGATCACAAAGTCTTAGACCTTATTGTTATTGTTTGAGTTTTAGAGGTGTTTTACTCATGAAACTCTTACTTCAGATTTACTCAAAATATATGCAAGCTAAGAGTGTAACAAAACTATTATTTCAATGTTTCTTAACCAAAAATTGAAACTTATAACACATCTAAGGGGATGTATAATGTCTAGCACTAGGTTCTTGGCCTCCCATCAGGCCTGATTAACAAACCCACCACCCATTTTGGCTTCAAGAACACCCTTCCCAATACAAGAAAAATGTAAATTTTTAGCCTAAGTTCAAACACATGTAAAATGAAACTTGTATGTCATTTACGTGAAACATTAAATCATTCCCATACCTATTTAATCCCTATAATTATACCTTGAATCACTCAGGTGGAACCTTTGAGAGCAATTCATTGGACAAGTTGTAGTGAGGGGTCCAAAAATGTAAATTTTTGGCATTGAAAAAATAACTTCTTGAGTTGTAACTACCATTTCTAGCTCTAAGACCTCCACCTAAGAATATATCACTTAGATCATGCCTAGATATAGAATTTATATGTTATCACACTTACACAACATTCAAATCCACTCAAAAGTGCATTTTCACTACAGTTCTAGAGTGTGAAAACACTAACAATAAATGTTATCAAAGTTTTAGTTGTGGTTGTATAACTATGGTTTAGATGCTTCCTAACTAAAAATTGACACTAAAAACATCACAGACGGGGAGGATAACATATAGGAATAGGTTTTTGGCCTCTTATCAGGCCTGATTGACAAACCCACCATCCATTTTAGCCTCAAGAATGCCCTTCCCAGTACAAGAAAAATGCAAATTTTTAGCCTAAGTTCAAGCACACGTAAAATGAAACCTATAATTCATTTTCTAAGCTTCAATCATGTCCAACCTAAGCTTCTCTTAGATTCAATAATATAGAATTCTTTATTGACAATACCAACCATGTGAAGGTGGAAGCTTATCTGGCACCACTAATCTAAAATAAATTATTAGTAAATGATTAAAAACAAAATTCATATGTACTACCTAGAAAATAAAAAACATTTGGTAAAATTGATTGCATCTACATTTGAAAATTCAACATACCTATGTATTTCAATCCAATGAACCACTAGGATCTGATCTAACCTTGATAGTATCAAGAATAGCTTCATGGTATGCCTCCTGAACTTTCCATAGTTTCTTATTTAATGGCCTCCCATGATATTTTTGTAAACAAACATTCATTGAAAGAATCAAATTTGATTAGTGAAGTATCTTCTTATGTATTTTAAACTCTAAAAACAACCATTGATCTAAGTACTTTATAGGATATCATTGAAACTAAGTTCTAGTGACTACCACTGACCTAATGGGATAGTCAATGTTTTTTCTATCTATAACTAGGGAAGTCTTTTTTTTCTTTTTCTCTATATACCAACACAAGTAGTAATCAGTGACCTCTTCATTATACTCAGCTGTAATAATTTTTAAAACATTTCTTGTATCACCAAAAACATTTTTAGGAATAATATTAAGATATATAATGAGATTAAATTATATATAATGAAAAATATTCTACTTGGTTGCACTAGATCAGATACATGGTCAAAGTCATCTGATGATGTCGTATATGTAATTTTAAATGATATTTAAACCTAATATGTGTTGATTGTAATTAGAGGTTTTAAACTCCAATAATATACCCACTCTTGTGAGTTACACTCATTCCAAATAGAGTCCATGTATGCAAAATAGAAACATGCCAAGTGTCTCGTATGAACAGTTCAAGAATTTGCATTTGATCTATGAATTGAGTGGAGGTCACTTGAACCCATTAGAGTCATAAAATACTCATAATTTTCCAAGTGATCTTCCTCAATTAACCATAAATATCTATTACCAATGGAATTTGGTTGATCATAATGACACTTGTTCTCATTATACCATTCAACCATAGTTTTTTGCATTTGTCAAATGAACACCCTCTTCAAATTTTAACTCCTCCCTTGAAATAAATATTTTTACACATAATATAGCACCATCATGTTCCCATTTTCCATGGCCAACCTTGGTGAAACTCTAAATGTATTCTACACTAGTGGTAATGTGCATTCTACTCAACCAATAAAACATCTATGCATTTTTAAATTATGATGTAAAATTATTTGACCAAATTTAATGTTAAATTAAAGTAATGTTCCTTTAACTCAACTATTCATATAAATTTTGAAAACAACCTTTGACATAATCTAAATAACATGATCAGTCATCCTTGATATAGAAATGGTACTCCCTTAATTTTTTTTATTGCTCTATACTATCAAGTGAATGCATGCATATGGCAACTTGTGATGAGTTGTAATACTACAATTGAAATTTAATTTTGGGTTTTAATGTATAAATTTTATCAAATTCAAATACTAAAATAATCAAAACAAGTGGCAATGTATCCTTTCTTATCTTAAAATGTTTATCCAACCATCTAGCCTTGTATGTGTGTCTTTTATACTCATAAACAATCTTCTCCCTAAATTTGACAAAAAATTTAGAAACAAGTATCTTTTTTGTAACAAGCTCACATATTTTAGATTCTTTGCCAACTTTTACTTGATAAGTCATTGATTTATATTTGTTTAAATTAGCTAATTCCTATCTAATTGTACTTGTAATCTCCTCATGGATACATTGTTTTAATTTTGGAAATCTACCACAAATGTTGTAATTTCCATTTAAACATGATTTATTATAAAATAATTGTCCATCTGGTCTTTTGTAAAAGATGGAATAAATTCTCTTAATTATTTTGGTGGAAGTTCAATGCCACACTCTTGAAAATTTTTGTTAGTATGCAAATTACAATAAATATGGAAAGAATCATCATAGTGCATTGAAAATTTAATATGTTACCTAAAACAACTAGTGGTGCATGTGTGATTTATTTTTATATAAAAAGGTTTGGCCATCTCAAAATATCTTTGACAAATATAAATTTGTGGATTTTTTTCAAAAATTTAGAGTTAAATTTTGTTTGAGTCATATGCAATAAATGTTTTGTATGTGGTTCATGATTATGAGAACCAACTCTTCTTTTCACTACATCTCTTATATTAGGCAAAACTCTTGTATTGTCTTTCCAAAATTTAGAAAGTAACTCTTTGAAAGTATCAGCTATATCCTTGTCCTTTTGTGTAACTATACTAGAGAATGCCCAGAGATCATTGGTATTAGGTTCATTAAGTCTTTCAATTCTTTCAATTATTTTTATTAATGTTTTTCTATTTATATTAAGTGTTCAACTTGTTTTTGAAACCATTCAGTTTTCCCTGTTTGCTCACATACTACACAAGTTGTAAGCATATGTCAGGCAACAATACAATCTTAGGTGCATGATTTTGAGCCTATAGTATGATATTCATCATGTATATTTTCAATAATATCATTTTTTTCATCATCCATGTTAGATATTATTAGTCCTAATGCGTACATTATAGGTCTCATCTTAATAAATTTTATCAATGAAACAAATAATTGACATCTTTGACTATCATAATCTGAATTATGAATGAATGTATCCCAAATTTGTTGAAAAAATGTTATTGAATTGTGATCATACATTTTTTATGTATTGGTTCTAAAATATTTTCATCGACTTCAATTAAGTAATTGTCTTTTCTATGCATAATTCTTGGAGGTGTTATTAATGGTGGAATTTGTTGAGAGGGTGTTTTAAAATCATTATTACTTCTATTTTTTAGAGGTGGGATGACATTTTATTCAATATTTATTTCTTCATTAAATGTTTCCATGAAATTTTATTGATGGTTAATTTCATCATTATTTGTTTCCATCAAATTTTCTCCATTCATGGGGTGTAAAGCATCATACATAGACTCATCATTAGCAAAATAAAAAACTTGGAACTTTGAATGTAAAATTCTAACATTATCTAATTCATTGTTGTCAATTTAATTATTATTCATTTAATTATGGTAAATTTCATCATTATTAAATTCATTGTGGTCAATTTCATCATTTTTTAATTCATTATTGTTAATTGGCCCATTATCTATGGTATTTGGTTCATCAGTATTAGGATTTGTACCTTGGCTACCATGAGGTTTTTGCATTTATATCTTGTTTTTATCTATAAAATATTATAATTCCTTTGTTATTTTTCCTTAAATATCTTATTCTTCCTTGAATGTGATCCATCACCCATAAAGGATAATTGACAACCTTTCAAAGGTGGGGTCAACTACATAGGTACCATAGGTCCCACATAAGTATGCAGAGAATGTTTGTGTGGACATAATTATTGATTTGGGTTAAAATATATTTTTAAAAGTGAACTTATTATTTAATAATAATAATAATATGATCATGTTATATAATTTTATCATGTTATTACATAAAACAATCACATTATTTGTTATACTAAGTTCTGCTTCAACATACATATTGAGAAGCATATATTAAGCATAACTCAATCACGTTATTTAGTAACATGATCACATTAATATTATACTTGGTTGGGGTTAAATATTGACATTTATAACCAAGTTTTATCTATATTAAGAATAACACAATCATGTTAGACTTAACATAGATTAGGGATTAAGGCATTAGTGCATAGGGTTTAGGGATTAAGATTAGGGATTATAATTTATGTTTTAGGGTTTAGGGATTAGGTATCAGGGAATATACTGTTTAGGTTTAAGGTGTATATAAGGTCTAATATCTCTATGCCATGTGTGATCCTTATTTTTACTACAAAGGATGCTAATTGGGACTAAATCAATTAGTAAATAGGGAAAGTTTTTAGTTTACAATTTAGGGTATAGTGTTTAGGGCTTAGGTTTAGGGTACACATGGTCAATCCAAAGACAATGTTTAGTCTAAATTATGTTAATTTGGTCTAAAATTATTGGTTCAAGGTTTAAAGAGTTTATATTTATGGTTTAGAGTTTAGGGATTAGGAACTTTAAGAATTAGGGCTTAGGGTGTCGATTTTAGGGTATATAAGGTATAATCATGATGGAGATTGGAGAAAATTATAGATGATTAACCCCCAGTCACTTTTAATAGTCATGTAATTAGGTTGAAGGGGCTCAAAATACCCCCAATTTACTTTAGATGCATAGTTAGATTGGTACTTTAAATACTATTAGGGAAAATTTGAGCTCTTTGAACCTACATCTATGAGTAGAGAATGTGATTTTAAGCTCATATAGCCCCCACATCATCATATATTGAGCCAATTAAGTAAATTATAGTTTAATGAGTGATGAAATTTTGACCAAGTTCATCCTTGTGAATCTAATTCTTACTATATATAAAAGATGTTAATTGGGGCAAAATTTATTAGTTTAGGGTTTAGGGTCTACAATTTAAAGGGTTTGGGGCTTAGGGCTTATGACTTAGGGTTTAAGGTAAATGGTATAGGGTTTAGGGTTAAATTTAAATGGTACAAATCTTAAGGTTAAAGATATCAGTTATAGAGTCTAGTCACTAAGGTAATTGAAGAACATTTGAGCTATTTGTTCACCTATTTATGATAATCACCTTCATATTTGAATTACTAATAAAATTAGGGTTAGTTAATTGATGTACATGTTGCATACATGTTATAAAATCTATTGAACCATAAATTTGGTTTAGGGGCTCAATTTTTCCTAGATCATGCCCTTAATTACATAAATTGACTAATCAAATCAATTAATTATAGAATCAATATTTTAATTTTTCCCCAAATCATATCTTTATCTTTAAGTGGTTTAAATTGGCTTCAAATGCCTCCTCAATTAAATGAATCAACTCTTTGATTAATTATATATGACATGACATTAGAGTTAATTTCACTCCAAATCACATCTCATATAATTTAAGATAGGTTCATGTGGCTTAGTTTTACCCTAATTACCTCCACAATTTAACTAATCAACATTTACATTTATTAGTTGATGAATTCAAGTTTATTGATCACAAAACCACATTATATACATGTAGAACTTTCATATAACTAAATAATGTTTATTTGATTCAATTGAGATAATAAAATTGGATATGATCAACCCCAAAATCACATTTTGTAGTCATGTAATTAGGTTGAAGAGGCTCTAAATATCCCTAATTTACTTTAGATTCACAACTAGAGTGGTACCCAAAAGGATATGTTTTGGCCATAGGTTTAAAAAATTCATTTTATGACCTCTCATGATAAAATATGTTATATCGTAAGGCACGTATATTTGTGGCATGTCTAAACTTGATTAAAGAGAAATTATTATATGTAAAATAGGGTACTAAAACATTTGTATACCTTGAAAATAAAGCCTTATAGAACTTCACTTACTGACTCAAACAATCTTATTTGAGATTTAGATAATACTACAAAGTTTATAAAAGTTTTTTACAAGTTCCAAACATCACCAATTATCAACAAAAACTAACACAATCCTATTTAACCAAATTCATCCTCTTTTAGGACTAGATATACCCTTTACACAAAATAAAATGACCCTTGATTTATTTTTTGTTATTCCAAAAAACCATTTGAATATTGTGAAGGATATACATTCTTTTTCAAATACCAACTTTCAAATAACTAATCCTTAAACATTTATAATGTAACTGAACTCTCTTTCAAACCTAATACTCTAGGATTTTTAGTACTCAATCAGAGAATACTTATACTCTAATTGATTTTTAGACAATACAATTTATTTATCATGTAAAAAATGAAATCTAAATCAAATCTACCAAATTATGAGTGATTTGGATCAGTGGATCACCAAAAACCAACTTTTAACTTCTTGACCCTATCTAGGATGAACTAAGACTGTCCATATTTTAAGGAAGATTAGAATCATGTCAAATGAACAATAAATTGACTCATAGGTTAATAAATCTACAATTGTCATTCAATATTATCAAATCTTGACAAGAACATTGGTCCCAAACAACAATCTTAACCAACCAAACTTTGTTCTTAAGATTACTATGCCTAATGGCTCCTTTAGTAGGTTAAATTCAAATTTGGGTTTTTGGGTGTTGTGAATATATAATTTGATCATGTTTGTCCCAAACAAAAATCTTAATCAACCAAACTTTGTTCTTAAGATTACTATGCCTAATGGCTCCTTTAGTAAGTTATATTCAAATTTGGGTTTTTGGGTGTTATGAATATATAATTTGATCACATTATTAATAACATGATCAAATTACTAACATGGTTAATAATGTGATCTTGTTAATACTCCAATCATGTTATTAACACAATCACACTATTTGAATTTGAATTCAAATCTTGTGCCTTTTGGATCAGGAATGGCTTAGATTTCCAAGCCTAAGGCTTAGACCTGCAATTTATACCTGAGTCTAAGAGTTATGATAAAAAATAAAAAAAATCAAATTTGATTATCAAATACACTATGAATTTCAACATGAAAATTCAAAAACTTAATACCATCACAACGAGCACACTCTCTTCTTTCCAAAAATATGATTTCTATAATTTTTGGACTATTTTAAGGTTTCAAACTATGTTGATTTCTAAATATTCCTTTTTTAGGATACTACATACCATAAACATATATGCCTATAAATGTTCATGTCCATGTTCATGTAATTTGTCTTTTGTTGATCCAAGTGAAAAACAAGTTATATGGTCATAAACTAGGCCTAATTATACACACATTTTTAAAAAACTATTTTTCATTTTTTTTTGATGTAGTTAGGCACATCACATGGATTGATATCCATTTTTAGTAAATTTTCAAGATTTATTTACTTGTAAAATTAATTAAAAAAAGTATTAATTGATATATATATATATATATATATACACATATATATATCAATTAATACTTTTTTTAATTAATTTTACAAGTAAATAAATCTTGAAAATTGACTAAAAATGGATATCGATCCATGTGATGTGCCTAACTACATCAAACAAAAATGAAAAATAGTTTTCATTATCTAAATTTTCCCCAAAGGGTTTCAAATAATATTAAATGATACTAAAAAAATGGTACACCACACGGCCATCTATATACTCTATTTTTAAAAATAAAATATGAGTTTCCCTTTAAATTTTAGATGTTTTTTATAGTTATACTTAACCATTTAAAAAAAATTAGTGTCTTAGAAACTAGAATCAAAAATATGCATTTCATGTTCTTACACCATCTTCAAATTTAGAGTGTAGATATCTCAACTTTATCTATATAAGTTTAGATTTTTAAAATTTCAATAAAATTATGTCCACAGGTAGGCCACGTTTTATCCCATAACTTTGTGCACTTACCTCAAGTCTACACTATCCTTTCCTATAACCTAAATAAAAAATTGTCCTAAAAAACCAAACTAGAATACCTTAAAGGGCTATATTATGTAGCATAGAATATCACATGCTAAATAATCTCAGTACAATCAACATCTAAAATTTTGTCTATCATGATCTTGGGCAACATGAAAATTAATCTATTAAACAAGAAAGAATGATTCGCAACATAACTATTATGGTATCCCAAAAATGATGAAGATTAATTCCTATCAATTGGAGGATACAAATGATGACAATAGTGTTAAAAATAAAATTTAAATTCATAATTATCTAGGGAATTCTTACACTATCATAAATTTATGGTACCTCATTAACACTCAATCTTTGAGTGTTAAAAAGGTATCCGTATACACACCAATCCATGGGATCAGTTGTAATCATCACTGCAACATCTAAAAATACAAAGACTATCAACATAAAGTGATTTCAAAAATTAGTACTCACCCATGTGGAGGTTAGAAATAGTTGAAACATGTCTAAAAAACCTCTCATAATATGCTACCATAAAACCTATAAGTACTCAATATCAATATGCTCAATAACTGATTTTATCAAAATTAGGAGTGTAATACTAGGGTAATAGTTGTAATGGTGAAATATTATTGTATGCATAGGATATGTGATCATGGAAAACATTGGAATGACTTATCCAATGACTATATTACCTATACCAATCAACTCAAACCATAAAATACCCAACTCCTTAGATGGAAATACTTGTCAATCCTACAAAGTAACAAAATTCATGTGTTGGCTGATTAGAAGGTGGATAGTAGATCCACATATAAAATCTTTTCCAATGACCTCCCATTAAATAGTTCCTTAGTAAACTAAATCCTTCATTCTTCCCTCTTTATCAGGTGATTTATTAAGAGGAACAACAATCAAAATCTTATCATTCTTGATCACATGACTACACACATCACTCCAACTTAATTTATTGCTTCATGTGAACTAAGAGGCCAATCATGATATAAAATATTATTAATCCATTTAGTTCATGGAAATTCACCATCCCACTTCTTAGTCATTATCTAAAAATGAGAACTTCCCCCAAAGCCCATATCCTGTGATTGTCACCAACTATGACACAAAAATCAGAAAGTGTTTCATCCTCCATCACAAAGAGTAGATTATCAAAAGTGGGCTCTAAAACTAAATCAAAAGTAAGATTATAAATAAACTAAAAAATACTTCTATTTTCTTGACCCCACCATCCTTCTTGATGTTTCAACTCTACACCTACAAAATTGAAAAACTACTCTAAATTAAAATCTACATGGAGCCTATCAATCTCATTGATCACCTGCTTGATTTCCTTCGCTCTTTTTTCATTTTCTTGATCCTTAAATTATTCTACAACATCAATATGAATTTTAACTTCTTGAAGAGCCATTTGATTACTCTCTAATGAATCCTTAGTAGTCTTAAGCTTAAAGGTGAGATTATCAACTTCTTCCTATTTTTGCTACAAATCTATAAAAGAGGATCCTCCTTCAAAGCCTTGTTATCTCTTCTCAACTTGGGCCTTCCAAAATATACCCCTAATGAATTTGTGTGTGTTATCAAAATGTGTTAGGTTTGTAACAACCTTATCTTCAATGATTGTCAACTAATTCTTCAAATTATATAACTCATTAGGCCTTTGATAAAAAAAAAATCACCCCATAAATTTTATGATTTATCTTCAATAACATGAATCTTAAATTTAGTTATCTCTCAGACATCTTCTTTAAACATATTCCCAACATATTTTGATTCATGCATTTCAATGGAGTCATTCTAAAGATCTACCATACATAAATCTTGAGATAAGGCCTTTATTCTATCAAAAATTTATTCTTTAAGTATCTTTGTCTTTACTAATCCTTCATAAATTAAATTTTAGGTAACCCCACTATCAATCAACATGGTCAATATTTGTTTAGCAAGCTCACCATGAATTCTAAAAGGATGGTATCCACATGCTCTTGAGATGGATGCAAGAGTGAAAACATGTTATTATTATTTTTCCTTCGCTTCATGGTGATAGAATTATGGATCATGAAACTCATTAGAGGTATCCAAATCTAATTTTGGTTCTAAAAAAACCTCAATAGAATGTACTTTCTTCTTTCCAAGGCATCTGTGTCCTAGAGTCCAAGGTTCCCTACATGAGAAACATATCTTTTTCCTTATGATCTCATTCATGGTTTCATAATCCAACTTATTATACATGTTTATAAGTGAATATTTTTGTGTTGGGGTATCCATAGACTTATTCTAAAAGTCCCCTTTACACTTATTTCAAGGTGAGGGCTTTGAAGGTATAATAGTCTTAATTTTCTACAACCATGCTCTAGAAGTACATTTATCAAATACATTAAAAGTAGAGAGAGTTATATTACCCAAAGTATGATACAAACCCTTTCATTTTGACTAACATTGGGTCTCTTTCCTTGTTACACCTTTGATATTTCTCATAGTCATATAACTTTTTAGTGTCATGGCTTCACGAATTTCAATCGAGAGGCCTCTATGCTCTTCAAAACAATGAGAGACTTCTTCATGAAATGTAGTTTTTTATTTTGGAAGAACTTATTATATATGAATGAAATTGGTATTTAGGGGTCTATTGATGAACCCAAATGCTAAATTATGATATTTCACCTCTTATCCTTTATCCTTGTTGTTTGCTCTAGAGGTGATCAGTTTTCCATTGTTACAATTTTTGGTAGACTTATTCTACACTAGCTGCAACATCTAGTTAGGCATATCAACAAGGACATTTTACACTTGAACCATATAATTCAAGATTTTCTTAACTCAATGATGCCATGGTTCATAGACTATGTATCCAATTTGCACACACAAATCCTCACACACTAGCAAGATCACTAGCTCTGATACCACTATAACATCCTCAAATTGGAATATTTCTAAATACACTCACACTGTATAATCCTAAATTAACACTTAGAATCAAATCTGATATACTTTCCTAAAACCCAAAAATTCTTTATTATGCACACATTTATAAATATTAGGTGCACCTTATTTATATGATAAACTGGCAAAATGCATACTATAGATTTTTACTACTCTATCTAGAAACCTTTCAAACTAAACATGCATGAAAAGAACACTACCAACTAATATATGAGATTTAATCATGAAAGATAAATATATTAAATTAAATATTAAACTCTCTCTCTATCTCAAACACACACACACACACACACACACACACACACACACACACACACACACACACACACACACACACACACACACACGCACACACACACACGCGCACACACGCACACACGTACACACGCACACAGACACACACACACACACACATGCGCGTACACATGCACGCGCGTGTGTACACACACACACACACACATACATGCATGCACGCATGCGCGCACGTGCGTGCGCGCACACACACACACACACACACAAATCACACTATAATTTTGGATCTACTTTGAATCCTAATTGTTATTTTTGAGTGAAACCAGCATAACCATAAATGGAGTATCTTCCACCATCAAAATTAGTAATCTTGTGAGGGTTTTCATCTTAAGAGAAGAAGAAATTGAACACAAGGTTCAAGCTCTGAAAATGGAGGATTTATGATTTAACAAAGATGAAATTACAAAGGGGAGAGATCCTACTTATAAATTTTATAAGAATAAGAGATGAGATGAGAGATAAATTCTCATGCAAAAAAAATGTGCCACCCTCCATGTCATGCATAGTGTTCACATGTTAAATGCTTGTCTTGATGTGCAAATTAGTTGAAAAGGAGATCATTAAGAGAGATAAGATTATCTAACCCATGTGACTCCAAATTTGGTGCCACACCTTCACACATGTGATAAATAGTGTGATTCTAGTCTCTATATGCAAATGGTCAAAATGTGGATCTCATTATTAGACCACTTTTGTATTTGTCTCCCACCTTCCATATGACCCCAAAAATGGCACCCCACTTCCACATGTGAACCAAATTTATAATACTAAACTCTTGTCTTCTTCCCCATGTTCACATATGATTTCAAGACAAGTTTCAATATTATTTTTTACCATAAAAGACATGAAAATAATTGATACACCCTTGGAATGTGCCCCATATCTATCCCACGTGATTTACCAAGAATGTGGCTCACTAAAGACAAAATAACAACTCTATTAGTGGGTACTATGCCACACTCCTTTATAATCATATTTTTCCATGAAATATTCCTTATGGGTCATGACAAATCACTCAAATTCCATTTCACCACTAAGTCACATCACCATGCATAGTCACTATGAATAGTAACCATGAATAATACCATGAATAATAACTTGTGAATAGTGATCTCACTCATGATAATGGGATCCTTATACTCCTTGTTGAATGTCATAACTACTCCCTAAAATAACTAATGGATTCATCTTGATCCCCTATAAATAATGCCACTAATTGAATGCCATTCGAAAAATGTTGGCACTCTCTAAGAAAGTTGGAGCTTTCAAAATTTTTGGAAGGCTTAAAAGGGGGCATTACAGTTCAATTAAACTAATATAATAATGAAATAAAGGGAATGGATGATCTTGAAGAACAAAATGATGATGATGCATATGCATCATCTATCAATTTGATTTTCCTTGTACTATGATAATATTACTAATTTTCAATGTTGTTGTTATCATGTATCTTTTTGGTTATTTCTTTAACTATTGCTCTAAGGGTTTCACACCACAAATAGGGAGTGAAAATGAGTGCTAATTTTTTAAAAGGAAATAAGTCATTTAATTCAATTCAAAATGAGGGTAGTGGGGCATGCCAGGAGTGTATTATTCTTGTTTTAGTTGTTAAGGACAAAGTTTAAGGTTTAAGATAATTAAAATATTTCAATACTTTTAAAAAATGAAAAAATCAAATAAGGGAGTATCTATAATTCCTATGATGATTTTAACAATCTATGATGTATCATATTTAAAATTTTTACATTAGTATTCACCCTAAAATGGAAGCTAACATAGGGTGGGGAGGGGAGGAGCTAGGTGTAACATCTATGAATGCATTAAAATTAAGGAATAACATTAAATTTTTCTTCCATTTGTTGCCATAAAGCATATTTTTCCTAAAATTACATCAAGAAGAGTGGGGGGGTTGGAGGGGGTTCATGATGAAAATGAATAAAAGTGACGATGATCAAATACCCACAAATTGATAGTAAGCATAACTTGTTGACCTTTTGAAAAAATAATTTTTGGCTCTATTCAATTGTGATTAGAATCTCCTTATAATGTGATGAAGCCAAAATATTTTTTATATATAAATGTGCAAAATAATAAAATAATACTTTTTCTTCTTAAGACAAAGCTGCATCTATTCAAGACATTATAAAATTACAATATTCAATTTTTGGTTCAACATTTCAAATATTCAACAAGTGATTTTGGAAAGCTGCTTAGCTTAGATGAAAACCTTTTTGACATAAAATTATGTGTAATGTAATAACAATTTTAAAGCTTTGCCAAAGGATCAAACCATATGATATCCTAGCTTACATTATTAATGGCTTGTACAAGAGGAATTTAACCCAAGTCATTGATGATAATACTAGATCTTTCACCAATTTTTTCACAACTATGTTGAGGGAAATCTTTGTGCATGTGTTGATCAATGTAAAAAAAATTGTCCTTACAAAATGAAGTAGTTTCAACAATTTTGGTCTTGCAGAATGATGCAGTCTCAACAATTTTGGTCTTACATAATAATACACAAGTAGTATAATACTTATAAGGAATTGAAAATAATTGAGGATATATGAAAAAAATAACTAGTACTTTTTTTAGGCATGCCAAAAAAAATAGAATTTCCAATTTTTGGCCCTTTAAATTATTGCACTTACCAAAATACCTACTAAAATCAATCACATATTTCTAATATTGTTATCTCATTATAAAACATAACTATATGTGGTAACCCCATCACTATAGTTCATGTCACCACATTTTATTGAATCATTTTTCAAAACCATTTATGTTCCTTCTATATACTAAAGCATTTTGTGTATATATCTATCACAATGTTTGTAACTAAAGCATATGACAAATATCAGCATTCAATTATACTTTGATGGATGTAAATACCTTTATATGGAAACGTCATCATATTATATAAGTTAAAAACCTTCAAATGAAATATCATGTGTAAAATTTGGCAACATAGATAATGGACATGAATTCTTTGAAAAAAAAAAAAAACATATGATGTTGCAATAAATCTAATGTGGATATGCAAAGCAGGGGTATATCCATGTTGATGACTAATGCTATAATTTTCCTTGATAGATACAAAAATATTTTTTATGATATGATTAATTTCAAATTTAACATGAATTCTTGAACCCAAGGATTTTGGCGTACATTTCCAAAAAAATGCCTCTAAAACCTCTAATTTGAACATTAAATTTTGGCCATATGTTATAGTGAATGCACCAAAAGGCTTGTCAATCTAGAAACATGACTTTCAAGGGGTAATTTATTGGATATATGTGTTGGCATTGTCCTTATCTCTAATGTTATAAAATTTCTATGAGGTGCTTCTATAATTTTTGAGTTTGTGTACCTTTATTATTATTACTAATTTACATTGTGAATACATTAAACATAGGTGGGCAAAGGGATGCATCTACATGTGTACCAAAAAGACCTACAAGATTATAACTTGAAACAAGCTCTTTAAGGAAAATTAAAATTATTACTTTGTCAATAGCATCCAACATATTTCCTATCTTGTAAAAAGATCCATACATACATAAGAAAGATGTATATTTATCTCCATAAGATATATAAGATTTGGTACAAAAGTCTATATCAAAGTATCCTTAGTTTTATATTATTACCAACTCTAGTAAGATTTAAAATTCAAGGGTAAAATTAAGGTCAGTTTTATTTATTATGCACATAGTTTATTATAGACATCAATGTTCTCAGATAATTGTCCATGCATAGCATAGACTGTTGCAATAAAGCCACAGCAATATTAACAAAGGAAAAACTTTAGTAGATTAGAAAACATAAATGGCAAGCTTGTAAAACTAATAAATATTTAACCATCTATAATTATAATAATCCTAACCTTAATTTTTTTATGGAAATATTCTTACTATGTTGCTGAAATTCATGTGTTAACATAAGTCTCATCTTCACCAAATAATCTTGCTAAGCTAAAATCTGATATATTTTTTCGTTCCATTTGGTCATCCAAAAAAATGTTGATTGCTTTGATATAATGATGAATGATTCACTCATTCATGAGGTATTTAGTTCAAAACTACCATCCCCACAAAATAAAATCATTGGATAAGATTGTCATATTCTCTTAAAAGGGAATTTACTAAAAAATAACTTCATCATACCTCCCTTAGTTAACAAAAGGTTATTGGTCACATGGAAGCCTTTGATCAAAATTTATGTCATAGAAATTTGATGGTGCATCCAAAGTTAACCTAGAGGCATATTCATATATAATTAGGGTTGAGTTCTATCATGTTTTGACTTAAACATTCCATGGTATTTGAATAATTTCATTGAATCTCTATCTATTTTCAAACATCTAAGAACCACTATTGACTTAAATTTGAGGAAACTATTAGTGGAAGGTGATTCTCTCTTGATTATCAGCATTGCTAAAATGGGAATATTTGATCAAAGATATCTTAATTCTATCATCCAAGATATCCTCCATGTCATTCCTTTTTTTAATCACATTTATTTCTCCAATGGATTTCTTGGATAACTTTTGAGATCTTCACCTTCATCCCAATGAATATTGGAATTGTGTTGGATCCCCTCCTTGGAAATAATGCAAATAATTAACTAGAAAAGACACTACCCACTAACTACTTAACCCTTCTTTAAGGGTTCATCATGGGAATCAATGTTCTAGCTTTGAGTGTGCTTTGTAGTTGTTATATTTTGAATTGAATTAATTGTGGTATATGAATACTAATTATGATAAATATATATAATATAGTAAGGTGTTGTAAATTCACTTTCAAGAAAGAAATTGAGAGCGAACAATTTAAATCAATAAAATGAAATAAAATGTGAATAAGACTAAACTATGTAAAAGACAGATGTACTTATCTTTTTGATGTGTTTAGTTGACTAGAAAAATGTAGAGACATAGATATAGAACAAAAATTAGAATGTATCCCAAAGCTAATATAGATCTCTTGTGTGAAAAAGCATGTCAATCAGGATTAATAGTAATAGGCTTTGTTGTCTAGGGCACAATCCTATTTGACTATGTAGAATAGGCTTGTTCAAGATAATTTTGTCTTTGTATTGTATGAAAGGCCAATAAATATATTATTGAAGTTTAAAACCCTAATAGGGAAATTAATGATTAAATGGCCAACCAATATGTAAAAGATTCATGTAATTTGGCTGAGTTGACCCCAATCATCCCCATGATGAGTGAACACTGCCTACATATCCAATACTCTAAAGAGGGAAATAAAGCTAATGGAGTTATCCCATTTAGGTGATTTGTTAATTATGTTCATTTGAATATATGGATGAATATATAATTGAATTAAATTCTTAGTCATGTTCAGTTAGGGCTTCATAAAATTGAAATAAGACTTGGCTAATGATTGCTTGAGGTGTTTCAAACCTGATTTGGAAAGAATCAAGAAATTTTCTTAATGTGTTTTTGTGTAATAAGCCTTTGAATGGTTTTTTTCAAAATTATGTAGTACATTAATTGAATGTTCTTTTATACAAAACCAAATTGGATGACCACATTCTAAAAATTATTAGAACATCAAGGCTGACCTAAGAGAGGGCTTCATTTGAAAATAAGACTATTTGTGTGACATGGACAATAAATAAGGATGAGAATAAGACAATCTTATTATTTTAATCCTACATTGAATTCTTGTACCTAAGGGTAAGTACTAAGCTTTGGGTCTCAAATAAGGCATACAAATGCATAAATGTGATTTTAGTAATCAAAACATTTTTATATGCGATAGCTGATGGTCTTGAGATAAAATAGGTATTATCTTATGCTTAGGATAGTGTGTGGTATCAAAATAGGTATTGATTAAGTTAAAAAGTTAATTAAGGACTAAAAAGGATAAATAAGACATGATCAAGTATTTGTGGCTAGATTTTAGTTACTACATTTGTCCCTTTTAGTCTAGAAATGAAATTATTAGATTAAACAAAACTATATACCTTAGTTTGTAAGACACACTTTGTCTTTGAACTATTACTTCAATATTTTAAGGCACTATACGATTTGTAAAACCCTAAAAACACATGAAATAGTTACTTCATTCCATTTGAAAATTAGAATCTAAAATGCTTGAATTTGTAAATTTGAAAATTGCTTGAAATTTTGAATAATTTGAAATTTTTCTTGAACTTTGACAATTTTAAATTTTTTAATAACAACTGGGAAGGAATACACCTACATGTGTTCAAAAAAATTGATATTTTGTGAATTTTATTGGTGATGATTCTTCCACAAAGAATTGGATAATTAATGCTACTCATGAAGCACTTGTTGAAGATGGTTTTTTAGATGAACCATTACATAATATTAGGGGTGAGCGAACCCCAATTTGTAGAATAATAATGGCACCCTTTGAGAAATGCTAAAACTTTAGTTTACCTCTCTTTGTGTTTGTAATCCAAAATTTTGAAACTAGTTGGAAACCAAAATGGATTTGAACACATAATGCTAGAGTGCATAGTAATCTCTAAAATATGCACTATCCTCATAGAACTAAATCGATCACTACATATACCTTATGATTCAATTACCACATTGTTCTTGAATGCATGGTTAAAAGAGAAAGGATGTCTTATGTAACCTTACCATGTTCACAAATAATGTATAATATGTGTAGACATGAATCTATATCATGCCCTATTAAAACTATAGAGTTTGTAACTGTGTCTCATGAATTTGAATAGTATAGGGAATGTGAATCTATATCATGTCTACTTAATGTAACTAAAGAATTGTGTAAACTAAAAATGGAGTGCATATTCATGAAATATTTCCCCATAATATGTGCCAATGGATTATTTTTGAAACATTTGCAATATATGAAACTATGCCAAATTAATTTTTGACAACCTTTGTAGCTTCTAAAACTAAGTTACATATTGATTTATCACTAAGCAACTTTAATTGATTATCCATGGATTTTCTATAGTTGAAAGCATGATTTGAGTGTTACTAACTAATCTGTAACTCATATGTGGTTATGGGATAGTTTTATGTTGCTTTGATTTCATGCATGAATTGTTATGAGATAGTTGTATTATATATTCTTTACATTATAATCATGTTAACTTGGTATTGAGTGGTATTTTATGGTATACATGTCATGGTGATATGGACTAACTACCTGGCTAGAACATAATGAAGGGAGGGTGACATAGATGAAGATGTTTGGGGATGACAAAGAAATGGCTAGAACATTGCACCACCACATTAGCCAGTACATGTTATATGCATATTTTAATGGTTAGCATTTGTATATTTTTAATGATTGTTTAAATTTATATAATTGTGTATGCATATGAGTTGTGTGTTAGCTCAGTTGAATGATTATGAATAATTAATATTCTGATATTGCAATATGTAAAATTAAATTCATTTATAATTTTATAATATAAGAATATAATAGACTTACATTAGTCATTATTTACCTCTGCAAAGTTAGTATCAAATAAGCCTATTGCATCCTAATTATTAAATGTATTTTATTAAATTATAATTATAAAATAAAAAAATTAAATTGAATTAATTCATATTAAATCTATAAAAATATATAAATAAGAAAAAAAAGTTAGAACTTAAAAAAAAAGGGTGGTCATTGTTAGGAGTAAAACACTTCTAAATCCAAATCTACTATTACCATAAACTAGATCTAAAGCTATGGAATAAAATTCATCATGAAAACATTCCTTAATTCACCATTAATATTAAAGAATAAATGAGAGTAAGAAAATAAACATAGATAACATAGATCTAATCTGGTTCACCCAATGTGGGCTACATCCACCAAGGAAAGTTCTCAAATAAATCAATAATCTAAAACAAGATTACAATGAACTCTTGCAAATATATAAAAATCTCTTGTAAAAAGTGTTGCATAAAAAGTTGCACTTTCACTTGCACCTGCACAATGTTGTATCTCACAAGTTGTTAAACCACACCTTGTAAATAACATCTGCACTTTGTAAAACACCTACACTTTGACTCTAATCCTCAAAGCCACACCCTACAAATAAGCCATAGACCACTAAATGTCACACCACACCTTGTAGATATAATAAAATGAATAAAATCCATAAAAGGAGGATAAAGTATGCACTTCTTATCCAAGATAAGCATTATCTAGCATGTGACAACCCTCCTCTACCTCATTAATCATATACAAAAGCTCTCCCAAGGAGGAATTCACCATATTCATCTCTCCATCTTCTAAGGGCACATTTTACCAAAAAAAATTGATCTCAACCAACTCCACTCAACAAGGAAGGAGTTCCCTTTTCCAAAAAATAACTAGCTCCTCAAAAGAAAGAAGCCAACATGGTAAAAGGAATCTAACAACTAACTCCATGAAATATGGAATACATATAAATTAGGAATATTCCACTCACATGTAGAGAACATGAAAATTATTCCCTCCACATACTTAAAGCTCTTTAGGCCCCCAAAATTTATTCTTATGGCCATGTGATGTCCCCAAAGGGCTCCACACTCAACAATCTCCCACTTGGAAACCATTTCTCTTGAACAAAATCTATCACTGTTCCATGACCACTAAGGCCAACCAAATCTAAACATAGTCTGAACTTGTCCAATGTGACCACATTGGTCATCATATCCATATGATTCTGGCTAGGATGAATCTTTTCCAACTTCACAAAGTTATCTTCCAAAGCTGTCCTAATGAAGTGATAATGTAATTAAATGTGTTTCATCCTCAAGTGGAAAATGGATTTCTTTTCCAAATGAATAACACTTTGACTATCACTATGTAGTCTCACAACTTCCTCCTCATGCCCCAACTCTAAAAATAAGTCATGTAACCAAATTATCTCCTTGCTAGCCTTTGTAGTAGTAACATATTCTACCTTTATGGTTGACAAATCCATAACCTTCTGTATCTTATAAATCTAAATAACCATTGTATATCCAATAGTAAATATATATCCTATCCTACTTATCCTAATATCAATATCCCCTACCATATCTAATTCCACATAAACACACAAAGTGGTATCTAATCCACCATAACATAATGAAAAATCAATAGTTCCTCTCAAATACCAAAGAATACATTTCACTACTTACCAATGCTCATAACCTAGATCACTCATATACCTGTTCACAACTCCCACTACTTGGGCACTATCTAACCTAGTACAAACCATGGCATACATCAAGCTACACTGCTGATGAGTAAGGTACCTTGGACATCTTAAGATTTTTAGCTTCTATCTTGGGACACTACTCCTTTGATAATCTAAAGTGGCCTACCAAAGGAGTAATAATAGATTTAACAACCAACATACTAAACCTTTCTAATAATTTCTTCACATAATCTGATTGGGATAAGATCAAATTCCTCTCCTTCATGCCATGATAAATGATCATACTAAGGATTTGCTTTGCAACACCCAAATCCTTCATAAAAAAGGAGTCACTAAGCTATTTCTTGAGAATATGATAATGTTGTATATTCTTTCCTAAATCTAACATGTCATCAACATAAAGCATAATATAATAAAGGAACCATCATCAAAATGTTTGATATACATGTAATAGTTAGAATAACACCTTTGATATTCTTGTTCCAATGTAAAATAATCAAATTTATTGTACCATTACCATGGAACTTGTTTTAGGCCATACAAGCTCTTCTTTAGTTTGCACACATAGTTCTCATTCCCTTTGACCTCATAACCCTATGGTTGCTTCATATACAACTATTCATCCCAATCACCATGAAGAAAATAAATTTTCACATCTAATTGTTCTAAGTGCAAATCTTCAACTACAACTAAACCAATAATAGTCCTATTAGAAGTCATTTTTACAATAAGAGAAAAATCTCGTCAAAATCAATAACTAATTTTTGTGTAAGCCCCTTGACCAGCATCTTGGCTTTATACCATTTTCTCCCTTCATCCTCTTCTTTGATTGTAAAGATCCACTTGTTTGGCAATGCACACCTGCCCTTGGGTAGCCTACCAAAATCACATATTTGGTTCTCCATGAGAGATCTATGATCTTCATCCATGACTCTTTCCCATCTTAACTTGGCATCTACCTAGATTACTTCTTCATAACACTTTGGTTCTCCATTATCAGTGAGTAATAAATAATTCAAAGAAGGAGAAAAATGTTCAGTTACTTTTCTTACCCTAGAAAATATTCTTACCATAGGAGTTTGGGGTCCTTGTGTATAAGGTTCCTAAACTTAATCCTTAAAAACTTTTCCATCTGTAATGTCATCCAATATTGTGTTCTCTATTTGTTCCTAATCTTGTTCTTACAACTGATCCTTATGCATGACTTTTTTTAATTAAAGACTACATCTCTAGACCAAAATATTTTCCTATCTTTAATGCTCCATAAATGAAAACTAAATTCATCCTCACCATAACCAACAAATGTGCATTTCTCTGATTTAGCCTCTAGCTTAGTCCTATCCTCTTTCTTAATGAGAGAAAAAGCCTTACATCCAAAGACTCTAAGAAAATAATAATCAACATTCTTACTAGACCAAGCTTGTTCTAGAATGCCTCCATCCAAAGGCATAGAAGGTCTTTCATTAATCAAATATACTAACATGTTAACTACTTCTAAAAAAAACTATAAAGGCAACCATGTATGTAACCACATGATCCTATCAAGTTCCATTATTTTTCTTTTCATCTTTTTAGATAACCCAATTTACTGTGGACTTATTATAACCATCTTTTGCCTATGGATTCCATTATTAGAACAATAATCAAAGAAATCATTACTAAAATATTGAGCTCGATCATCTGATCTAAGTCATTTCAAATTAATATTTATTTCATTCTCAACCAAGGATTTCCACTTCTTAAAAGTGTCAAATACATCATATTTATTTTTGATGAAATAAACCCAAACTTTTCTAGTTGCATCATCTATAAAAGTGACGTAATAATTAGATCCACCAATAGAATATACATGAGCTGGTCCCCATACATCTAAGTGTACCAGATCTAACTTGTGAACTTTCTTTATGGGTCCAACCCTCAAGAACTTAAACCACTTTTTCACACAATTTTCATAGAAGTCTAGATCTATGTCTTTTAATACAAGAAACTTATCTTTTAATATCTACATGCCCTTGTGGCTCATATGACTGAGCCTATAGTACCATATAGTTTCATCTCTATCTACAACAACTAAATTAATATAATTAATAATACTAATCAAATATAAAGTACCAAATTTCTTACCTCTCATGATCACAAGAGCACCTTTGGTAACATTCCAAGAATCTATAGTAAATAAAACTAAGCATCCCTCACTACCCAATTACCCCAATGAAACCAAATTATATTTCAACATAGGTATGTGTCTAAAATCCTTAATGACCCATGTGTTCCCGTTCTAAATCTTAACCTAAACACAACCTTTCCATACTATCTCACATGGTTCATCATCACCAATATATACATGTTTTATATTCTCTTGAACATAATCAATAAAATAATGGCTATGTGAGATGGTATGAAAAGAAGCCCCTGAATCTAATACCTAAGACTCAAAATAAATATCCATAAAAATAATTAAGGAACCTTTACATGATTTACCTGGTATCACATTTACCTCATTAATTTCCTCCTTGTTGGCATTCTTATCTGAAATTGAGCAACAATCTTTCTCTGAGTGTCCACTCTTCCCACTATGCCAGCATATCATCTTGGATCTAGATCTAGACTTAGATATACCTTTTGAATTTCATAAATTTCCTTTTCTCTTGTCCTTTTTCCTTAATATAGTATTAAAAAATTAATAATTTCCTAAAGATGATTCATCATTACTTTTCCTTCACATCTCCTTGCTAAGGATCATGCCTACAACATCCTCAAAATTAAAGATTCCCTTGGTAGGGATTGCATTACTTACATCCTTTTTGGAAATCTTATCCCACATTTACCTAATGTCACATTTACCTCATTTGTTTCCTCCTTTTTGGCATTCTTATCCCAAAGTGACCAACAATCCTTCTATGAGTGTCCACTTTTCCCACAATGCTATCATATCATCTTGGATCTAGATCTAAACTTAGATCTACATTTTGACTTTCCTTAGTTTCCTTTGTTGTTATATTTTTTCCTCCCTTTAGTATCAATAGATAAATCATTACCTGAAGATGATTCACTAGTGAGTTTTCTTTGCGTCTCCTCACTAAGTATCACACCTACAACATCATCAAAATTCAAGCTTGTCTTGGCAGGGACTGCATTACTTACAACCATAGCCAAACTATCCCAACTATTAGGAAAAGAACATAAGATTATATAATATCTAAATTCATCATAAAACTTAATTCCAACTAAGGTAAGCATACTTATAACTATATTAAAATCATTAAGATGATTATCAATTAAACAATTCTTAGACATTTTCATGTTAAATAATCTTTTCATAAAAAAAATTTTATTAGAAGATGAAGGTTTCTAATATAGCTTCCCAATTTTATCCACGAGATCCTTTGTAGTTATCTAACCTAAAATGATAAATGAAACAAAAGATGAAAGGCATAACTATATGGCTCTTAATGCCTTCCTATCAAGTAATGACCAATCTACATCACTCATACTTACAGGTTGTCTTCCTTTCTCTTCCAAGGGGAGTTAAAGTTCCTTTTGATATAGGTAATTTTATATTTGAATTTTCCACCAAAAAAATGCTTTTCATAAAAATTCTCCACTATGAATCTGATATCTTCTCGCATAGATCCCATTTAAGATAATATCCTTCCTATGATTACCACTTCAATTAAACACACAACCAATGGCTCTGATACCAATTGTTAGGAATAAAACACTTATAAATCTAGAACTACTATTAATATAAACTAAATCTAAAGCTATACAATAAAATACATCATGTAAACATTCCTTAATTCACCATTAATATGAAAACATAAATGAGAGCAAGCTAATAAACATAGATAACATAGATATAACATGGTTCACCTAATGTGGGCTACATCCACCAATGAAAGTTCTCAAATAAATCAATAATCTTAAAAAAATTATAATAAACTCTCACAGAGAGAGAAAAATCTCCTGTAGAAAGTGTTTTACAAAAAATTGCACTTTCACCTACCCATGCACAATGTTGTATCTCACAAGTTGTTATACCACACCTTATAATGAACATCTGTACTTTGAAAAACACCTGCAATTTGACTCTGATCCTCAAAGCCACACCCTAAAAATAAACCATCAACCTCTAAAGGCCACATCACACCCTGTATAAATAAAAAAATGAGAAAATTACACAAAGGAGAAGCAAATATGCAATGCTTATCCAAGATAATCATTATCCAACATGTGACAACCCTCTTCCACCTTATCAATCCTATTAAAAAGCTCTCGCAAGGAGGAAATTTCCATATTCATCTCTCTACCTTCTAAGGGCACATTTTTTCAAATACATGTGATCTCAACCAACTCCACACAACAAGGAAGGAGTTCCCTTTTCCAAAAAAACAACTAGCTTCTTCAAAACAAGGAAGTCAACATGGGAAAATGCATCTAACAACTAGCTTCATGAAATATGAAATACATAGAAATTAAGAATACAAGGAATATTCCACTCACATGTAGAGAACATGAAAATTATTCCCACCCCATCCTTATATCTCTGTAGGACACCAAAATTTATTCTTATGGTCATGTGATATCCCCAAAGGGCTCCACACTCAATAATGGAATTTCAATATGATATCAGAGCTATTGGTTGTGTGTTTTGATGAAGTGGTAAATCATGGGAAGGCTATTAGCTTGAGTGGGAGCTATGGGAGAAGATATTAGATTCAAAGTGGATAAGTTTGATGGTAATAATTTTGGTTTGTGGAAAATTAATATGGAACTTCAAATCCCTTTGGAGGGGAAAGGAGGATAACCTGTAAGTATGAGTGATGCAGATTGGTCATTACTTGATAGGAAGGTATTAGGAGCCATACAGTTATGACTTGTATCTTTTGTTTCATTTATAATTTTAGGTTAGATAACTACAAAGGATCTCATGGATAAACTTGAGAAGTTATATGAGAAACCTTCAGATTCTAATAAAATTTTCTTATGAAAAGATTATTTAACATGGAAATGTCTAAGAATGGTTTAATTGATAATCATCTTAATGATTTTAATATAGTTATAAGTATGCTCACCTCAGTTGGAATTAAGTTTTATGCTGAATTTTAATATTTTATAATCTTATGTTCTTTGACTAATAGTTGGGATAGTTTGGCTATGGCTGTAAGTAATGCAGTCCCTGCCAAGACAAGCTTGAATTTTGATGATGTTGTGGGCGTGATCCTTAGTGAGGAGATGCAAAGGATAATCACTAGTGAATCATCTTTAGGTAATGATTTATATATTGATACTAAAGGGAGGAAAAAATATAAGATCAAAGGAAATTGAGGAAAGTTCAAATGTAGATCTAAGTTTAGATCTAGATCCAAGATGATATGCTAGCATTGTGGGAAAAGTGGACACTCACAGAAGGATTGTTGGTCACTTTGGGATAAGAATGCCAAAAAAGAAGAAAAAAATGAGGTAAACGTGACATTAGGTAAATCATGTTAAGAATCCTTAATGCTTTCTATGGATAGTTTTTCTAAGTCTTAGGTATTAGATTCAAGGACTTATTTTTATGCCACCCCACATAGACATTATTTTACTGATTTTGTTCAGGAGAAACTATGACATATATATCTTGGTGATGATGAACCATGTGAGATAGTAGGGAAAGGTTTTACTTAGGTTAAGATACAAAATAGGAACACATGGATCTTTAAGGATGTTATACACATGCCTATGTTGAAACGTAATTTGGTTTTAGCGGGGAAATTGGGTAATGAGGGATTTTAGTATTGTTTACTACAGATTCTTGGAAATTTACCAAAGGTGTTCTTGTGATCTTGAAAGGTAAGAAATTTGGTACTTTGTATTTGATTAGTATTTTTGATTCTATTTATTTAGTTTTTACAGATGGAGATGCAACCATGTGGCAGTACAGGCTTAGTCATACGAGCCATAAGGGCATGCATATCTTAAAAGATATGTTTCTTAGATTATAAGACAGATCTAGACTTATATGAAAATTGTGTGCATAAGAAACAAAATTGAGTTAATTTATTGAAGGTTGGACCCACAAAGAAAGAGCACAAGTTAGATCTGGTACACTCAAATGTATGGGGACTAGCTCAGGTATCTTCTATTGGTGGATCCAATTATTATGTTACTTTTATAGATGATTTAACTATAAAATTTTGGGTTTATTTCATTAAAAGGAAATCTGATGTATTTGACACTTTTAGGAAGTGAAAAGCCTTTGTTGAGAATGAAATAGGTCTCAAATTGAAATTTCTCAAATCAGATAATGGAGGTGAGTATTGTATTAATGATTTCTTTGATTGTTATTCTAACAATGGAATCCATAGTCAAAGGATAGTTCTAAGAACCCCACAGTAGAATGGGGTATTTGAAAGGATGAATATAATAATAATGAAACATGCTAAGAGCATCAGGTTACATGTAGGGTTGCCTTTATAGTTTTGGGTAGAAGCAATTAGTATAGTAGTATATCTAATTAATAGAGGGCCTTCTATGCCTTTGGATGGAGTCATTCCAGAACAAGCTTGGTCTGGTAAAAATATTGATTATTCTTTCTTAAGTGTTTGGATGTGAAGCATTTTCTCTCATCAAGAAAGAGGATAGGACCCAACTAGAGGCTAAATCAGATAAATACACATTTTCTGGTTATGGTGAGGATGCATTTGGTTTCTATTTATGGAACATTAAAGATAGGAAAATATTTTGGTCTAGAGATGTATTCTTTAATGAAAAATTCATGCATAAGGATTAGTTGTAGGAATAGGATCAAGAATAGAAAGAGTGCATAGTATTGGATGATGATGTGGATGGAAATGTATCTAATGATTTAGTTCAGGAACCTTATACACAAGGACCCTAAACTCCTATGGTAAGAAGATATTCTAGGGTAATAAAATCACCTAAACATTTATGTCATTTTTTTAATTATTTATTACTCACTGATAATAGAGAACTAGAGTGTTATGAGGAAGAAATGTAGGTAGATGCCAAGTTGAAATGGGAACAAGCCATGGATGAAGAGCATATATCCCTCATGGAGAACCAAATATGGGATTTGGTTAGTCTACCCAAGGGAAAGAGTGCATTTTCAAAAAAGTGGATCTTCATTATCAAAGAAGAAGATAAAGGGAGAAAATGGTATAAGGCCAAGATGGTGGTCAAGAGGTTTGTAGTAAAATCAAGTATTGATTTTGAGAAATTTTTTTCTCCTATTGTAAAAGTGACTTCTATTAAGACTATTCTTGGTTTAGTTGCAGTTGAGGATTTGCACTTAGAATAGTTAGATATGAAAACTACTTTTCTTCATTGTGACTTGGATGAAGAGTTGTATATGAAGAAACCATAGGGTTATGAGGTCAAAGGGAAGGAGAACTATGTGTGCAGACTAAAGAAGAGCTTGTATGGCCTAAAACAAGTCCCAAAATAATGTTAAAATAATTTTGATCATTTTACATTGGAACAAGAATATCAAAGGTGTCATTCTGACCATTGCATGTAAATTAAACATTTTGATGATGGTTCCTTTATTATATTATTGTTGTATGTCAATGACATGTTTGTTGTAGGAAAGAACACAAAACATATTCATATTGACTCTTTTTATATGAAGGATTTGGGTGATACAAAGCAAATCCTTGGTATGAGGATTTCTCATGATAGGAAGGAGAGGAAGTTGATCTTATCCCAATCAAAGTATGTGAAGAAAGTCTTGGAAAGGTTTATTATGTTGGATGCTAAATTTGTTAGTACTCCTTTGGCATGTCACTTTATATTATCAAAGGAGCAGTGTCCCAAGATAGAAATTGAAAATCTTAAGATGTCCAAGTTACCTTACTCATCGATAGTTGGTAGCTTGATGTATTCCATGGTTTGTACTAGGCCAAATATTGCTTATGCAGTGGGAGTTGTGAGCAGGTATCTAAGTGATCCAAGTTATGAGCATTGGTAGGTAATGAGTGATCAAGGTTATTTGAGAGGAATCACTAATTTTTTATTACGTTATGGTGGATTATATACCACTTTGCATGTTTATGTGGACTCATATATGTTAGGGATATTTATAGTAGGAGAAGTATGATAAGATATATATTTACTATCGGAGATACAATGGTTAGTTGGATTTATAATTAATAAAAGGTTATGGATTTGTCAACCACAAAGTCAAAGTATGTTGCTACCATAGAAGCTAACAAGGAGATGATTTGGTTATAAGATTTTTTTTCAAGAGTTGGGGCATGAGCAGGAAGTTCAAAGACTACATAGTGATAATCAAAGTGATATTCATTTGACAAAGAACTCTGCTTTCCACTCAAGGATGAAACACATTCAATTGCATTATCACTTCATTATAACAACTTTGGAGAACTTGGTGAAGCTAGATAAGATTCATACTAGCCAAAATCCTATGGATATGATGACCAAGGTGGTCACATTGGACAAGTTGAGACTATGTTTAGATTTGGTTGGCCTTAGTGGTCATGGAGTAGTGATAGATTCTATTTAGGATAAAATATCTCCAAGTGGGATATTATTGAGTGTCGAGCCCTTTGGAGCTATCACATTACCATAGGAATGAATTTTGGGGTCCTAAAGAGATCCAAATATGTGGGGGGGGGGGGGTATAATTTTCATGTTCTCCACATGTTAGTGGAATATGCCTTGTATTCCTAATTTGTATGTATTCCATATTTTATGGATTTAGTTGTTAGATGCCTTTTCCCATGTTGACTTCCCTCTTTTGAGGAAGCTAGTTGTTTTTTTTGGAAAAGGGAACTCCTTCCTTGTTGAGTGGAGTTGGTTGTGATCACATGATTTTGGGAAAATGTTCCCTTAGAAGGTGGAGAAGATGAGTATGGTGAATTTATACTTGGGAGATATTTTGGATAAGCTTGATGAGGTGGAGGAGGGTTGTCACATGTTGGATAATGTTTATCTTGGATAATAGTTTCATATTTTCTCCTTTTATGAATTTTATTTATTTTTCTATATATACAGGGTGTGGTGTGGCCTTTAGAGGTTGATGGTTTATTTGTAGGATGTGGCTTTGAGGATGAGAGTCAAAGTTTAGATATTAATTATAGGGTGTGATTTAACTTGTGAGATACAACATTATGAAAGTTTAGGTGAAAGTGCAGCTTTTCATGCAACACTTTCTACAGGAGATTTTTTTATATCTATGAGAGTTCATTGTAATATTGTTTTAGATTACTTATTTATTTGAGAAATTTCATTGATAGATGTAAACAATATTTTTAATTCCTACCATAGGAGTTTTGGGTCCTTGTGTAGAAGGTTCCTAAACTAAATCCTTAGATTCTTTATCATCTACAATGTCATCTAGTACTATGTACTCTTTATGTTCTCGATCCTATTCCTACAATTGATCCTTATGCATGATTTTTTCATTAGAGACTACAGCTCTAGATCAAATATTTTCCTATCTTTAATGCTCCATAAATGGAAACTAAAGTCATACTCACCATAACCAACAAATGTGCATTTCTTTGATTTAGCCTCTAGCTTGGTCATATCCTCTTTCTTGATGAGATAAAATGCTTCACATCTGAAGACTCTAAGAAAATAATAGTCAATATTTTTACCATACCAAGATTGTTTGGTAATGCCTCCATCCAAATGCATATAAGGTCCTTTGTTAATCATATATACTTCTGTGCTAACTATTTTTGCCCAAAACTATAAAGGCAACCTTGCATATAACCTCATGCTCCTAAAACGTTTCATTATTGTTTTGTTCATCATTTTAGATACCCCATTTTTTTATGGAGTTCTTGGAATTATCCTTTACCTTTGGATTCCATTGTTAGAACAATAATCAAATAAAGCATTACTACAATACTCACCTCCATTGCTTAGATTTGAGACCTTCCTAAATCATTAGAATCTAATCATCAGAGAGGGTGACATAGATGAAGATGTTTGGGGATGATGGAGAAATGGCTAGAACACTATACCACCACATTTTCCATTACATGTTATATGTGTATTTGAATGATTAGAATTTGTATATTTTTAATGATTTTTTGAATTTATATAATTTTTTATGCATATGAGTTGTGTGTTAGCTCAGTTAAATTATTATGAGGAATTAATATTCTGATATTGCATTATTTAAAATTAAATGCATTTGCAATTATATAATATATAAATATAATTGACTTACATTAGTCATTATTTACCTCTACTAAGTTAACAATAAATTAGCCTATTGTGTCCTAATTAGTAAATATATTATATTAAATTATAATTAGAAAATAAAATAATGTAATTGAGTTAATTCTTATTAAATCTATAAAAATATATAAATAATTAAAAAAAATAAAACAAAAGTTAGAGATTTAAAAAAAGGGCAGTCATCTGATGGAAAAGGGGGAGAAGATGATTTAGATGTTTTAGGAAAAAACAAAAAATAAAAAAAATATCATTCAATAAAAGAAAAAGGAGAGAGAGCTTTAAAAAGGAAAAATTAGAATATATTACAGAGAGGAGAAGGTAAGAAGAGGTGTAGAAGAATGTTATGGATATGTATTTTAGCATACAAATTTGGATCAATGGAATTGGAAGCCATGGTATTATTCCAAGGAGCCAAAATGCCCAAGCACAGGTATCCTTGAATTATTTGGATCCATTTGCACCCTTTGAAAGATATTTTAATTCTTTACTTTGTTAATTACTTCTTTGATATCCTCTCCTCATTATCAAATACTTTATATGTTATCTTTCTTCACATATTTTAATTTTGATTTTATCACTTATTTCATTACTGATGAGGAAATACTAATAACCTCAATAATTATACAAAAATTTGATATCATATTATAATGGATTAAAGGAATGGAAAAACTAGGTAAGGCAGGTTCCATATGAGAAAAATATAATGAAAATCCATGAGTATTAGAATGGATGTTACAACGAAAGCTGGCTAGACTCAGATCAAATTTCTACTTTGATGTACCTTTATAACACTATGTTGTTCCAAATTACACATAAAATTACACTTGCCATGGAACTAGCAATAGTCACTTATCCCTTGCCCCAACACCTTTATCTTCCCTTCTAAAAATATCAGATCTATTGAATCCATGTTTATACAATGTATGAAGTACTTGAAACTTGTTTGTAATTCCAATTCTAGTATTGAATACCAGTGCAAGAGTTCCCAAGGATATGGGAATATCAAGAATGTGACTAGGGGTTTCTACTCTAGTGAATGTGAACTCAAGGAGGATTGCTCATGCCTTGGCATTTTTTCCAATGGAATCATCACTACCAATTCTTCTACCACTCCCAGTGGTATTCCAAATGGTAATTGTTTCAAGAATGTCAACTATGTAAAAATAAACTACATTACTACAAATAAATCTCATTTTATTAAGTGTGATTACAAACAAGGATGGAAGTATCTTGATCTATAGTTTGATTTACCTTTTTGATAGTGTGTTGTTCCCAATTGTGAGTTTTCCAAAAGTCTACAAAATTTTACAAAATTTAAGTTCTATAGATTGAATTATCTAATTTAGGAAAGAGACATAATTTCCCTCATCTACTTCATTTATATATAAATTCAACAAATGCTACTTGGTATAATAAATCTGAAATTATTTGCATACCAAGTAGGGAAATTCTAGATAATAGGACATGTAGGGAAATTCCTGCACCTTCATTTATTTATTTACCAAGTAGGGAAATAACAACATATTGATGGTTTGTACATGTGTTTATGCAGAGGATGTTACTAAGCTATTGTGTATATTATGAATACATATTAACCATGATATACATGATATATAGTAAGTCATAAACTATTATGAATATGTATTATTATGAAGTGATTTGAATGTATTAGGAAGCAATTTGAATCATGAAGTTACATGTTATATGTGATATTTAAATGCTAATGAATATAGGTGTGGATAAGTGTATGTTGATGTCCAAAAACCTAGAAAGTTATTTATTTATATGTATTGATATTTAAAATATTAAATAGCACACTATCACATATATTGATATAAGGGAATTAGTATGTGGATGCAACATAATAAATGAATTACATCTACTAGTATACATGTAGAACTCGTATACAAGCAACAAAGTTATTACACCCACATAATTTATTAAATATATATTATGTATATCCTATAATATATGTAAATTTAATACATGTGATAACATTATGTGGATTCTCAGCTTAAAAGTATGAAGCTTATGTGAATTCCACTAACTTATGTGATAATATTAGTTTGAAAGTTTATCCCATAAGTTATATATCTACATGACCTTATGTCTTTTTAATTATAGTTATAACTCATATCCATCTAATATACATGAAATATATGGGATTTATTTATGTGGTGTTTTTAACTAATAAATAACATGTGGTAGGATGTTTGGGCATATAATTAATACGATTCCCTCCTTTGGATCACTAATTTACAATAATAATGATTTATCTAGAGTCCATGTATATCTTCATCTAAACCCTTTATATATATATATATATATATATATATATATATATATATATATATATATATATATATATATATAGTGATGTTATATATAAATGTCTATTGTAGCCATAGCTAAAATAGTCCACATATTGTATACTTACATATGTATAAGGAATATATATTTAGCTAAAGATTTAGGTATTCCTTTAAGAGTAAAATATTTATTGGTATAATGGGAGGTTGATTGAATTAAGAATAGTAAAATATGGTTATAAATAATCTATTGACTATGATAATTTGTTCATTAATATTTTAGGGATATTAGTATCTCATAGCTGATCGTCAACATATTATGTATCTAGGAGAGTTAATTGATTTAAGTCTTGATTAAAAATTATAAATAATTGGTGGCATTTATGTACAATATTTATACATTAAAATACTTGTGTATAGTGTATACTATGAGTATACTAAGATGTACAAGTGAATACAAAGCATATATTATAGCATTGTGATGTGTCACTATATTTATAGTTCTAATGATTGTTTGAAACTAAGTCATAGATTCCTGAAGGATAGGTTAATATCTATATATGCATACCATCCTTAAAATATAATATGTTTTTTAAATGAAATATTATGTTTTCATGAAAATTATAACTTTATTTATTATGATTGACTATTGAAATTGAGTAGTGTATACATGAAAATGATGAACTATGATATTACTTATTGGCATAGAATTTACTATGTATTTAAATCTAGTTACAAAAATTTAGATTATGCAGTCTAAACATAAATTATACCTAGTTGGTATAAACTATATTTTTATGCTTATTATTTATGTGATAAATCATATGGTGGAGATTCATTCATATATTTGATAGACTAAATTTATGCATTTTGATTATTCATGTGTTTAACATGTTTTATGACTACTATTAGGAAGTAATTGTATGAATCTATTGGTTATATTTATGTTAACCACATCTCACATTGATGCTAATGAGTAAGTGGTGAGATGGACTTCACTAGCTTACTAGTATCACTAATGCTAGATGAATGTAATCAGATTAAGTGGTGTGTATGAAATAGATTGATCCTAGAGATCAATTATTATTGAAAACTTTGGCCAAAGTAATGTTATTAAGATATTATCATTTCATATGTATGATTTACATGTTTTTGAAATATCATGTTAGAATTAATTTATTTATGGTACACTGCATATTCTTAAAAATCATGCAACACACAGGTACTAGCTTGTCTCTTCGGATTCCCACACCATCACTATCTAATCATCCATGAAGGGAGGGAAATTTCATAATGGGGGATTATATTGGGGATCAATGGTATATGGTTGGTTTGGAAAAGTGATTAGATGATGCTCTCCTTCCCCATAATAGTAATTCATTAGATACGACAATTGATTTTTCCATAGATACTAGAATTTGGGGAACTCATGCTCTATAGATCCTTGTATCTAGTACATTGTATTGTATTTATTATTGAGACATTATTCTAATGAGATGTAATTATTTACATATTATACCATGAAAATAGTGGTTACATGATTATACTAGCTATGATTACTTTATTTATTCATTTGTGTTGTGATTCATATGATGCTAGTGATTAGTAATAGGTAGTTGTTACATGCTTCTTTTATAGTTAAGCTACTTAGTGTGTTTAGCTAGATCACTAATTGGATTATCCTAGAGAATTTTAATGTTTGAATACATTGTTTAATTTTTTTAAATCATGTATTTCTAAGTAGATCTCAGTGGGGATGTTACATGTGATATGAGAGTTGTGGCTCAAACTCTAGGACCTAATGAGTCCACTATCATTTTCATTTTTTTTTAACATATCAAACAATGGTTAATGATAGAGTATCTAGAGAGGGTCTTTGAAATTTTAATAACAACCCTCCATTTGATCCTAATAGATCTACTACTAAGTAAGAAACAGAGTTAGATCATACTCTCACAACCATGAACAAAACCAAGGATCGAATTTCAGCACTAGAGCAGAAATTCCATGGCCATGAAGAAGAACACTAGAATGTACTTGAAAATCATCCCACTGAGAATTAAAATCCTCAGGATGCAAGAGCATAGGTAGTATTTTTCTAGTTAAGTGAAGTGTATTTTAGATTTGTGGTGCCTCAGTGTAGAATCATGCTATACCATGATTGGAGTTATGAGATTTAATAGATCCTCTTGTATGGCTTAATGGCTATTGTAGGTAATAGACATCCATCATTCTTGGTTTTATTTGCCTAATAACCTATTTAACATAATTATCAAAATTGTGTAACATTAGGATAACATAATGGAATTTAGGAAAGGATATGTCATAACCATATGTGACCTATTTTATGAAGTAATGAGGATTGATAGTTGATCCATGAAATGTTGTGTGGTACATTGAATGTGTACCCTTAGAAGCACTCATACCCTTTTTAAGTTGTTAAAGGGTTGGTTTATTGAGTGTCTCAATGGTGATGGTTGTATATGATGTTTGGGTAGGTGAGTGCATATCATATCTCTTGAGTCATGAACAAGAGGTTCCTATAATAATTTTTATCACTTAGATCAAAAACCTCAAGAATTATTACATCCTTACTTGGTAATCAAGACAACTCCACCACTTGTGTTTTATTGTGAGTGTTCAAAAAGCATGGGATAATTCTCACTTAAGAATATGTGAATTTAGATATATTTTTGTGTCTTATGTACATTAATCCTAGGGGTGGGAATCCTAAAAGACTGCTTATGGATTGGTAGCACTAAGTGTTGTTGGAAATTTCCTTATAGTGGAGTGTAGTTATCCTTGTTGAGGATTCATATGTGTTAGGAGTTTGATTATGGATTAACACCCCATATGTTTATATGGATTGGGAAGAGGTGTCATCTCTCATAGTTAGCATAGCTGTGAGTTGTTACTCTCTCACCCTTTGATATTATTATAAGCCCACTGAATGGACTCATATTTTCATAATGTTGATTAAGTGTTCCCTTAATAAGAAAATTATTTCTAAATAGTTTTTTTTAACTATTCCCTAGATTTTGTGGGATAGTTACTTATTTTTAATAGAGAATATTTAGGAATGGAATGGATTAATGCATATATGTGGTTAATATTTTTCCTTCCAGTTGTGGAAGTAGGTTGTAGTATTACACTTATTGTTTTGGTATGTGTGTAGTGATTTTGGAAACTTGATTTGTGGTTTTTTCTTCACACCATGTGAGGGTATTTAAGAATTTTATTGTTGATATTTTATTTCACTAATTTCCACTTGAGGATTTTTGGAGTCACACTTTCTTGTGTCATTTATCTATACTTGTGAACTTTGACCATGTGGAGTGGTGAACCCTGAATTTATATTGGTTTTGGGTTAAGATTTATTAGTTGATTATAATAATTATTTTATGATTCACCCTTTATTAGATTGATAATTTTCTCATCTTGTTTAAAACATGTTTTTTTATGAGTCATTTATGTACCTTTCACCTGTAGAGAGTATTGAATAGGATGTGCAGAACATCTTATTAGTATAAGGGGTTGAGATAATCTTATAATAAAGATGGGTTAAGCTATGAGATTTGATTCTAGTTATGTTATAATAATGGAAACTTAATGTAAATTGGAATGTTTGTATGATTTTTCTTGTGATGGATATTGATACATCTAGAATTATTTAGCATATAACATTGTACTCAAGGATTTATTAGTATGGATTTACGAATTTATTGAAGCTTGTGCACATTTTGGGGATCATTAGGTCATATTGACCTAAGGGACTAGTGTAAAATTAACAACATGAGTACTAAGAGATGGATTGGATACTATTTAGTATCACATTGACTCGGTAGTTATTGATTTTGTATCTGATAAGAAGATCTTTTCAAATCTAGGATTTGGTAAGGAAAACTTGTCAAATTCAGTTGTATGATCATATACATGTATAGTGACGAATGTTTATTCCTTAATTTTATATACATTATAAATGTGATATATCTAGTTCTTATTCATCATCATAATTTTTAGGAGTTATGTGGAGTAGTGGTAGTATTGATATGTCATACTTATCAATAAATACATGGAATAGTGATGGTATTGAATGATACACATTAATATTACCAAGTTCTCTAAATGGTTTTTTCAGGAATGAGAAGAACACTCTCTAGATTAAAGAGGTGTTTATAGGGGTGGGGAGATGTTGTGGAACTCTCCTGGGCCATTTTTTTTAGATTTTATGATTATTTCATGTGTGTATGGCTAGAGATTAAATTGAGGAAGTTAGCAAAATTATCACTGAGATATGTGGACCCTTCAAGGTGTAGAAATGGTCAATCCTATAGCATATAGGCTTGCATTTATGCTAACCCTAATTCTATTACATAATTTCTTCCATGTTTATTATCTTAAAAAGTATGTAGCTAATCTTTCACAAGTTTTATATTTGAATTCTTTGTCGGTTCTCGACCCTGGGGTGGTTATGATTAAACCAATTAGAGTAATTAACACTCACAAACTTTTTTTTCATAATAGGGATATGTCACAGTAGAAAGTCTTATAGAACCAATAATCTTAGGAGAGTACTACTTGAGTGGACTATGATGAGTCTACAAGTGATTTCCATAATTATTTTCTTGATTTGAAGGTTCATTCTATGTTATCTTTTTCATTATCCAGTAGATGTTATATGTATATTTGAATTATTAGTGTTAGTACATTTTTTATGATTAATTACATTTAGATAATTGTGTATGCATATGAGTTGTGTGTTAGCTCAGCTAAATGATTATGAGGAATTAAGCTTGTGATATTACATTACGGAAAATTAAATGCATTTATAGTTATATAATAGATTAATATAATTGACATACATTAGTCATTATTTACCTATGCTAAGTTAGTATCAGATAAATTAATTTTATCCTAATTAGTAAATGTATCATATTAAATTATAATTAGAAAATAAAACAATGGCATTGAGTTAATTATTATTAAAGTTAAGAAAAATATACAAATAAGAAAAAAAAAAAAAAAGTTATATCTTTAAAAAATAAAAGGGGTTCATCCAATGGAAAAGGGGGAGAAGGAGATTTAGAAGTTTTAGGGAAAAAAAACCATTCAATAAAAGGAAAAGTAGAGAGAGAGGTTTAGAAAGGAAAAATTAGAATATATTACGGAGAGAAGGTAAGAGGAGGCATAGAAGAATGGCATGGATATGTATTTCAGAGTGTAGAGTTGGATTATTATAATTGGAAGCCTTGGTCTTCTTCTAAGAAGCCAAATTTCCCAAGCATGAGTAGCCTCAAATTATTTGGATCCTTTCTCACCATTCAAAATATATTTTAATTATTTACATGATTAATTATTTATCTGATCTCCTCTCCTCATTATCAAATACTTTATTTATTATCTTTCTTCTCATATTTTAATTCAAATGTTATCACTTATTTCATTATTGATGAGAAAATCCTAATAACCTCACTAATTATATGAAAATATTATATCAGATGATAGTGGATTAAAGGAAAGGAAAAACTAGGTAAGGCATATTCTATATGAGAAAATGTCAATTATACAATATGAGAAAACTCTAACAAAAATCCAAGAAAATTAGAATGGATGTTACAATGAGACTTAGATAGACTCAAATCAAATTAAAAATGTTTGTGACTATTTGAATTAATATGTTTTCAACTTATATTTTTTGTTAATTAATAATGAAATCTAATAATTATCTAAATTAATCCAAAAGTTTGTATCTTGATCTCTAATTTGATGTACCTTTATGACCCTATGTTGTTCCCAATGTCACATTATATCACACTTGTAGTGGTACTAACAATAGTCACTTGTACCTTGCATTGACACCTTCATCTTTCCTTCCAAAAATATCAGATCCATTGAATCCATGTTCATACAATGTATGAGGCAATGGGAACCATGTTCACAACTCCAATTATAGTATCGAATACTAATGCAAGATCTCCCAAGGATATGGGAATGTCATGGATGTGATTTGGGTTTATAATTTAGTGAATGTGATATTGAGGAGTAATACTCATGCCTTGGTGTTTCTATCACTATAAATGTCACTACTGATTCTTCTACCACTCCCATTGATGTTCTAGATGGTAATCATTGCAAGAATGTCAAATATGGCAATGGAACCTATGTTAATACATATAAATCCCCTTTTATTAAGTGTGAATACAAAAAATAATGGAATCAACCTGATCTCTAGTTTGATTTACCTTTTTAATTATGTGTTGTTCCCAATTTTGATTTTTCCAAAATCGTATAGAATTGCCCAAAATTCAAGTTATGTACAATGAATGATTTGATTGAGGAAAGAAACCTAATTTCCATAATCTAATTCATTTACATATAAATTCAACAAATGTTACTTGGTATAGTAAATCTAAAATTATTTTCATACCAAGTAGGGAAATTCTAGATAAGAGGTGTGTAAGTAAATTCCTGCACCTTCATGTGTTTATTTACCAAGTAGGGAAATAACAATGTATTGAGGATTCTTACATGTGTTTATGTAGAGGATGTTACTAAGCCATGGTGTATATTATAAATACATATTCACCATGATCTTCATGATAAGCATTAAGTCATAAATTATTATGAATATGTATTATTATGGAGTAGTCTGCATATTTTAAGAAGCAATATGAGTCATGAAGTTACATGTTATATGTAGTATTTTAACACTAAAAAATATAGGTGTGGATAAGTGTATGTTCTTGTCCAAGAAACTATAAAGTTATTGATTTATATGTATTGAGATTTTAAATCTTGAATAGCATGCCATAACATATATTGATATAAGGGAATTAGTATGTGAATGCAACATAATATGTGAATTACATCTACTGATATACATGTATAACTCATATACATGTAAAAAATTTATTATACCAACATAATATATTAAATATATATTATTTATATACAATAATATATGTAAATTTAATATAGGTGATAATATTATGTGGATTCCTAGCTCAAAATTATGAAGCTTATGTGAATTTCACTAACTTATGTGATAATATTAGTTTGAAATTATATCCCATAAGTTATTTATCTACATAACTTATGTGTTTTTAACACTAATTAGAACTCATATCCATCTAATATCCATGAAATATATGGGATTTATTTATGTCATGTTTTTAACTAATAAACTACATGTGGTAGCATGTATGGACATATAATTAATAGGCCCTATGATGCCCTCCTTTTGATCACTAATTTAGACTAATAATTCTTTATCTAGATTCCATGTAATAGCTTCATGTAAACCCTTTATAGATACAGTGATGTTATATATAGATGTATATTACGACCATAACTAAAATAGTCCACATATTATATACTTACATATGTACAAGGAATATATATTTAGCTGAAGATTTATGTATTCCTATAAGAGTAAAATATATATTGGTATAATGGGAGGTTGATTGACTTAAGAAGAGTATATTATGGTTATAAGTAGTTTTTTGACTATGATAATATGTTTATTAATATTCTAGGGATATTAATATCTCATAGTTGATTATCAATATATTCTATAACTAGGAGAGTTAATTGATTGAAGTATTGTTAAAAAATTATAAATGACAGGTGGAATTTACATACAATATTTATACATTTGGAAGACTTGTGTATAGTGTATACTAATATGTATAATTGAATACAAATCATATATTATCACATTATGATGTGTGCCTATATTTATAGTTCTAATGATTCTTATAAACTAAGTCATAGATTCCTTAAGGATAGATCAATATCTATATATGCATACCAGCCTTAAAATATAATATGTTGTATAAATGAAAGATTAAATTTTCATGAAAATTATACCTTTATTTATTATTATCAACTATTTAAATTGAGTATTGTATACTTGAAAATGATGGACTATTATATTATTGCTTGGCATATAATATACTATGTATTTAAATCTACTTACGTAAATTAGATTATGCAGTCTAAACATAGATTATACCCATTTGGTATAGCTTGTACTTGTTATGCTTATTATTTATGTGATAAATCATATGGTGGAGATTCATTCATAAATTTAATGGACTAAATGTATGCATTTTGATTATTCATGTGTTTAACATGTTTTATGATGGCTAGTAGAAAGTAATCTATATGAATATGTTGGTTATATTTATGTTAACCAAATTTCACATTGTTGTTACTTAGTAAGCAGTGAGACAAACTTCACTAGATTACTAGTATCACCAATGTAAGATGAAGGTAATCTGATCAAGTGGTGTGTATGAAATTGACTAATCCTAGAGATCAACAACTATTTAAAAATTTGGCTAAAGTAATGTTAGTTAGACACTATCATTTCATATGTATGATTTTCATGTTTTTGTGATTTCATGTTAAAATAGATTTATTTATGGTTCACTGCATGTTCTTATAAATCAAACAACACACGAGTACTAGCTTATCTCTATGGATTACTGCACCATCACTATCTACTCATCCATGAATGGAGGGTCATTCCCTAATGGAGGATTGTGTAGGGGATCGATGGTTCATGGTTAGTGTGAAAAATCACTTAGATTATGCTCTCCCTCCCCATAATATTACTTCATTAGAGATGACACTTGAGATTACCATAGATACTAGAATTTTGGGAACTCATGATCTCTAGAGCCTTTTATATAGTACATTGTATTGTATTTATTATTATTGATACATTATTATGATGAGATGCAATTATTGACTTATTGTACCATGAAAATAGTGGTTGCATGATTATACCAACTGTGGCTATAAATCTATAACTACTTTGTATATTCAGTTGTGTTTTGATTCATATGATGCTAGTGATAATTAACATGTAGTTATTACATGCTTATTTTATAGTTAAGATACTTAGTGTGTTTATTTGGATCACTAATTTTATTATTGTGGATAATTTTAATGTTGGAATATGTTATTTAATTATTTTAATAAAAATCATGTATTTCTAAGTAGATCCTAGTGGGGATGTTACAAATTATACTTGTGCCAAACTATTTTTTTACATTTTTTGAAGAAAGGCTTCATGTATTAAAATATCAATGAAATTCCCACCTTTTTAGGTGAGGTAATTTATCCTTAAAATTAAATTATCTCAAAATAAAGGTATCTTATAATATATGTTGTAAAGATGTATCATTGAAAAATGTGGCATTTGTAAAAGAGATGTGTTTGCATAGTAAGGTTTATACTTTGTATGT
>JARHVA010007135.1:492500-675000 GCA_037957365.1 Torreya grandis
AATATAGGATACCATTCCAATGCAAGAAAATCTCTTGTAGTAGCATCTCTCATGGATATATGTATCAAATCTAAAATCCGACATATAATCAAGAAACTTTAGGGAGACCAACATATAACAAAGGGAAAATAAGTAAACAAGAGGATCAATCCAAGTAGCCTTACACCTTTTGAACATAATAATTAAAATAAGAATCACACAATCTTCATTTAGTCAGACAATAAAATAGATAAGTTATAAGGAATCCTATTGATTAACTCAAGTTCTCCTTGGGATCTTTCTTGAAGATTTCTCCTAGTGGAGGCTCTCCTTATTCAATATTTTACCTTATTTCCTTTCTCCCAATTACCAAAAATGGCCAAAAAAATTTCCTTATCTAAGAGACCTACCTTCTTCAAGTAGGTGTTCTCCCTTCTCACCCATCTAATCTAAACATGACAAGTGTCCATTCGTTCCTTGGATTGACCAACCACCTATTCTCACTGACCCATGCCTTCATAAATGGACATTCAATTTCAGTCCATAATGGTGCATGACAACTCTTTCAATGTCATTTGGTTGCTTCTATGACTAACCCATCTCCTGTCACTTGGCTCAAGGCATAGGCAATAATGGACAAGTCTACAATTCTACCACTATACAATCAAGGCATTAGTTTACTTTTTGACCATGCATTAAAAATTATAGCCAAAGGTGGTTCAACCAACCCAAAAAATTATTACAATCTAATTAGACACATTAAGACCAAATAAAATGCCAAATGGTAATTGACTCATCTAACTTAGGTTATTAACGTTCAAGATAAGTTATGGGTTTGATATAGGGTCACACATGATGGGAAAATATCTGGCACAGTCCATATTACTTCTTTGGTAATGACATGTTCTTGAACACTCATTTCACCCATGAAATTATTTTATCCTAGTCATTGAATCTTGAAATTCTTAACATGATATAACATTCAATTCAACCAAACATAATTATCTTAGCTAGCAATTCACAAGATCATGGAAAGAGATCAATATAGTGTTTAACACCTATATATTTTTTATTACAACATAATGTAATAATTTAAACATTTCTAAATTAATATTTAATAATTTTCATAATATATTTACTCTTTCAATTATCACCACCATGGAAGCATAGTAATTAGATTAGCATAATCACATTGTTTAGCAAGCAATATAACACATGGTAATAAAAAGTCTCTATCAAGGAATTATGAGCATTTACCTAATCATGTATTAATAGGTATAGAATAAAATTATAGCCCAAGGTTAGATATAAGTATTAATGATCCCATATTCATCATGCATATATAAATGAGCACCTTGTCATCCCATTGGTAAGGATCTTAGTCTTATCATGCAATCATATGTCAATTAGTAATTGAAGTCACTCGTTTTCCCATGGGGTACATTGAAATAACATCAATTTAGATTCTAGGGTTATATTTGGGTATTGGAACTATATAAATAGGGATCATATTTAATTCATATCATATCCTATACCATTTATTTTATCTTCTTTCACTTGCATTTCTTCTGTAGTTACCATTTGGGATAATTAGTGGCTTAGAACCTTATCTTGATGGGTTTTATGTTTTTGTGTCATTAAAGATCAATAGGATGACTTATTGGTTTTTCTTAAATTATGATATTTAGGTCTTCATCCATCCATTTTAATCATTCAACCTACTACATTCTCTTGTAAATATCCACTTCACTAAAGGGGGAGATTGAAACATTGACGGTTCCACCCAAAAGTAAGTATTTATACCCTATACTCTTTAATTTATTTACTTAGTAAATTAAACATTTTTCATTGCTTTATAAATGAATGTATGTGCTTCCTTATTTTCACTTTATCTATACCAAATAAGTTGGTACAAACATATGATTACTTAGAATTTCCATAAATCATTTTAGGTTGCATAGACCTCTATTTGGTTGATCATTTCACCTTAGCCATTTACAATCATTATAACCCATCCTTTAGTTTAGTTAATATCTTGTAAAAATACTAATTTTACAACCATAATACATAGTTATTGAGGTCTATGGAGAGTTACATCCTTGTGTCATAGGCTTAGAATTTATAACCCTTTCTTACTGACATTTGCATTATAGGTAACCCTCTACTATATCTACATAATTAATTTTTTCCTTACCCAATTGTCTAAGTGTCACATGCTCTATTTGATTGATATTATTCAAGTTATAGTCATTGAGAAAAAGAGGATAGTTTTATGTCATCATGGCCCATGCATACATTCTAGAGAATCTAACATCAATCTTATCCCAGCCTTGGTTGTATTAGTTTCATTTTTTTCATTCTAACTTCTTAAAAAAATCTTCCAAACCATCAACCTAACTTTATTAGTCATCTTGATATAGTTTTATTCCTATCTACTAGTTATATCATTCAATGTGGTATTGTTCTATGTTTTTTAGTTTGTATTAGCCATCCAAATGTAGTTCTTAGTGTGTTTAAAAATATACTAGCTAGCTTGATACAATTATGCATGATTAATTTTAGTCTTATCTAATTTTTACTGTATTAGCCAACCTAATACCATTATATTTACCTACATAACTTCACTATATGTTAAAAATATATATCCTTTTATATTTATTTGTATTTTATTTTCCATAGAAACTATATTATAGTAGATTAAAAATACATAGGACTTATTGTTCTAGGCCAAATAGTGAGTTAGTTTACTGACACCATGGTGTGAGGGGTACTACCCCAATACTCAAAACATTATACAACACTATACATAAAATTTATTTTCCTCTTTATATGTTAAGTAATAAGTATATGGGGTTATGCCACCACACATTATAACTATGTGTTACTCAATACTAGAGCAGGGCACTCTATTTGACATAGGATCAGTTATATAGGTCAATTTTGATAAATATTTTTATAACTTTATGTGTAGGGACCAATAGACTATGGTCCCTATCATACTATTCACTTTCTAGATATAAAATATATTCTTAATGTATAGACCTATGAGACTTCCTTGTGTTGTATATGTTTTCCTTCCATGAGTGAGGAAGTGGGTTCAGGATCATGTTGTCCAAGTGGTCCTACATGTGCCACCACTAAAAACCATATTGTTAGATCAGATCACATGGATTCCATCTAGATTATTTTTATTAATCGGTTTTGAGTAATTATAACTTCTATTATCTCATATATGCTCAGCTAAAATATCTTACTTAGTATAGTTTTCTTATTTTTCAACTAGATCAGCCAATATGGTATAATTTCTTGCTTTAAAAATTATCTTAGCTAACCCAATGTAGTTAAATTATATATCAATCCCTATTCCAACTATATCGACCAACCCATTATAATATTTTATCATTAAGTTTGATGAGTGGGACCATATTGAATAAATATCTAAGTATACATATCAAATTACATTCCTTGAGCTCATTAGGATCTTCATACATCATTGGAATTGATTGATGCATCTTTCATTTGACATGAACATTATTAAGCCACCACCTGTGAGGAAGGAAGCTACCTTTCTTGGGTCTAAGGGTAGTATCATACAAAAATGTGGATAAATGTGTATCCAACTTGATGAAACCATGAATACTTATCTCTCACTAAATTTTACTATTACCTCTATGATCTCCAATGAAATATTACTTCATGTGGACAATCCTCATCTATTCATTATCGTCCAAGTTAATGATATTGAAGTCAAGAGTGCCTTGATAGATGAAGAGTCCAACACCTACATAAGCTCCATATAATTCATAAAAACCATTGGATACTTTGAATGTAATTTTAAGTTTACCCAAAGCACATGCTAAGGTTATTAAAATATTTAAATTCTTCCCCTCATATGGGTTTGAATTCATGTCGCAATCCCACCATATCTGGTTATGATATATAGCTTTATTTTATTATATAACATCTTGCTTTGTTGCACCAATACTCATTGCATGAGGCTAGTAGCCTCCTTCACGTGTCATTGTGTCAAATTTCATCATAAGGGTTATATACACAAAATTAACGCTTATACTAATCCTTGGAATTTTGAAAAATTACAAGAATTTTATGTATTTAAAATACATACCATTGAAACCTTGCCTAACACTCCTTTTCGATAATATAAATACTTTAATTATAACATCAATTATAATCAAGTTTATAACATAAATCCTTATATTTGGGAAATATCCCACTAATACTCTTAGATTCTGATGATGATGATCCTAATGAGATAAGCCTAAATATAAAAAAATTAGACATCCCTTCTAATATAATTGCTCAACTTTTTCCTTACTTCTAGCCTTATTCCCATAAGAACTTGACTCAAGAGTTTCTTAATTTAGTGGTCATTCCCAATAATCCTATTTCCCACTCATCTTCTAGAAACATAGTAGTAAAATACATTAATATCAATCTTACTACTCTAGATATTATTGATGTCTATTCACATGATAACCCATTATTATTTGGTTATGCCCAAGTAAGGATGTAGAAATAATTCATTATCATTTTTCCTTTAGTGCTCCTATGAGAAGTTTTCATTTGCTTATAGTAGAAAATTAATTAATAGAATTTTCTCTCCTTCTGATTTACCTAAAATTAATCCTCCTTTGGTTGATGTCTAAAGGTTTTCAATGGAACACATTTTATCTTCCACCATACATACTAGTCTAGTTAATGTTGAGCCTCTTTAAAGGATTATTTAAGATAGATCCATGACTAGACCATACCATTTCTCCATGTTTTCTTATCCTTACATCTCACTCCCTCTCAATATGTTGGCCATAGTGAAAAAACCTACACCAAGGTTGACTCCCAAAGAAGTAGAAACACCCTTTATTATTTTCATGAAGTCTATAGTCACTCACAACATCATTTTAGAGCATACCAGAGATATATAAAGTAGAATATTATTGAATATACCAATATTTATTTTGACAATTATGAATTATTTGATGAGATTTCAAACAATCCTTAGTATGATCCCACACGTAGGTCAGATGTGGTACCACACTTACCCACCCAATAAAATTAATTGTACTTCAAGTTTCACAATTTATCTAGGTAGTTATTCAAATAATGTTGAATATATAAGATATTTCTAGCATAACATATGACACACAACCCAATTTCCATAATAGATTATGGTTCACCTTAGGTTTCTACTCTTATGCATGTTGTTTTTTAATGGGATAAACACACAACTCACCTTAGAGCTCTTTGGTAGTATCTTGATGCTCTTTTCCCTAAATAAACTCATTCTCCCAATATTCTAAACATGTTTTCATGAAATATTACACCAAATTATATCCTTGAATAATAGGACACATACTACCTTTGGCATTATTATTGATTTGAATCACACCATTGAGGAGGTTATTCAGGCCTTCCTCATTTAGACAATATAATTAGAACACTCCAAGGCTATGATTCACCTGTAGTCAGAGTGAACCTCTAGAGAAGGTCAAATTCCTCTTATGGATAATCTAGGCTAACACTAAAATAATACACTTGTAATAAAATGGAGAAATAAAATAAAATAAAACCTAAAAACATAATAAAGGTGATCCACTAATGATTTCATATGAATTTTATGATTCTAGGTAGAGGACATTGAAGGCACAAATGAAAGGTCTTAAATTAGACACAACTAGCATGTTTACATAACTTACTATCCTATACAATGTTAACACAACATAAAACCTATATAAAACTCAACCTACTGATAACAAGGTGAAAATGAAGGACATACAAGAGGAATAATAACTTCTATCATAAATATATAAACTAAACATCAGAATCACACAAGCAATTCAACATCAAGAAGGTAAATATTAGTCTTATATTGATCAAAAGGCTTGAAGATCCAACATTATATAAAGATAAAGTTTAGTCCTACCCAAAATATGAATCCTAGTCAAAGCAAATTTTGTAGCATTTCTATGCTAAAAGAGAGTCCCCTTATAATTATAATCTTCCTACTTAAATAGGTAAAAATGAAGATCTCAAACTCTTTGTTTGTTGTACCCACTAACAAGGTGGTTATAATTTCAAATCGTATTCAGGGAAGGGGGTTGAGGAAGTGTGAATCTCCTTGAAATCAGCATGGCCACACTTGTGTAACTGCTTACCACATCTCTTTGAGCCTACCTTTGTATTTTATGCTCTTCCATGATCCCTATATGTGCATCAAATTTTGGCTAATGATGTTTAGATTTTATTGAATTCTACCACTTTTATGCTCATTCCCTAACCAAGATGTCACTTCATGATTGATTATGTAAATAAATTTAGTTATTCATTTGATCTTTAGCTTTCAAATGATTTGATGATAGGATTGGCCATAAAATTGTATCTGAGATAGTGACAATGTAGATGTCAACAAACTTCTTGGTGGCATGTTTCATCCATATGTATTCTCCTCATTTAACAATCATTTAGCACTTAAGGCCTACCACCTCTATGTAGTGGGCCATTATGGTGTTTAGGTTCTATGGGTTTTGATAGGAGGTTAGTTATTATATGGAATCTCATTGTTTATGTGCCTATAGGTGTTAGTATGATCCTATCAATTTTGGAGGAGCTCAGGTTAATAGGTAACCTTGTGTCCTCCTTTGATTGGGCTATAAAGCCCCAAGCTATGTTAGGTCCATGTGGCATGCACCCATCAACTCTGGACTCTAAAAAATTCTAATGATTATGATTCTCTAAGAGCTTGACAATGAGATCAATGCATCTAAGTAGTTCACACTGATTAGTTATCAGTTTAACACATCCTCCATTATGTCAGCCCAAGAGTTCAAATCAATGACTGATAGGTTCATGTGGCACTCACTGATTAGTTCTTGGCCTTTAGAAAATTTTGATGATTCTGACACCCTAGGAGATTAACTCTAGGAGACCAATACTGAGAACTCACCAAAATATAAGTATAAATTCTTTTACATGAATTTATTCTCTCCTAAAAACTATTGCATGTCATCATTTGATTAAATCAGGGTTGGGAAAGTTTTGATAACCTTGGGAAGGTTTGGGAAAGGCCAAGAAGGCCAAAAATATTTTAAGTATCAAACATTCCTTTGGGATTCCTTCAAAACTTAGTTGACCTAATCAATTTTACTCTATCCATAGACCTTAATATTTAAAGATAGGTCCTTTCTACGTGGCTTCAACATTAATTTTTGCTACTAGGCTAAGGCTTCAAGTGAAATGTTGATGTTGACCAAATTTGACTTTTGGTCAACTTGGGTCAACCCCTAATTTTTGAATTTTTTTCAAAGGTTCCTATATGTCTTATATAGGTCTCATGTTGGTCTAAATATCTCACTTATCCCTGCTCTAGCCTTGGCCTAAGTCCATCTTCCTTATACTAGTCTAGTCAACCAAAATCAACTTTGGTCAACCCTAGTCAAACATGGTCAAAGGCTCAAATTAACTTGAAAATTTCCTAATGTGGTCATTTATATGTTCTAAGTTGTTCTTAGGTCATAAATTAGTCCTTTACCATGTCTCATATGCAAAAATGCCCTTTTTGATCACATTTTGGCTTATTAAATTACTTATATGGACTTTTAAGGAAGAATATTTATCAAAAAGTTGGATTTCAACATGGAAGAGATCAAATAATGTTAGTTATCAGTCAGATACCAGTTTAAGAAATAGTTCCATGTTTGAAAATAGATAAACTCCTCAAAACCACCCCTTAATGGCACTTGTACAGACTTGGGAAGTCCACCTTCCACTAAAAACATGGAAATATGCCTATTCACCTCCCTAAAGTCCTTACCATGATTGGTTTGCAAACTAAAGGTCAAAAATATCAGTTTCAACTTTAGTTCTTCCTTTTTGCCTTTGTAAACCAAGAAAGGTCAATTTGGAATGCTTGGGGTAAGCTGTACATGTGGAGTTGGGAAGAATACTCTTAGGGGTTGAAAGGACACTAAGTCAACTTCAATTTCATAATAGGAAGTTTCAATTTCATGGCTTCTCCTATATGAATCATTATTAAGAAGCTAGGTAGATTTTTATGCTTCTTCATCTAAGAGGGGTCACTATTTGAGTTAGTTTTAGAATTACTTGCTTTGGTTTGATGAATTTCATTATTTCATATGTGTTTCAAGATCTCCCTTAGTATTCTTCATCATTTCCTTGATTTTTGAGTTATCAAATTCCTAATAGCCTCTTCTAGGCTTATTCTTGGTCAAGATCATCCTCACTGCCTTGCAACTTATAATATGAACCTACAAGTGCCTTAAATTAAGTTTACCATGTTAATATGAAGGAATGGAAGGTTTTCTCAGGTTTTTTTTGTATTGACAATGCATTTTAAGTGGTTTGAAAGCATTTTCCTTGCATATTCTTGCTCCTTCTATGCCTCTACCTACATAACACAATCAAAGTAGTCACCTACAGGCCCCTACTAATGTCATGGTTACATATGGGAGGTGATAGGGTACTCCAATTTCTCGACATTTCCAAATATACATTCACATGCCTAAGGTAGGTGCATAATATTCACATTCATAAAGGTTTCATCTTGTTCATAAAATACCATCCTTATTGCCTGATATCCTCCTACATGTGGTCTTGATCAAGGTTGAAATGGTCATTTTGGAGCTTTGAGACATAATATGGATCCCAAATGAGGTATTGGGAAGGGATTAAGGCATGACAGACCTCATGAAGTGATGGATTTCCAAAAAAGGTTAAAGGTCATCATCAAAAGTGTTGACTATGATTTTAGGTGTGTCTACCTAGAAAACACCAAATAGAGGACAGGGAACTTTTCCAAAATGACATACAACATTGTTGATATGGTATTGAAGCACAAAATTGTGTTAAATTTGTTCTATCTAACATGGAGAAGGCTTGTGAAAAATTTTGACTCAAAGGAATGAGTGTAAGCAACTATTGAGAAACCTAAAGATGCTCGATTATTAAAATTAAATAGTGAGTTCTACATGTTTGAGCCTCAAGTGATCATTAGCATTAAGAAGAATCAATGAATTCTCTTATGATTAGATGATCCCATGGTGAGAAGGAGACACTAGGGATCATGAGTGTCATATAGTTTAGGTTGATATGCAATACCTTGGACCTTCAAGCTCATACCCTATCTTTACACAGGACATCAATCACCTACAAAAGGTCTTCAACTCCTTAAGCAAATTCTTGTGTCCTAGGTTGGTACTAGGCAACACCCCACATGTGAAGAATTCCAATGGTGAACATGAAACTTTTATAACCTAAATATCACCTATAAATTTGTGAATATATTGCCTCGATTCTTTGATATACCTTGATGTCTATACACATACCTAAAATATCCACCTACAACAATACAACAAAATAGTGACTTAGTTTTGAAGTCTAAAAGATGTTTTGAAGACATTCAAGGTGTAATATAGTTTCAAGTGTATATAATTTGAATTCAAAGGATGATGAGGATATCTATATATACCATTACCAAATCTTATGAAGTCACAAACACCTATATGTAAGGTCAACAAACACTTTTTCTCAATCAAAGGATATTGAGCTAGCATTAATGTTTGGTGGTGTTTGGGGGATGTCCAAAGTTATTTAAATAATTGGTATACATTATATGAATATAAAGAATGTTTTAATGGTTAATAAACATCATTATAATAATTACTATCCCTTTTTTCACCTACAGGACCTTGGAAAGAGCTCTCACATAGTCAACTGTAACTATCTCATATAGTGACCTAAGGGATTGAGGAAAGTTGGTATCCAGTTCTCTTATTGAAGAAGGCCAGTCTAATAAAATAATTTAAACCAATAAATATTCATGAATATTCATTGGCACATCTAACACAAGTTCTAATTCAATGCACATAGACAACTACAACAAACCTTGAGAAGGTGTCTCAGTCAACCAAGCAGAGACCTAGTTTGGGAGTGAGAGGTGCCTTAGTGACATAAATGAAATTCAGCCTTGGTAAAATGGTGGATGAACACCTAAGTGAGCATAATATTAATTTTTTTAAACCTTTTCCAAAATATAAACAAGACTATAATAATGTTATTTTCAAGCAAAACATAATCATTCTTGGTTTTTTTGCACAGTCCATTATTGAAAAGTCTGCCTAGGAAATTGGAGTAAGTTGATAAGTCTAGACTCATCAAAAAGAGATAAAATTTTGAAAAAGGCATTATTTTTAGTTGTAAAATACCTTAAAATAACTAATTTTTATGAGAAAATAGGACAACATGCCTCTATTTTATCTCAGAGGTAGACTACTTCTCTCTTACACCAGACCCTGCAACTTTTGGAAATGGTCAAGAGCATGAAACAAAAGGTGTGGAAACATTTACATAAGGTCTGATGTGTTGTATTACATCTAACCAAAAATTAAAAAAAATTACGAGGGTCTAAAACATTTCACTATACTCTATCCATTTAAGGTTTCAACCATGATGCACTTAGCTTGATAGGCCTAATGCCAAGTGGCAGGTATTTTACATTTTCACACAAGCTAGGAATTATATAATATGGAAACATATTTTTGGTATCATCTCAGGTATGTAGGAGACTTTAGTATGAATTTTTAACCATCAAAAGTTATTTTCTTGACTAGAAGGCACCTAAACCCTATAGAATTCATGGAGGACATGAATGGCCAATTTAAATGCTCAAAACTTTCATAATACTTTGCATGGAAATCTAAGGTGATTATAGATGTTATAATAGGTTCCTAGGATGATATTAGAAGGATTTATCAATGTATTGAATGTGTAGCCTTTATAAGTAAAGGATAAGACCATAAATGGATCTAAAACCCTTTAAAACTCTCATTAATGACCCGATTGGGAATATAAGACAAATAGAGTATCCAAATGCAATGGAAAGGCAATGAAAGTGATTTTAATATGTAGAGGACTCTATAGGGACTTGACACATGAAAATAAGGTGTACTCTACATGTAAAAAAGAGGTACAATAGGCTTATTTTGATATATTTATGTGTTTTTTAGGTGTGGAGGAGATTCAAAGGATGAAATCACATTTTGGAGATATTATGGGACTTTTTATAGGTCCCTATGATCATTTATTCAAGCTTATAATATCTTAAGTGTGCTTACCATCTCTTTCATCTAAGCCAATTTAGTGGGCAAATAGTGAACACTTAATGAAAATGGTGAAAGATCCAATTAGGAAGCCTTTTGAGGCTTGCTTCATGAACTTGATGACTTGGACATTGTTGACATGTGTCATTCCTCCTTGTGCATTTATGAAATTCTATAATTGAAATTGTTTTGAATGCCATGTGTGAGAGGTACATGAGAGGGAGTTATTTATGACTGTCATGAATGATTACTCAAGGTTAGAGGAATAGGAATGATTAGGTACTAATACAATTCATGTGAGGACTTTTTAGTAACCCTTACCCTTCATATTAATCATTAGACTTGACCATATGTTGTGATAAGGTATTTTTGTGAGGGAAAATCATGGATGCTATTTCATATGTAAGAAAAGAGAGAATCTACACCACATTTGAGGAGTTAAATGAAGTGAGGGACATATGTCCTTACTTTTATTTTAGGACCTATCTCATGATAGATTCTATTGATGTTTTAACTCATTCTCTTTGTTTGACAAGTGTCTTAGTGACTCTTGAGCTTCCTTTTTTCTCTCTCCTCTCACAATTACAATAAATACTAGCCTTTTGGCTGATATATAGATCTCTCCACTTGGGTATGGTGAAGGACTACCAAATTTTTGCCTTTAATTAATGAAGAATGTTATTTTACCTCATTCAAGTTTTCACTAAGTGCATGTTTTGGTTGTTAGTCTTATGCAGGTTTATTTTGCTTATCTTCACATCTTACTCTTCTTAGTGCCTTATGTGAATTGAAATTTCTCTTTTGTATGTCAACAAGAAGTGTCTAATGTGGATTGTAGGTATAGTGAGTAGCCTATTCATTAGTGTTTCTAGAATACCTATTGTCTAATTCCTCCTATCCTAAGGTCTCTTCAAGACCCCATGCTTGAAATATTGATTTAAAAGAGGAGTGTTGAATTGGATGAAGTGTATGTGTGGGATTATCTTTACTTTCAAGTGCATTGAAAGTGGTTTTAGTGGAATATTTATTTGGTGTATCACCTCCCCTAGATTATATTTATTTTCAATTATCCTTCTCCTATTTCACCCCCCAAGAGTTAGTGGTAGGTTTGATTTATAGTGGTACATCAAGGAAACTAGCTCTAATCTAGAGATATACCTTAAATTTGGTTCACCCACAACCCTGAGGTGGTTCCAATATGCCACTTAAATGAGGAAAGACTTGTCATCTCATCAAGGGGTGAAAGTTCAAGTGAACATTTTTTTGCATGCCCAGTGGGACTAAAAAGTCCATTACTTGAGGATTTTTTGTGTTCTCCTCAAGATACAAATCTTTAGAGGTAATTCCACTAAGTACCAATTGTGAATTCAAGCATAAATCTATTGGTCAAGTAGTTCAAGTACTCTAATTAAAGTTGTTTTCTTTTTATATTATCTTCTCATGAGTGATTCATGGATTATTTTGATGTTGAGTTTGTATTAACATAAGTTGGGGAGACATATCCATCTTTTCCCATTCCATCTCAATATGGAAAATTCATTATACAATCTTGTCATGATCCCTATCAATCCTATGTAACCTATAATCAACCCTATCAAGCTTGTGCTTTACCTAGTCCACCTAGTTCCTCTCTAAGTTAGTCCATTACAATTTTTAAGAATACTCTTATTGGCTACAAATACTATATGTTAGACCTTGATAATAGAAATGGTTGTGGTCAATTCATCCCTAGTGATTGTGAGGGTTGATTTAGAGCTAGTCAAGAGAGAATCGATGCCCACTGAGAGAGCTAATTGGCAAGGCTTTATGAGTAAAATGCTTGATATTTGTGGTCTAATTTTCCACCTAGAACAAACGTTGAAAGATCATTAAATAGCTCAATATTGACAACTCCAATACACTCCACAATAGCCTTCAAGTGTGTCAAACATACCTATTCAAAATGCTAGTCCAATCATGTTTCAAAATTCCAGAAGTCCTTCATGCATTCCCCAAAGTTTTCCTTCTTATAGTTCTATCCAAGAGAGTAGCCAAAGGGAGAGGGATACCACTATTAGAGAATATTTTGAGAGAAGTTTGATGTTGGAAGCTCATCTTTACAAGGAAGTTGAGTTGGTAAACCAACATTAGAAGCAATCTATCATGGTAGCATAAAATGAGGTCTCTACATGTGATATTCCTTCATTTGCATCTCATCTTCATGAATAATCTTCTAAGCCTAATTTCTCAAGATGGAATAAAGTAGTGGATTCTTGTGGAAAGAAATAAAAAATATGTCTAAATGGAGAAGTTGGAAGTGATGAGAAAACTAAACCTATTCAACTCCCTCCCACCCCTCCTCAAGAAGCCTTGTACCCTTTATCCCAAATTTATTTTAATCCTTTTCATAATGAAGATGTTATTTCCCCTTAATAAAATATATTTCAAGAGATCCTTACCAAACAATTTAAGGAATTATAACTCAAAAAGGAGAAGCTCTTGTCTGTCATAGAGAAGTTTGAAGTCAATGAAGCCATTAAACCCATCCTTTCACATCCTCTAATTAACCCATTCTGCCCTTATTCTACCACCTTCTATCCAAAAAGGTCATATATAATGGGGATATAATGTGGATTAGATGATTGAAGATAGATCAGATTCTAATGGAGAGGAACACATTACCCATTGGAAGCCTTCTTGGGATGAATTTCTTGGTTTTGAGATGCCTAGAATTGGTATCACTAAAAGGGAGAATGAGATGGAAATTTTAGATTGGGTTGAAGATGAATAAGTGATGACTTCTTGTGAGTAAACATCAGATTGTGATGATGAAGAATAATACATTTCTTGTGTTGAAGAGGAGGTCTTGGAATATTTTCTTTTAGAACCCAAAGAAGGAGAGAAAAAAGAGGTTGAAACAAGGGAGATATAATCTGAAGTCCTCTAAGAGATCTTAAGTACTAAAGAGGAAGTATTATTTTATCTCGATTCTCTTATCTATGATGACTATGAAGATGTTGGAGATGAGAAACAAGAGGTTTACAATGAATTACTTGTGTCTCCTAAGGCTGAAGAAACAAAGATTGAAGAGGTAAATCTACCATTATATCAAGAAGAAGACATGGGGTAGACCTAAATGAAGATGTTCAAGGAATATGAGGATTTTGAGAAGACAAAACTCATAATAAGATAATCCCAATATTTTTAAGAGCAAGTATGTGTTGAGAGGCATCACTACCTAAAGATTCCAAACCATGATAGAGCAATTTATGATGATTATGAGTCTTTTGAAGATGACTTGAAGTTTGGTACTAAAAACACATGTGAAGATGATCCTAAAAACATAAAAATGGAGTTTGAACAAGAAACACTCCTGGAGTTCCATGATACAACACTTCTTTAAGGCTTTGAAGAGGTTGTAACAAATGATAAGAGTAGTGAGGCCTTTCAAGAAGACATAGACTTACAACAAGCTGTCCCATGCATAAAGATACAAATTTACAATGATGAGATAAAAGGAAAACAATATTAATAATGTTTCAAAGGAAAATAATACTTCATATTCCTTTGAGTCTTGTTTGAGATGACTCCATCAAAAGACATGCCAAGACAAGGAGCAAAAGAGAAACATGAGTCATCTAATACTACGTCCAAAAAGGAAGCATGCTTGGAATCCTCATTCATATAGTGAGGAAGGAGATTCAAGGTAATTTACTTTTGATCCAATAAAGGAGGTATATTTGGTTAAATGTACATAATTATTTTGCTTTCTATTGTGTCTTGTGTTCCCTAAGTGCTTAGTAGCACAAGTGTGCTTTTACTTTGTGTGTTTGTTTAGTCTTATTATTTGTTGTTTTTCCTTTGTGTGTTTTGAGGTAAATCATCTATCTTATTAGTCAAGTAAAGACTGATACTACTATTTTAGAGTGCATATGACTCCCTTTGCCAAATGGATGGTATAAGGCTGTTGGTCCTTAACATAGGCAAGCATGTTACCCCTAGGAATTACCAAAAGTGTTGACTAACTTTGATTTTTTGTCAAATTTGGTCAAAACCTAAATATTTAAACTTTTAAAAAGGTTTATATATGTCTTATATAGGTCTCATTCTTGTCTAAATATCTCACTTATCCATGCTCTAGCCTTGGCCTAAGTCCATCTTCCTTGTACTAGTCTAGCCAACCAAAGTCAACTCAAGTCAACCCTAGTAAAACATGGTCAAAGGATTAAATTATCTTGAAATTTTCATATTGCGGTCATTTATATGTTCTAAATTTTTCATATGTCATAAATTTTTCCTTTACCATGTCTCATATGCAAAAATGCCCCTTTTTATCATATTTTGGCTTATTAAATGACTTGTACAAACTTTCAAGGAGGAATATTTGTCACAAAGTTGGATTTAAATGTGTAAGAGGTCATAAAATGTCAGTTATCAATCACATATTAGTTTAATAAATATTTTCATGCTTGAAAATATGATAAAATACTTAAAATTACCCCTTATGGCACTTATACAGACTTGAGAAGTCCACCTTCAACTAAAAACATGGAAACATGCCTCTTCACCTCCCTAAAGTCCTTACCACACTTTTTTTGTAGAATAAATTTCAAAAATATTATTTTCAACTTTTGTTCTTCCTTTTTTCCTTTGCATGCTAAGAAAGGTCAATTTGGAATGCTTGGTATAAAATGTATAGGTGGAGTTATGAGGAATGATGTTGGGGGTTGAAAGGACTATAAGTCAGCGTAAAATACATTATAGGAAGTTTTAGTTTCATGTATTTTCTTTTATGAATCATCATTAAGAAGCTAGGCAACTTGGTTGTACTGAGTGATATATATCTAACACTATTTGTAGAGAAGGGATATGAATGTGTAAAGATAACTAAGCTAGATAATGAATTTTAGGGCTCTTAAGGACCCATATGGTAGAGGATATTATAGTTGACATGGATGCTCTATGATGAGAACCCTGAGAATTCAATAATGCTAATCTCAAAATGAATGGTGTAGAGAGAGGATCTGTAGAATATATCACACACACACACACACACACACACACAACACAGGAGTTTCATTAATAATTGTTCATGTGGGAGAGTATGCATACATGGTAAAACTATAGGATTAGACCTCAGCCTCACTAGTGGCTCAACTAAAATATGTGGTGTGATAATAGAAAATATACTCAAAACCATCATTAGTGGATACTATGTAACTATTTGTGGAATGGGTAATGGGTACTCATATGGAAGGCCCTCAACTTTAACCACTTGATTAGAATGTATATAGTTGAGGCATCTATGGATAGTGGATGGAATGGATCAAAGATATTTTAACCATGGCCTACCCAATAACATGTGAAATGCACATGCACTAGGGATGACTAAGAATCTAGTGGCGATATGTGCTTTTCAAATGTTGTATAATATCCCCAATAGAGCTATGCAAATGAAAACTAAAACCAAAAATAATGATTTTGGTTAGATGAATGTCTTAATCTGAATAATCCAAATGTTGTATAAGTGTGATAGTGTGCATGTTAATACTTGACTCATTATCAACCATATCATTCTGAATAGGATGATCATCAATGTAGGCTCATACAAAGAGTATATATATATATATATATATATATATATATATATATATATATATATATATATATATATATATGTATCATCATCAAGAATATCCTAATCTAAGAATGTGATGAGTGGTCTAACTATCATTGTAATATGATACACACCAATGATATTATGTAGGGGTTATGTGTCCTTTGTATTAGTATGATAGGAGGATGGTGGTGGATGTGCCTGATATGTACAATGAAAACTTGAAGTACCATCTATCCCCATAGATGCATTTTTTGGAAATGTATTTGAAAATATTTTCATTGCCTTATCTTACTTTTGTCAAAATTTAGGTGCCTCTATAGGTGTGCTCACATCAATGGCATTAGCCTCTATCAAATCCTTTATATTATGTCTCAAATTGATGCATCTATTTGAAGTATGGCCTCATGCCCTGTGATAGTCAAAAAATTCATTAGAATAATAGCTCTTTGTAAGATGCCTCATCATATAAACCTATTTAATGGGAGTGATATATATGACATTGCATTCCAAAATTTGTTTTAAAACACATGTTAGTGAGTTTAGAAGATTTAGAAAAACTCTCCAAGGAGGAGTTGATAAAACCATGTGAGGAGGTTGATCTGAAGCTATGTTAATTATGGCCTATTGATCATTCTTGTTTTTAGTTTCCCTTACTTTGTATGGAGGATTATTGTAACTCTTATCAGTTAATTTTGATATAGTTGTGTACTTTAATTTTCCCATAGAGAGAAGCTTGACTTACCTTTCTTTCACTTTGTGGCATAAATATATGAATGTTGGAAACTTTTTGAATAATATAGCTTACTGAAATGATCATAGTATACTCTATTTGACTATGTCTTGGAGTTCTCTACATTCCATAGGACTAGTCATCTTTGATAATATAATTTTATATTACAAGAAATATTCTATTATAGACTCATTGGATTTTTACTTGAGTTGAGTCACTTAATCATATTAAACCTTATCACTAATGTTGATTGAAAAGTGTGCCAAAACATATCTACCCATGGGTTTAATTCTATAAGGGATTTATTTAGATGGTCATAGAACAATTATAGTTTATATTCCTTTGGATTACGTGGGAACAACTTAGTGAGGAGCCAATCATTAGATGCATAATCCAAACATGATACATGAAAAACTAATAAATGATGCTCTGGGTCATCCTTACCATCATACAAAGTAAGATTAGGTTCCATAAATATGGATGGCAAAGGAGTTGTGACTATGTATTGTGTAAATGGTGTATGTAATAGAACATGAGAATCTAAGTCATGTGATGGCCTATTATCACCCTACTCAAGATGTAACACCTTAGGCTATAGAGAATGGATCTCACGCATAAGGGATTATACATAAAGAGAGGAAGATTGTGTAATATGCATTGGAGGTGTTGCTATGATTGAAGGTTTCCATGTTATAATGGGTTCTATTATAACCTAAGTTTTAGTAGGTGTAACAATATTGACATCCAAGGGGTATAAGATTGACCATTAGTGGATTTATTCTTTATATCCATTACGGCTCATAAAATATGTGCATGATCAATGGGATATTACCTACTTCTATCTTTGAAACTCTATAAGACATAATATTTATTGATTATAACATCATTTATATCAAAAGGAGGAGTGTGTCTCAAGTCCCATCTTATGTATCATTATTATCCTAATTATATTACTCATGTTCGAATGAATTATCATTAAAATCAACATAATCAAGGTGAGAAGGATCAATTAAAGGAGTTACAACTAGTGATTTCTCCATGTTGTTAGCTCTAGTAGAAGGAATTTGGGTATGTTCAATAAGATTACCACTAAGCCTAGAACATATTCTTAAAGGAAGAGATATAACTTTTTGAGATGGCATATAGCAAACAAAATGTAAGAGGGATGCTAAAATAAAATATATGTAATTTGAAAACCCTAACATAGCTAATAAAAATAGGAAAAATGATGCAAACCCTAGTAACACATGGGGTTAGGGTTTTGGGTGGTATTTGAATTAAGCCAAGCTAACCAAATGATTTAAATTTTAAGGGTTTGGGGAAAACAAAATTGTGGTTGCTAAAGGGGTTGAATATAGTAAATAAGCAATAAATAAAGCCACTAATTTACAATAAAATTGACCTAGTTTGACCTTTTTAAAAATATAAATGACTAATGCAAATAAGTACTTAGCTGGAAACTACACAAGACAGAGGATTAAGAAGCTAAAAATTGGTATAGAAGCTGATATGAGTGTCATGGATAGGATCCAAGTGTTAGAACCCCCTAGATATTAGTTCCTTAATTGATATAGTAGTGTTGTGTTACTAGTGTCCACTTTTTGGAATTAGTGTCGTTTGTGTTGAACTAATATAAACTTATAGGTGCACCTATGTCTGAGTCTACTAATATTGTTCCTATGTAGACAAACCCTAGGCCACCACCTATGACATGTTTTGGATAATTTTGCATACAGACCCTATACCTCCATGTTTTTAGGTTTTTTTACAGGCATAAGTAAAAATGTTTGATGTTAGTGGGGTAGGATGGACATCCTCAACACCTTACTATGATGAGATTTGACTACATACCAATATATTAAGGAGGGATCAAGCCTAATGTAGTTTTCCCCACCTAAGTGTTGATGAAAGTGAAAATAAATTCCAGATTGAGTGCTTTGAGTGATTCTTGAGATTGTAAACCTATGTATTCAAATCTGAGGATGGCTATATATGAGTATATGTATAAGTAGGATAGAATATGGATTGATAACCTTAATCGTGCATAACTTATTTTGATGTTGTTTGTGTGTATTTGCATATGAATTCCATCAAATGAATAAAGGGATAAAATTCATGTGTGTGTGTGTGTGTGTGTATGTGTGTGTGTGTATATATATCATTCTAGTGATTTTTTTTGGTTATAAATAGTTCTAGGCCAACCCTAGGTGACTATTAATTTATATATATATATATATATATATATATATATATATATATATATATATATATATATATATATATATATATATATATATATATATATATATATATATATTTGTGTGTGTGTGTGTGTGTGTGTGTGTTGGTGCTAAAAAGAGGGAAAATGACAATAGTGCCCAATTTAGGATAGTAGTAGTTTAGCATTATTATCCATGTTATGGTGCTAGTGTCTAGGTGGCAGACCCTAAGGCACTAGGGGCTAGGATGCATAAGTGAGGGTCAAAGACTAATTTTAGGGATGTTTAAGGATGTGTGACCTAAAAAAAAGTAGATAAGTGTCTGAATAGGCCTTAAGTTAGGTTTAGGGCTTATCTATGGATGGGTGGTCTCAAGTAACACTCTTGGCACTCAAGTGACATTTTAGATGACTGCAATTTCATTTGTGGACTTTGATACAAAATACATGTTTTAGATTAAGGTAAAAGTAGGTTTCGAAGGGACCCCAAAACTCTATAATAGAATCAAGAAAGATAAATCTTTAACAATCCCCAGGAAAAACATTCCTAAAACTTACTGAAGAATAGTATATAAAACAAGTTTTACAGGGACCTGAAACCACCAAAATAGACCAATAAAAGCACCCAGGTTTTACAAGGACCTGAAACCTAAACAAAATCAAGCTATATGACCTAAAACAAGTACCCAAGTTTTACAAGGACCTATAACCTTAAAAAACTTTTCCAAGCAATAATAGATCTCACATTACAGTGTCGCATAAATATGAGGAAGGGTTTGAGGGAGCCGTACAAACACAAACCCCCATCCCCCAGCCCCAACCACACTTTCATAGAAAAAAGCCCTAGATCCATCACCTCCAATGCCCATTCCATCCAACCAAATGTCTGCCCATTCTCTCCCTCTGCTAAGCTCAGAGGATACACTACCATGGCAATCAAAACTTCATCGAAGAAATCCCCGACGTCTTGAAGCACTTCAACATGAGTCGCGACCCCAACCAATAGAAGGTGATGGAAAATAAATATATCTAGTCTCCAAACCTAAAATGTATCAACCTCAACCTTGGACCTAGGGTTTCAGCAGAACACAGAGGAAACAAAGTTTCCCCCATCCATTCACTATTTCCTTCACAAACTAGATCACTATGGCAGTCCAACTCAGGCTGGAAATCCAACCCATGTTCCATCTGCAATATGGAAATACAAAGTAAAAATAGAATCCACGTATTAATAGATCTCCATTACAAAGCTGTACTTCTCAATAACCGCGGCCATGGGGAGCCTCACAGGGTACTCCCTGCGGCCAAACCCTCTCCACGCGCGCTGGTCGAATATCCCCGCGGCCAAACCCTCTCCACACGTAGAGAAGTGATTATACATGTTATAAAAAAAAAATTAATACTAATACTATAATTCAATTTGAGTTTGGATTTGTTTTGCATATTACATTCAAAAATGCACTTGATATCTAAAAGGATAGTAAAAATATTATGAGGGAGTACCACTTTTACATGAGTGATTAAAAATTGGATTTACCAAATTTCATCTAAGATTAGTTTTAGATATTTTATTTAAATATGATGCAATATAAATCATGTTCAATACACACTAGATTTGGTCATAAAATTATGCATGATAATTTAATAATTTTCAAATGTTTTACTAGTTGAGCAAGATCAATAAGAATAATGGGGTAAATCATTTCTAGAGTTAATTTGAGGCTAAGTATGAAAAAGGTTACCATTATGGTGTTATTTAATGTGTCTAATTATCTCTTTAAAATATAAAAATAAGTAAAACAATAGTGTTGCTTTGATTGATGCTACAAGTATTGTGGCTTGGTGTAATGAAATAATTTCTCATTGATCATATAAATATTCTCATGTATGAAGATTATTTTGGTTATTAGGGGAAGAAAATAATGAAATTTATGAATTTTTTAGTACAATACCTATATTTTTTTATTTTCACTCATTTTAAAGCTCAAATTATAGTTCATGGACTATTTATACTAGGGACATGGCATGATTTTGTTTAAGTTGTATGGAATTTGATTGTTATGAATGTGATTCAAAAGAATGGGTTAAAAAATGGTGTTTTAGACACCTAAGTCTGATGGAAACCATTATGGAATCATGAAACAACATCAAAAATTGACTTTGAACACCTTCTAGATATTTTCCAACCATGTATAATTTATTATAATATAAATGTAGCCTTATACATTAATGATATTTTAATTTTTTTAGACATCTCCTTAGAAATTGATTACGCTTTAAAGGAATGGTATATTTTCAAAATAATTTCACTTAAATACAATGATTAAGTAATATACTAATACTTATGTCATTTTCTAAAGGATAAAAATAACAACAAATATCATGGATGAGGAAGACCTAATCTATGCCACTGGATTTATGGTAGTTATAGGAACTTGGCTTTGAAGATGATTTCATAAAAAAATAAAACAATGGTTATTTTAAGAACTTAAAATAAATAGGGTGATAATTCACTATTAAAATTTAGGTTATCTCTAAAAGTTTTCAATTAATCAAATTCAGTGGAAACCTTCACAGTAAATGTTTGTGTAAATTTCATGAATCTGAGCATGAATCAATTCTTGAAACACTTAAAAATAGTGTTGATCCTAAAGGTACATTGTATTAACTTAGTAAGGTTTTTATTCCATGAAATTTACATTTTAAATTAGTAAGGTTATTATTTTATTCTAATTTATAATTATTTTAACACTACTAACACATTTAATGTAAATTAATGGTACCAGATGAGATTCCACCTTCATGTTGTTGGTGTTGTTAATAAAGAAGATTATAATCTTGAAAGAAAGATAAGCATAAAATAAAACACATTTTATTATTTGATAAGATTATGGGATATGTAGAGGAATCGTAGTGCAATGGCTAATGGATGTTCATGCTATTTTTAACCTCACTATTTGTGTGAAATAATTACCCAAAGTTTTTATTATTTTTTCCTTGAAGAAAAATAAGTTTATATTAATTGATTGAATCCAACTACATGAAATTTTTGAGTGTTATGACTGATGAAAGGATAAATAAGTTCATTATTTATTTTTTATTCTCATTTCTATGTGACTCAAATCTTGTTCATTGATTGAGTGCATGGTTCAAAATTTGTACAATATACTATCCAAATCTTACTCCCTAAATAATTTTTAAGTTATAAGAGAAAATATGATATTTTTTATTCCTAATCAATATTATAATATAATCCTATTTGGATTCATAAATTAATCTATCATGAAAATTTAAGAGTTTATGGTTTGTCTCTATCCCTCATGGTTTGTGCATAATGGTTTCCCAATGTTCATACTAATTTTTCACTTATGAATGAGAATTTTAAATTAAGTTTATGTATCTATATGTACAAATGATTAAATTTAATGGGTTTATGGAGGTAATAATAATTTCATTCTCATGTTTATATATCCATTTTGATGTGACTGCAAAACACATTTTTTCATTGGGTAACAGTTCAAAAGTTGTACCTTATACTTTACAAATTTTTCTCCCTAAAGAAAATTTTGGCTATGAGAAAAGATGTGTGGCCATTTATTTCTCACCAAGGGTATAATATAATATTATAGGATATTATTATAATAATATCATGTGAAACTAAATGAGCTTATGATTATTCTCTACCCCACATAGTTTATGTGAAATAGGTGTACAAATTTGGTAATGTTTTTCTCCTTAATAATGACAAGATTATATTAAGGGATGCATCTAAATTAATGAAATTTAAAAGTGTGGGGGATAAAAAAGGGTATATAAAGACCATTATTGTGTTTATAATCTTATCTACACATGACTATAAATCAAGTCTATTAATTGAGTATATCTGGATAGGAAATAAAGCATGTTGCCATTTATTCCTCATCATGATTGGAGTATAATACTATATGGAATTATTTAATTACTCATGTTTTTAACTTTAATATCTCATGGTTTGTCTCTTACCCTCATAGTTTGCATGCAATAGGTGTAAAGTTTGTATTCCCCCTGATAAGAATAATAAGTTTCTCTTAAGGGATGTAACTAGGTACGTGAAATTTTAGAGTATGGTGGATGAAAAAAATTAATTAAGGAAATTATTGTTTTTATATGCCAATATTATCATTACCACAAATTTAATTTGTCAATTTGGCATGCAGTTCAACTTTTTGTGTTATACTGACCAATTTTTTATCCTTATAGAAAGTTTTGGCTCAGATTTAAAATGTAAAGATATTTATTACTCATATTAATTATAATTTAATCCTCCATGGTATGATTAAATTACTTAAACATGAAATAATAATATCTTGTGATTTGTCTCTACCCCTCACAATTTGCATGCAATGAATGTCTAAAGTTTGTATTGTTTTTCCCTTGAAAAATAAGTATTTATTAAGGGATATGTCCAATCATATAAATTTTTCAATTTTAAATGATTATGAAATAAATATTATGTATCTTATTAATTTATAGTCCCATATATGATTTACCATGAATTATGTTCATTGATTGGGCACACAGTTCAAAAGTTGTGTTACACTAACCAACTTTTAATCCCTAAAGAAATTTTCAGTCATGAGAGAAAATGTGGCACAATTTATTTATATCTTAAATTAGAATATAATACCCAAATGGATACTTATATGACTCCACTATGAAACTAAGACAACTTCCAATTTGTATTTACCCCTCACTATTTACCTTTAATGGATGCACAAAGTTTATACTTTCCCCCCCTAAGAACAAGAAGTTTATATAAAATACTGAAATTAGACATAGGAAATTTTAAATAATGAGTCTTAATATAAGATAATTTTTTTTAATTATTATGTTTATATTACCATCCATATGTGGCCATGAAGTTAGTTCATCATATGGGCATGCGATTTAAAATTTGTGCATTATATTGACCAACCTTTTCTCCCTATAAAAAGATTTGGTTTTGAGATAAAATGTGAATATATTTATATATAATAATTATTTTAATAAAATCATATTTTTTATTATTATAATTCTCCCCCATATAAATTTAGGATCTTACGATTCATCTCTACCCATCATGGTTTGCCTATAACGACTATGCAGAGTTAAAATTGTTTTTCTCCTTAAGAATGATAACTCATTATTAAGGGATGGGTATGAACACATTAGTGTTTCAATATAGTGTATTGTATAAGGATTATTAATAAAATTATTATGAATATATTCCCATCTAGACATAACTGTAAAGTTATTTCATGGATTGGGCATGCAGTTCAAAATTTATATGTTATACTGACTAATGTTTACTCTCTAAAGAAAGTTTTGCTTGTGAGATAGAAATTCTAAAATTTATTTATGATTTTAATTTTAGGATAATAATTTCAATATTATTATATTACTTTCCATTATAAATTCACTATATTACAATTAATCTGTAGCCCTCATGATTTGCATGCAATGATTATGCAAAGTTTGTATTATTTCCCTCTTAAGAAAGACAAGTTTAACTTAAGGGATGGGTATGACCATGTTAAAGTTATAATTTAAGTGGTTTATGAATGGGTAAATAAGTAAATTATTATGTATAAATTCCCATCTAAACATGACTTTGAATATGGTTCATTGATTGGGCATGTGGTTCATAAGTTGTGTTTTATACTGACCAAATTTCACTCCTTAAAGAAAGTTTTACCTCTAAAAAAATGTGTCCCAATTTATTACTTATTATGATTTGAGGATAATCCCAAATTTTATGCTCATATGGGTTCCTCATGAAACTATAGGAGCTTATGGTTTGTTTCTACCCCTCACAATTTATCTATAATGGTTGTACAAAGTTCATACTTGTTTTCCCCTTAAGAAAGACAAGTTTTTCATAAGGGATGCATCCAAACATGTGAAATTTTCTACCATGCGAGCTGAAGGAGAGTTAACAAGGGATATGTTTTTCTACACACATCCATACATGACTAAAAATACATTTCTTATATTGGGCATGTAATTCAAATATTACGTGTTATACTAGTAAGGTTTTTTTAATCTCTAAATAAAGTTTATTATATGAGAGAAAACATGACACCATTTATTTATATTTGTAAATGGAATATAATATTATATTTTATGTTGATATTACTCTTTCATATAATTATAGGAGCTTACAGTTCATCTCTACCCCTCACAGTTTCTATACAATAGGTACACAAAGTTTTTACTAATTTTCCATAAAAAAAATATAAGTTTATCATAAGGGATGAATTTTAAGTATGATATTTTCATGTGTGGTTGATGATATATGGAAATTAATGATTTTTTTTTCTATTTATACATTCATTTTATGTGATTATGAAGTTGGTTCTTTGATTGGGATTACAGTTCAAAAGTTAGACATTATAGTGACCAATTTTTTGTCCTTAAATTAAGGTCTAGTTAAAATAGAAAATGTGCCACCATTTATTCCTCATTATAAATGGAATATAATCCTAAAATGGATGATTATATTACTCACCTATGAAAATTTAGGAGCTTATTGTAGACACCTAATTTTTGCCACCACCATATCCAAATCAACATTCAATTCAATTTCTAGAAAATGACATACTTTAAGCCTAAAAATAACCTAAATTTCCTAAATTCATCTATGTACATGATTTAATTATAAATAAAGATGATGAGGCTAGCTTAATGGTGTATTACCTTGTATGCATCACTAACCTAATTTGGTTTTAAACCTAGTTAACTTAAGATCTAGTAATTTGGTACTTTTGGCATGTTAATATATTAATTCATGATAATTAAATCAATTGCAAAAATATTAAAAACCAATAATCAAGACTAATTATATTGTAAGTATAATTCACTTTCCTAAACAAAAATTCAAAGTCAAATGAGTGAATTTTTTTTAATAAAAAGGATTTTTTTTGCCAAAAATGAAGTCGAAGACTCAAGTGGGACAATAAAATGATTTATTAGATCATAAATATTCAAAAATATGACTCACATCTCACAAATATATAAAGTGAGTTGTCATGCCTAAAAAATATATTAGACTGAGGTGTCAAGATTTCATGAGTGTCTTAAACCCTCATAGAGTTAGACTGACTAAACCAAGGTTAATTTTGAGTTAGAATCTAGCCTAACCTACCCATTGTTAGAGTTAGTCCTTTGATCTATAAATACAAGTTCCCACCATTGTTTAACAAACTTTTGTCTATAATTTTATTCTATAGGAATACCTTATTGAATATTTTTAGAGTAGCATTATTATGCCAAAATAGTTCCAAACTTCAAACACTAAGTGACAAGTGATATTGGAGAGATTATACCTCAATGGATGACCATTGATAAGAGACTACAATCATAATAACCTAAGCATGAAATTTTTTATAACAAAAAGTAATCATCTTTGGTGACAAAGGAGGTAAGAATTTATATTATCTTCATCTCTTTTTTTTACTTTTGGTTATTGTGTTATGCTCCCCCTTAGTGGTTAGGTAAGAGGGTTTAATCTTAGTGCATTGTTGTTCTTATGTTTTCTTATTTTGAACAAAAAAAGACTAATCTACATTTTTGTTTCTTTCCTCTTTGAAATCCTAAGCTACATAAATGGCATCAATGGCTTATTCATCACTATTTAGGGCATGAACCATTCAGATTAACAAATTTTTCATTCTTTGAAAATTTGTTACTATACTTGTGTCTTGAAAACACCTTCTCAAATAGGGGTAACTTATAAACACCTAAATTTGGCCACCTCCATTCCTAAATCGACATTCAATTCAATTTCAAGAAAATGACATAATTTAAGCTTAAAAATCACCTAAATTTCATAAATTCATCCAAATAAGGGATTTAATTACCCAAAAAAGTGATAAGGTTAGCTTAAATGGTGTATTTCCTTGTATGCATTATTAACCTAGTTTGGTTCTAACCCTAGTCAAATTTTGACCTAGTAATTCAACACTTTTGGCATGTTAATCGATTAATTCATGACATTTAAATCAATTACCAAAATCTAAAAAGCACTAAGCAAGACTAATTGTATTTCAAATACTAATTAAATTTCTTAAACAAAAATTCTAATTCATATTAGTGAATTTCATTTACTAAAAAGGATCTTTTACCAAAAATGAAGTCAAAGAGTCAAATGGGATAATAGAGTGATTTATTAGCTCATAAATATTCAAAAATATGACTCACACCTCAAAAATATCTAAAGTGAATTGTCATGCCTCACAAATATCTTAAACTAAGGTGTCAAGATTTCATGAATGTCTTAAACCCTCCCAGTAGTTAGACTGACCCACACAAGGTTAATTTTTACTCAACCCAAGTTATAATCTAACCTAACCTACCCATGGATAGATTTAGTTATTTGAGCTATAAATACATGTGCCCACACCATTTTTTTACAATATTTTGTGTGTAAGGTTATTCTATAGGAATACCTTCTTGAAGTCTTTAAGAGTAAATTTATTATGCTAGAATTGTGCCAAACATCAAACACCAAGCCACAAGTACCATTGGACTGATGTTACCTCCTTGGATAAGAATTTCTAATATACTATAATCATCATAAGCTAAACACGAACATTCTTAGGCCAATAAGAAAGTATCATGTGTGATAAGGGAGGTAAGAATTTGTATTATCTTCATCTCTTCTTTGTACTTTTGATTATTGTTTCATGCTCCCCCTTAATGTTTAGGAAAGAAGATTTAGTCTTAGTGCATTGTTGTTCTTATGTTATTTTATTTTGAACTAACAGGAGAATAATCTACATTTTTATTTATTTCCTCTTCGAACTCCTAAGCTACATAAATGGCATGCTCGGTGGGACCCACATCCTATAAAGTTTTTACCATGGCATTTGAGAGCCTATTTATAAAAAAATTCATTTCAAAATCTTAATTTTTTGACCAAATAGTGAAAAATTGAAGCTCATAGATGTTACATAATAAGTCACACTTTTGCTCTATGTATTTGCGTTTTTGCTCTATGTAGTCACATTTTTGTCCTGTGAAGTAGTGATATTATATTTGAATTTTTACATTTCATAGATTTAGTTTTGTCTTAAAAATTGTGATATTAATTTAAAAATCACAATATTTTTTTGATAGTCATGATATTGCCTTCATAATCATAATTTTACCTTCAAAATTTGTGATATTGACCTTGTAATCAATGATTTTGCACTGTATAATTGTGATTTTACATTGTATAGTTGTGATTTTACTTTATCTCTTTGTTTTGTAGGTAATCATGATTTTTCCCTAACTAGTTTTTGTTTTTTAGGAAATTTATAGTTTTACTTTGTGTGTCTGTAGTTTTGCACTATGTGAAAAAACATAGACAAACCTGAGAGCTAAATTTCAAATATTATTTATTCATTCATCTTTTAGATTTTGATTAAAAACCCACTAACATATTTTTCAAGACCAAAAGGCCAAATAAAGATGTTTTTCAGCACTTCAAAAATTTAAAATCACATTTAAATTTGGTGTTTAAAATTCATTTTAGTTGCTTTGTTTTCATGTTTTCAAAGTTCACAACTCAAACAATGCCAAGGGGATAAATTTCACATCATATTTTGCTTGGTACTCTAAAAATGAACTCAAACTTAGATTAAATGATCTTAAGATATTTTTTATCTATCATTTTACTTTTTTTTTGTTTTTTTTTCACAAAATTGACTTAGTGTGTATTCTCTCCCCCATCCCCTTTAGGAAATCAGGTGACTAAAAGTGCTTTGTCCTTTATTTTTTATCAATTAGTCCAATAATAGAAGGAATGTTTCTAAGGCACTCCCCAAGCTTAAAATGACTTGTATAACCTCAAAATAACCCTAAAGTCCTTCTATCTATAATTTATTCCATCTTAGCTTGTGGGTAGGAGTTTATAGCTTCCCCATGAATACTTTAGGGAAGCTTTGACCTGAGAATTCATATCTTAGCATTAATTCAACCCCACTCCATGGTGGGGTATAAAAAATGAGTTTGACTTGTTGGGATGCTTGTTTGAGTCGATAAATAATCTCCATTAGTAAGATACTACCTCAGAATGATGGCTTACCTTGGACATCACACTACATTAAGCAATTTGACGGATGTAATGGTTTTGGAAAGGATAATACTTTTTCACCACATACCATTTAACTTAAATCTAAATGACATGTTTTAGCGTAGTGTTAATCACACATATGGGATGATATAAAACATGTTAAAATTATATTTTTTAGACAAACACCACTTACCATGGATATACTATCAATGTAGGGTGAGTAGCCTATTGTTCTGTGTCACCATACAAACTCTTGAGAGAATAAGGGGACTAAAAACCCTACTTTTCATGTGTATTTAAATTTTTAGATTAACAATTATTTCCTCTCAAGAGTAAGTATATAGATAAAATTTAACAATACAAATCCACCTTGTCAGTTATTAGGATTAGAATGATACACTTAGGTGTTTTTGTGTCTTTTCCTTTTTACTTTCATTTATTTTGTGTGTAAACTATTTTGTTTGTCAACAAACACATCAAAAATAAAGTATATAACATTCACATTATTTTCACACCTCTTTAGCCTAAGAAGTATTAAACTATCCATTTGTGTCACACTTTGTGTCTTGGAAGCTTGTTAAAAAACCATCAAGTTTTAAGTGGGCCAATTACCAAGTGTTATCTGAGCCAATTGCCTTAGTTTAGTTTACTTTTAAGTTTTTAATCAAGTTTGGTGTTTCTGAGTCTAGCCTTATTTTAGTATGATTATAATTGCCTTTGGGAAAATAATTACTATCTCTTGAACCTAATTCATAATTATTCTACTTTGTTTATACAATCTTGTGATTGATTATAACTGACTATGGGAAAATCAATACTCTATCTATAAACATGTTTGAGCCTTTGTGTTACTTTTGGTGATGATTATGACCACATTTGTGTAAACTAGTATCATTTTTTTATACTGATCTTGATTTTATTTTGTTCTTAATTTACCTAGTCTAGTTGTTTCTCCTTTTATGTCTCGTTTACAAATCAAAATCCCTTTTTAGACCTCCATTTTTCATTACCTTTCAACACTTTGTTTGTGACATGACCTATCCATGGACCTAACTTACTTGGTTAACACATAACAAAAATATGTCTAATCATGTCTATGGGAACTTACTAACCAATGACCCTTTTGTTCAAGAGTTGTATGACAATGTCACTTATGAGATAAATCCTTATCCATCTTAAAAGATCTCATACATTGAACAAAGGTAGGACCATTTAGAATAGTATTTGGTAACTATGACTCCTTATCTAGGAAAAGAACAAGAGTAAATGAAACAATCCCTTGTTCAAACAATGTTTAACATGGAATAGAACCAATAAAAAGATCCCTATTATGTTAAAACGCCATCATAAAATAGCTATGATTTATATTTATTTTAACATTATTTATTGGAAAATAAAGATGAAGTACTAGTTATAGCTACCAAATTAGGAGCGAAATTTTTATCAAACTTCCCACATGAAAATATAAGAAATTTGATTAGAATTCCTATTAATTCTATTCAAGTTTAACCACTCAAAAAAGCATCTACTAGTTACAACCAAAATTTGGTCCAAATGCCATAACAAGACCATAAAATGCTCACAAAAGGAAAAGGCATTATGAATGAACAAATGGAATAGGTACAACAAGTGTACCAAACCTATCTCAGTATAGCTCCTAACCTCAACACAAAGGTCATTTCCAACATGCCACTCATTGAGATAGATCCATAAATAAGGCAACAAATAGATGCTTCAAGGTACATAAGTCAAATCATAGACCCCTATAGCCAAAGCACGTTAGTTGGTGATATCTATAACATTCACATTTCAGTGGAAGATAATATTTCCCAAACAAAAGACTTGACTCAAAATGTTGTAGATAAAATGAAAGTGAAATCCAATTTAAACCAATGTGGGTCTAACTTACCACAAAGAAATAAGAATCAAGTTCCTTTAAACAAAACCACAAGTGGATTACAACAATATGGAATAGGTATGCCTATTTCTCTAAATCAACAAGCACCCTCCACTCTTCAACTAGCTACTTCCTTCAATGTGCAATATGGGAAATAAGCCAACAATAGACCAACTTACCACCATAACAAGTACATAACACTATGCCACATCAATAGGTGATAACGAATGTCCCACCATAATATACACAAACCAATGTACCTTCTCAATATAAAATTTTTCCTAACCAAAAACATGTTCTTATTGGTCAAAATGTGCTAGTTGGTCAACAATAACAAATTCCCAATAAATAAATGATAAATCAATAAGTGTATAACCCCCAGTAAGTGTCATTTTAAAAATTACCAATCTAACCACAAGTGTTTATCCAATAACAAGGTTCTTACATATAATAGTTTTCAGATGTTCAGAAATAATTGCCTTTTACCTAATGGGTATCAAACATGAAACACAGATCCAACTACCAACACATTCAATGGTAGGGACCTAGTCAACAATGTGTTCCCTATATCCAATAGGGATAAATATGTAGACAAAAATTTCCATCCTAAACCCAATAGTACCAACACATTTCGTAGAGAAAAAATTCATTATTTGTAGCTACAATCCACTAACTAGGGTTATGTAGTCAATCCTAACCAAAATGTGCTTCAACAATAACATATTTTGTACCCATAATATAATCCTAATGCATAGATACATATACTTGGTCATTTGTAAAATTCAACCAATATCGCACACCTACCTTAGTCAAATTAATCTACCTTTGACCTTGCAACCCCCACAACAATAAGCCACTCCTAATTTCCTTTACCAAGATTTGAAACAAATGAAGGAAGCAATTTAGTTGATACAAGTGGGAAAACAAATGAAGAAATTAAAACTAGAGGAGATATAGTCTTAGCCTTTCAACATGGAATATTTAAAAATACCATTTCCTCCAGGGTATGAGCCACCTAAATTTGACAAATACAAAGGCAAAGGAGAGCTTAAGGCACATCTAAATGATTTCTTTGTTGTCTATGAACTAGTGGCCTATAGTGATATATACCTATTTTTTCTCTTCTTAAGGAGTCTAGATAGAGAAGCCTTGGAATGGCTATTAAAATTATCAAAGAACTCTGCACCTGACTTTGATGATCTCTCAAAGAAGTTTTTGTAACACTTTTCACACACTCTCAAGCATGATATTACTATTGTGGACCTAACTCAAGCTAAATAAAAGGTTAGTGAGATCTTTGCTACATACCTGTAATGTTGGAGAAACCCATCAAGATGATTTACACACAATATGCTAGATAAATAGTTAGTTTTAATATATACAAGGAGATTAAATAAAGAGATATCTTACCATCTTAAACTATAGTGTGCTCAGACATTTGAATAGGTTATAACAAAAGGAATCCAGATTAAGAAATCCCTTATCAATAAAGGCTTAATCAAGATATTCTCTTCTAATTAGAACCAAAACCATAATCAAGGTCTAAACCATAATCAGAACTAAACTCAAATACCAAATTCAACATCACCTCAATCCAACAACAATGAAATACATAAACCCTACAACTATAATAAGAATGTTGTTGGCAATGAAGTTACTTAATCATTCCATGTTTAGATGGTGAAAACATTGACTATCCATATACCTCCACCCACTCAATAACCACTTACTTCATACATTCCACCAGGACCTTTACAAAACCAACTACCACAAAATCAAAACTAGTTACAAACGCCTCCTCCTAAGAGAAGCCTGCCTATTACTCGCCAATTCAATGAACTTGGTGAGTCCATTGAGTCTATGTTCTAAAGATTGGTTCAAGAAAATATGATCAGTTGGCCTATACCAAAGTCATTTCTTGATGATACTCCTTTTCTTGATTAGTACATGTTAATTCCTCTACATGTATCACATGGGTTGTTAGTGTTTAAATAACACTTCTCATTTTAGAATTCAGAGAATTCAATTCAAATAATTCAATTCAAAGAATTCATGGCATGAGTAGAAGGTTTTGGTAGTCTAGTTAACTATGGTGAAATAGAGGCACAACAAATTAAACTATTCCAAAAATTTATATTGATTAGTGGTTGGGATCAACTATGGTCCTTATGAATTTTGAATTATCTATGTTGATCTTAGTGAGTTATGATCAAATTTCTACACTAAAGACTAGTCTAAGTGAATATTTACAATGATATTTAAACTAAAGTGACTTGGTTCAAAAAAGAAGCAAAAGGAAGGGTATGGTAGAAAATAAAGTATGTGATTTCTGATCTTCACCTTAAGCACCATGACAAGGTATGAATTTTAGTTAAACATATATTTAACCAATATATAATGTAAAGTAACAAAAGTTCAAATCACACCACATACTAGGAAAATATCTAAGGAAAACTTGAAAGAATAAAATTTTGACTAAATTTTCCTTAAAGGTTTACTATTTCATTAAAATAGAATTTGCACATGCCAATATAGAGAAAATAAAATGAGACAAAGTCTAAGAACATTCAACTAATGTAGCTTCAACAAAATTTATCAACCCTGTATCAAGGATGCACATTCAAAATTCAGCAAAACCATTCAAATTCAAGACTTAGAACAAGTAAATGAGAAAAAATACATATAAAAATTGATACAAACAAACTTGGAAAAACTTTTAATTATTCCTGGTTTATATTTATTACTCATAAGTATACATGTTTTGGATCAAAACTCCCTCCCTTTAAAAAATGGTAATACTACCTTTTATAGAAGACTCAGGTAGTATCTTGGTCAATCATAAGATTACACATTTATAAAGATAAGGACAATTGTCCTTCTATAAATTTCTATAATATAATTCTCTTTCCAAAATGGACTGACCCATAGGCAAATATGCTAACAAACTAGCATATGCCTTTACAAAATAATATTCTATGTTCAAATATTACAATACTTTACATAAAATGGAATATTAATTAACTAGTGGGTCTATGGATGAAGGGCTCCCTTATTTATTTTGGATAATCTCCATAGCTCTTTGATGTTGATATTTGACAAGCTCCAAATCAACAACTAGTTTCAAGAGGTAGACATCCTCTTGATCAATCAAGCCATCAAAGTCTCTATCATCCCTTGCCATAACCTCTTTGATGCTCTTGGATTCTGCATTATTTTCCTCATCAGTGAATATCATGCCTAAGACTCATATATTTTCACTCCCTAATTGGCCTTGGCTTTTGCTTCTCACTTCCTACATCACCAAAGTGACTATGTGCTTGTACTCTTCATCATCAATGATGCCTAGGATGGTAGACTTTATAGGATTGGCCAACATGGTGATAAAGAGTTGGTTAATTTTGGTAATTAGCTCTTCATCACCCCTTAGGATTCTATCTAAGCCTTTTGACCAAACATTTAAACTCTAGATTTTATAAGCCACTATCCCCAATATTGCATTTAAGTGGGCTAGGATAATGGTTTTGAATTTAGGAATCCTACCCCTAATAATTATGTTAATAAGATCTCTTATTTTGTCCTCTACATCTTACAATTAGGTCATTAATCCTTTGGGTATCTCATTCTACTAGGTTAATGCATCTTTTATTAGCTTAATTGACTTCAAATATTTATACATGTCAAAGAAAGATGCCTCAAACATCTTTATTACAACCTTTAGGATTGATAGGACAACCTAGGTCTTTAGATTCTCCTTTTCCTTCTCCACATTATATATATATTTTACTTCATGCCCTTGATTCCTTTTTTTTTGTGAGATGAATGAGTGTTTTCTAGGCTTTTTATGTCTTCCTCATGAATGGGATGTTCACTAGGATGCTATCCTCCAATTGGAGTTAAGCCAAAAAATGGCCCAACTTTTTGAAAATGTGATTTATTCACCTCCAAAAATGGCCTTCTTAGTGGTGACTCCCTCCAACCCTACTATTTTTGGTGTGAAATGTACAATGGTTGATGATTCTATTACCTTAGGAGGTTTTGGGACCTCCATCCTTATGCTACTTTATGTTCCTAGAGTGTCCATTTGTGTGCAACTTGATGCTCTTGTGTCAAATATTCTTCTCTCTTCTTCCTCCTTCGTCAAGGATAATATCCATGGCTTTACTTCCTCATGGACATCAATGCTAATTATTTGGGTCAAGGCCCAATAATGGGACAAAGTGGGAATCTTCTACATTTTATCATAAACAAACCATTAAAGGATAATGGGTCCATGAATGGGTTATTCCTCACTTAATAAGTTAACCTCACTCATGGGGTAGGTGAAGGCCAACTTGGGCTTATTTCTCCCAACTAAGACTAATGTTAATTATGCTTTTCTTTTATATGGGGGTGCTATGGTAACCAAGTCCAAAGCAACTCTTTCCACCTATCCTTATTTTTTTCCTTAGATTGGGTTTGGGGCTCCTCATTTTGTTCCTTTTCATCTTATGATCCATAAGATTTAGAAAGCACCTTAAGTGCATCCTCCACTATTTCATTTTGTTCAAATGCAATCATATCTAGGTCTATATTTCATTTAGAAGAGTACTAAATATGATCCTTCCCTAGGTCTCTCTTCCAAATTTTATTTTTTAGGTCCTTATGTTATTTATACCTAGGGTTGTTGCAGTGGTTGATCTAGAAGGGACCTAGAAGAGGGTCTAGGCAATAAGTGATAGTGCAAGGGTCTAATTTTTCCATATTTCACATGGTAGTTTACTATCTCCCCTAGCTAGTTGAGGCTCACGCTTGATGTTATGCCTTTTCAATTTGGCTAATACCTATTAAAAATCATAGGCCTTGATGTAGAGTGGGTTATGGACACTAGGATGGAGCTCATATGATTTGTGTATGAGCTTGTACTTTAGATGTTTGGTGATCACCCCATTGGGGTCCCATTACCTGAAATCATCTTTCTATAGAGTGAAGAAGTCCTTGTGTTTAGAGATAACATTTACATCTTCCCAATTTTGCAACACAATTTTACTAATTGTCAAATGAAAGGGGAGGGGGAGGCCTTTCCTTTTATCCTTGTAGAATGCATCTATACTATGAAGAAGTTGGTAAGCCACTTCTTATTCTACTAGATTTTTAGACACATAGATGGGTAATATAAAGGGTTGTGTCAAAGTCCCTTCAATCCTAGTTACCATGTAATCTAGGTAGAACTAGATATCCCCTATCAAATCCATAGATTTCTTCACCAAGGGGATGACCCTAATAAAGGGGATTCTTGTGATGGATTCCACTAGGGTTGGATAGACACAATCATAAATGAACTACATGTTCTATATGGATTTTAATATGTGAAGCTTGGAATAATGATGGGAAATAGTGGGTCTTCCATCAGGTGACCAATTCTTAATGTTTGGAATATAGGTGGAGGATAAAATGGAATCAAGAAAATGAGACATCATGTAAAAGTGTTTGCTTTTTTTCTTCTTGAGGTTTGTGAATTGTGACTTCAAATGGACATTAATCATATCACCCAATGTAGGAGTGAGTCCCTTCTCAACTATGAAATAAACATAAGACACCCAAACTTTGTCAATATGTGTGGTGGAGGGGCCTATGCATAACCTATTCATCAAGGTCATAATTATCCTAATCCCCTCCCTGAATTTGATAATTGGTATTTTGCCTATGGGGTCCCAGATCCCTTAGTTTCTAGTGAGTAACTATAAGGCTAGGATTGTGTTCAAGTTATGTTCCCCAATCCACTTTTTAATGGTTTATATGCCTATCTTAAGCTTACATAGTTTATAATAGCTCTCAAAATATATAGGTGAAATGTATGTTATTTTCTTGAATGTTTATTCATGGACTATCCAATCATTCTCAAATTTATAGTCAATGAAAAGATGAGCAAGGACATATATGAAGTCTAGTACCTTAGGGTTTGTGGTAGTATAATATAGGATAACCATCTCAATGGAGACTAGGTCATTGTATCTCCTCAGGATGGTTGCATTATTCTATTCCTCCCTAGTCAAAGCTTGTATCTCCTCAATGGTCAAAACTAGTTTAGACTAGTTCTACTTCTCATTGTTTAAAGTTGTAGTATCTAGGTTCGTATCATTGAAAACTCTCCCCTCATTGTATAAGGTCAAGTTTAACTCAGTGGTCCCTTTGTTGTTGTTTGTGAGCTTCCATGGCTATGAAAATTACAACTATTTATTGATGGATTTCAAGTAATCTATAGATAAACTTATTATCACTTAGATCATAATTAAGATCTTCTAAGTTTGATTGTGATTAATCTAAGCTCAAGTTGGGGCTTTTATGGATGTTAGGGTTTTTAGAAAGCTTTAATGGTGATGGAAATCAAGACTTAGGCTCATTCATGTCTCAAATTTGTTTGAGACCCATGACTTTATACCTTTACCTTTTCAAGCCTAGAAAATCTCCAATTTTGTTGTTTTATGCTTGCATGATGCCCATGTGGCATCCATTTGATAACTTTCATGACATTTTTCATAAATGCCTTGAGGGACTAGATGTTTTCTTTTGCAAATCCAAATTTTCCTTCACACAATTGGATCCTTTTTCATGGATCAATGTGAGATGTTGATCATGATCACAAGGCTCAAGAATTATTGGTTGCTTTATGTCGGTCCCCCTAGTTGTGTCTTTTGGCACCTTCATGGGGATTATGGGATTAGAATTTTGTGTATTGAACATGTTATTTCCATGTGTCAATCCCATAGACACCCTGTGTTTTATTGAAAAGTCTTTGATAGCTATGTTTGGTCTGATTATTTCTCGTGATGAAGTGCAGACCATCATTCTTGATATGAGCATATGGACATGATTGGTATGATGTATTAGATACTTTAGACTCATCAAGTTATTTTCTCCTTCTAATCAATCTCCACAATGAAGTGTGGGCTATTATTTCTATAAAAAAGGGTGAGAAATTTAATCAGTGTGATGATAAAGGAAAGGACATAGGCTTAAATACTTTAGGATAAGGTTTATTTCATGTTTAATAAACATGTTATAAACTTTAAGCTAAAGTATTTTAGCCTAAGTTTTCAAAATCCATATAAATAGGGACCCAAGATAAATGTTTTAGGCTATGTTATGTTAATAAACACAACATATACTTTAGACTATAATATTTATGCTAAGTTCTTAGAACATGTCAAAAGGGGACAAATAATAAAAGGACCAAATTCTAGGTTTTAACCTAGGGTTTTATCATAATAATGAGCATGATAAAACCTTAGGTTAAATTTCTTTTAAGATAATTTTCACATCATATTAAAGGTCCTGATGATGTCTTCATGTATTTAGACCACATGATCATTTAATTACTTGAAGTTCATAGATCCTAAGTATTTGAACATATTCTAAGGGAACCCATTTATTTTCAATGCAAGCCATAAGATTTTAGTAAAATTTTGAAAAATGCCCTTATGTCTAAGTAAAATAATTTATTAGCTTAAATTTTATGATCTTATGGACGTCAATGATGGCTTCATAGACATCAAATGACGGTCATGAAAATCTCAAATTTAAGTTAATAGATCATTAGGCTTGATGGGATTAAAGTTGATGGTCTCATGGACATCAATGATAGCCTCATGGATGTCAAATTGTGGTCATGAGAATGCCAATTTTAGGCTCATAAAATCTATTTGGTCCATAGACCTTGGATTTAATATGCTCTGTTAGATCAATTTATGTAATAAAGCACAAAGTATTGATTTTGATCTGTGAAGATGCACACCATTGGTTCAATTTTAATGTGTGGGACCCTTTGTTATCAAGTTCAAATGTGAGGATGCCACATGGTAGCTTTGTATGGATCCTTAAGCTCTTGAAATTTTAGCACCATGTTCGCTCTATCAGATCATTTTTTGTGGGAGTAGTTGTAGACCATTGATCATGATCTAGATGCTCACACATGATTGGCCCCCTTTTGTATATATTTAAATCATAGCATATTTTTTATCCTAAGATTTCATTGTATTAATAAATACAATGAAACCTTAGGGTAAAACTTAGTCTAAGTTTACATTTAATAAAAGGGGCCCTTTAACTTTATCAATGATCTCACGTCATTCGATCCTTGGTCCCACTTAAGCATGAATTGTCAATCATGATCTTGGTGATCCCATGAGATTGGTCTGATGGATCAAATCCTTGATTTTTTCAAGATTCCTATGCTTCATCTAATCATTTATTGTGATGAGGTGAGAACCATTGGATTTGCAAAGATATAAGGTGCTTAAGTTAGGATGTGGGTAAATATAGAAACATAGGATAAAGTATTAAGACTAAGGTCTTATTCATGTTGATAAATATGAATGGGGCCTTAGGGTTAAGTATTTAGGATGAAAATATACAAAAGGGACCATGATAAAATAAAATACCCTACAAACATAAACATTATATCATGAAGAAAAACATAGGGAATGAATAGGAAAATAAAAGGGGACCAACAATGATTTTTAAACTAAGGCTTGGTTGTGTTGAAAAACATGATCAAGCCATGGCATAAATTTTTTATTTAAGTCCAAGGTTAATTTAAAACATTCCAACCAAATCTATTCCCACCAAAATTTAAATTTGAATCAATGTCTAAGTTAGCATTTGCTGAAAGAGGGTTTCATCACATGAATCCAACTGAGCTGCAATAAATTCAAGAGTAAAGAAAGTTTGAATATGGTTAATTTGTAAATTTCAAACATGATCCATAAGAAAATTCATAAAACCTATGACTTAAGACATGAGGATCAATTTTTAGCAATATTAGGTAAGTTTCACATAAAACCATGAACAAATGGGCCAATTTCATCTGGCATGGATGATCTTCAAAGCATAATAAAGAGCAAAATACCAAGATTTCAAGCTAAGGTTCAAAATAATCACAAGGGTCCCTATTTTTTAGAATTGGAGGGATGATAACCCCAAAAAATGAAAACTTCTTGGGGAAACATAGCAATATGTTAGAACTTATAGACTCTAGTTTAGACAAACAACTAGGTCATTCATTTCACTAGATCAATGCCATTATCGATATCAGTTTATGGTTAAAAAAACCTTTCACATGAAAAATTAGGATCAAATATCAATACATATACATGATATGTGTGTGATTTGATTCTACTTACTATTTTCCATGGGGTTTAGGGGACAATTTTAGATTTCATATCTTTAGTCATTAACATTGACTTGGAACATATTTAGATATTCATTAAGAACCATGCTTCTAGTTTAGGTAAGGCTTGGGAATTTCTATACTACCAACTAGGCATTCATAACCTTGATAGAGATGCCTTTGGATCCAATCATGGTCTTTCTCCACTTCTAGCCAAGTGTCTATAGCCCCAGTAGAGATTACCAGAATCACCTTTTCTTGAAAAGCTTTTAATTTTGCAATAGGTTCTTATTTTTTTTGTATTTTTTGGTCTTTAGGCTTTCAATAAATGTTGGGAACTAGGGTAGCCAGGTTTAAGGATTTTTTCAAGTATTTGATCCTCAGATAATCACCTATGGTTGTAATCTTTATCCCAGGAAAGGATGTTTGTTAAATTCAAGCATGATTGTACCTTAATGGATTGAGCTTTCATTCTACATGTTTAATTCTTCTTAATACTAGGTTCAAGCCAAGATAATGTTTAAAGTATTATGGGATGGTTAACATATTCATGGCTCTTTACTATTTTCTTAAAATCATAGCATCAAGCTCCTATCTCTAATCCATGGTCAACATATGTAGGCTCATACTAGCTTTTCTAAATTTTTAGATTTTCAATAAAACTAAGGAACTTTGAGTTGAGGGTTATCCAAAAGGACTTATTATAAGTAATGAACAAATCAAAAAGAAATAAAAACACACAATGAAAAGAAACAAATCAAGAAGCAAAAGAGAAGAAAATGTACAAACAAGGGACAAGAAGAAAGAGCTAAAGGAAACTAACTAGCCTACTTATACAAACTCTAATTATCTTACAGATTTAATCCATGAAGACCCCATGATGAGAAACAAATAAATAGTGCTTAGGATATTTTACATTCATGGATAGTGTGAAATCTTATTCCTTGTATATCTTTGAGTCTAAAAGTGTTATCTCCAAGTTTATCTACAATCTGGTAGGGGCCAATCCATAGAGGTGTGAACTTTCCATGTTTACCATTAGGCTCAAATGATTTTTCCCAAAGAAGAACCAAGTCTCCTTGTCTGAACACCTTGGTCTTTGATCTTTTGTCAAACCACCTCTTTACTATAGTTTGGTGTCCACTAAATTTAGAAAATGCCTTTTCTCATGCATCCTCCATCTAAATAATGTCTAAAAACCTTGAGTTTGCAAATTCTTGATCCTCCTCCATATACTCTTGCATAAAATTGTAAGTTAGAATCTTGATTATGATGGGGAATATAGGTTCCTAGCCATATACTAATAAGAAGGGATATGATTTAAGGGCCTATTCGACTCTTGTTATATCTACCCAAAGGGCATACTTGAGAAGCTTATGCCATGTTTTAGGTTTTTTTGCAACAAAATTCTTAATGGCTTTCATCAAGTTTTTATTTTTTTAACTCAGACACTCCATTACCTTGAGGATAATGGTTAGATGAAAAATTGAGAATAATGTTATTGTCATATGCCCATTCTATCAGTTATATGGATATGAATGCTGACCCATTTTCACATACCAAAGAGATTGGATTTTCAAATCTGGTGCATATGTTCATTTCTAAGAATTTGATCACTTATTTTGTTTTACATTGCTTGGTGGCTACTACTTCAATCTACCTAGTGCAATATTTAGTAGCTTCAGAACATAAATGTGAGCTTATAATGATTTGGGGTTGATTACACCTACAAATTCCAGTCCCCAATAGGTAAAGGGTTTGTCAATCATGACTGGTTGTAAATATATTGTTGCCTTTGGCTCTTTTATGCCAAAAATCTATCATGAATGGTATTTCCTCACATGCTTATCATCATCTTTGAATAAATTGGGCTAATAATATCTAGCCCTAAGCATATTGTGAGAATTTTATCTTCTAGATGGATGCCTACTTCCTATCTCAGTAACTTCTTTTTTAGAAACACATCTCAAGTATACACCTTCAAATTTCTTTTGGTATAGGACTCCATTTTTGATGAGGTAGTGAGCTACCTTGAGACTTAAAGTTCTCCTTTGATACTTGGTTAGTCTTATAGGAAAAAAATCATTAATTATAGAGTGAACAATATAATCATACCATTCATTATCATGGAAGCTTTAAAGATCAACTTGCATAATACTTATCTTAGGGTTGGTATTGGAAATAATTTAAATTAGAACTTGACATTTTACAAGTTTTGTACTTTACATTTCTATGTCATATTATTGGAAAATAGACATCCACTTACATCTTCTCTCTCCAAGTTCACATTAGCTTAGTATCTAGGTCTGGTATAATGACATGCACTTTGTTCCTGAAAATGTAGCACTTAAATTTCTTGATATATTTAACTAATGTAAATTATTTTTTATTGATCAAAGGGTAGTTTAACTCAACATTTTTCAAATTAATACTCATAAAATCAATTGGATGGTCAAATCCTTTTATTTTATAATTTAGAAAAATAACAATAGTGTGGTTAAAGGAGAAATAATAGAGGTATAAATCCTTTGAAAAGTTAGGACTTATTAAGATTGGAGCCAGCTTATTATACTTTTGATGTCCTCAAAGGCCTTCTTAAATTCCTCATTCCATTAAAATTTATCATCTTTCTTTAGCATATCATTCAATGGTTTGACAATTTCTATAAATCTAGAATGAACTTTCTTACAAAGTTTATTTTACCAAAAAACTATTTCAATTCTTTTTTACTATTGGGAGGTTCCATTTTAGATATAACTTCCACTATTTCAAGGTCTATAGAAATTCCATCTTTAGTGATAACATAGCCTAATATTTTACCTTTAGTGACACAAAAAAAATTCTTTTAGGGTTAAGGGAAATTCCATATCCTTTGAACCTTTCAAATACTTACTATAGATACATAAAATGGTCTTCCCTATTTTTAGAGAAAACAACTAGATCATCCATGTAAATTATGATACACTTACCAATCAGGCCTTGGAAGTCATGTTCCATGGCCCTTTGAAAGGTGGATCCTATGTTTATCAATCCAAAAGGCATACTATTGTATGTAAGGTGACCCATGTATTTGGAATGTTATTTTCATTCTATCTTCTTTGTCAACCAACACTTGATTATACCTTAAGAAACCATCAAGAAAAGACATCATGGTTGATCCTGAAATAATTTGTATTACTTAGTCAAGGGAGGGAAGAGAATAATTATCTTTTTTAGATGATTTATTCAAATTTATAAAGTCAATATTTAGTCTAATTTATCCATTCTTTTTTATAACTGACACCAAATTGGCCACCCAAGCAGAGTGCCTAATGGGAAATACAATTCTAACATATAGCAGTCTCTTGACTTCTTTAAAGATCATGGGTTCTAAGATAGGGTTCAAAGGTCTTTGTTTTTTCCTAAAAGGTTTGCAACATTACTTGATAGGTATAGTATGGGTGATGACTCTTGGATAAAAAAGCTTCAAGTCATGATAAGACTAAGCAATGACATATTTGTATTTTGTCAACAACTCTTTGGATTTCTTATTTTAGCACTAGTGTAGGATTTTCCAATGTTAACCAGCTGAGGTTGATCTTGAGGTCCAAGATCAATTGCATTATAATATTTTATAGTTTCTTTAAGAATCTTAGAAGCTTCAACTAGCTTATCTTGATTAAATAACCTTTCCATGATAATCATCCCTTTAGCAATTTTATTGTCATTCAATTGAATGACTTTGCTATCAAACTTGCCTTCTTTAAATGCATTTTCATTAGCCTCATCAATGATCTAAACCTCAAATGCTCGTAAACTAGTCATGAACTTTAGAATTTGTTGGTCATAACCAAAGATCCATAGATGGTTCACATTATCTAGGATAGAAGGGTAAGGTACAAGCTCAACACTAAAATTTGGGGAATCTTGGTCAAGCACAACATTAGTTGTAGCAGAGGCAAGCTCATCAACAAATTTATTTTCTTCCCTAAGGATATAAATAATATTGAAGGCATCATAATATTCCACTAGATCCTAGACTATAAACTTGTGCCTCTTGAGGTATGATAGTTTTCACTGATATTTTACTCTCACTTGATTTCCTACTAGTTCTGAATCACCATAAACATATAGTTATTTGACTTTATTTTTGATGGAAAATTATAGACCTAAGATGAGATCCTCATATTTTTCAAGGTTGTTGCTGCAATGGAACTACATTCTATAAGAAGCATGGTATTTCTTACCAGTAGGGTTAGTTATAACAATTCCTACTCCAAATCTAGATTTACACCTAGCCCCATCAAGATGAAACTTTCATCATTTAGGCACAACATAAGAAGTTTTAAGATCATATATTGTAGCAATTTCTTTGTTGAAAACATCTAAGTCAAAATTGATTATGTTAACTCTTTCATTGACAAGATTATACTTAGTGATCATAAGTTTCATCCTTGGCTCTCTCTCAACTCTAATTTGGTTAGGGAATCCCTTCCAAGGTAGCCATAGGTGTGAATAGTTAGTGGAGAGATATCCATTTAAAACCTTTATCCATTCTTTACTCAAAATCAGTCTATATACATTAGGGATATCTACCACTTGGATATCTATAAATTATTGGACCCTTGGCTCAAAATTTAATTACAGTAGAAATTTAACAATTCTCCAACCAAATTGACCCTAGACTTATCTAATTGGGTGACAACCCTATCAGACTTAATAGGGGTCAAACCAAGATGCTTAAAAACATGTACATGCATAATATTTATAGAGGCACCAAAATATAATAAACAGTTATGCAAGTTTTTACCAAACATTTTAATTGTAAGTAAGAAGGGTGGGGACTCTATTTTAGCTTTATACATGGCTTAATTTGAATTATCATCTTGGTCACTTTGATAGGTTTATTATATAAGGATTATAGTAATATATCTCTTTGCTATGTGATTTGTGTTAATTCATGTAAGGTAATATTAGCTTTGATTTTCTTCATGTCCTCTACAATATTATAACCAATTCTACTAGAATTATTAGAAACATCAACATTAGGATTAGAAGTACTTTCCTTTAGAGGATTTGGATTATTGTCTAAAGTGTATTCAGAGGAGTACCAAAGTTGTTTGGAGGAGTAGAAGTAGTCAAAGGATACCTTTATTCCCTATTTCTTAGAGGATGTCTTATTCAAGAACTGTTGGAAGGCATGGAATTCTTTACAAACATAATCTAGCTCATTATCTTCTTGGAAGAGGAAATCAAACATTTTGACCATGAAGGTCTAGTCAACAGGCTTGGATCCTAAAATACCTACACCATTGTCTATCCAATTCTTCTTGAAATGCTTCAAGGGCCTTATAAAATTCAATGCAATCAATATCACCATGCTTAGCAGTATAATAAACTCTACAATAATCAGGCAAAGCAATATCAATAAGATTAATATCCATAGTCTTCTTTTTATAAGATGTTTTATTATTCTTATTGTTGTGGAAACTATCATTATTAAACCTATTATTGGGTCTATTGAACCTTTGGAAAGAGAAGCTCCTACCATAAGTTTCTCCAATATTACCAACTTATTTTTTCCATTGAAGGAAAGTGCTCAATTCTTGGACCATTTTTAGAATGGATTCATTCTCACTTTTTGAGGATTCTAAATTATGAACATGGTTATTATTGGTACCAATAGATGGTACTAAGGTCCTTGGGTCAGTTGCATTAAACCCATTACTAGTGGTGTGATTCAAGAACCCCTAATTTTGGTTAGGAGAAGCATGTCTTAAAGATAATTGGCTAAAATTTGGGAGTTGGTTGAGAGAAGGCACATTATGATTATTATTGGGAAAGGCATTTGAAGTAGGCATATGTGGATTGACATTGGGAATAGATTAATACATCTTACCTTGAGGTTGAATTTGGTCATTGATGATCATAGCCTTAGCATAAGCTAAACCTAGTGTGTTCATTGGACTTACAACCCTCTTTATGAATATAAAGGTCATGGGATCCAGATCATCTTTATATATTTCCAAGGCCAATACCTGATCTAGTTTATAAATATTAATGGTTCTAATATAATATTTTATAATATAGCATTGGACGCTCTTATAGGTTCATTGGCATCTCTTTTTAGGGTGTAAATTTTTGGTATAAGACACTGGGTCAATGAAGATGTTATTAAACTCATCCCAGGTGGTGATGCAATCATCAGATAGGTTTGAAAACCACTCATATGTAGCATATTTAAATGTAAAAGGGAAAAACCTACATGCTAAATCCTCATTAATTACATTTAAAAATCTTAATGTAGCTGTAAATGATTTAACATGTTCTACTATTATTATACCATTAGGACTAAAAGTTGGAAAATATTTTTTAGGATTACAAGGGAGGTCATGAATTTCACCTTGTATGTCGATAACATAACTTTCCAACCAATCCATACCTTGATTAAGGTTGAATTCAATAGTACCTTGGAGTGGTAAAGTTGGCAAAGACTTTGAATACCTGTGTCTACATTTGTCTCGCCTAGCTCTCTTATGGACTTCCAACTCAAGTAGAGGCTCTCTTATTTTTAAATGTGATATTGTCTAGATTTTTGGTAATTACATCTTGAGAACTTTGGATCCTATTTGAAATATTATGTGTCAAACCAACCTCTACAAAGAATATGACTCAGATTTGCACATTAAGCTAATTTTGTAAACATATATGCAAAGAACAATAAATGGCATAAAATTTTAGCTAAAAGATGTGTCTAATTATGAAAATAAGGCCTATCTTTACAAGTATAAGCTCAAATGAACCTAGATATATGAAATATTTACCAATCTTTAATCAAAAGAAGCTATTCTAACCTCAAATACTATAGATTCTTATATCTTAAAATATCTTACCAAAATTGAGCATCTAACCTCAAAGATCTTAGATATTTGTCTAAAGGAAGCAAAATGATGGGTCAAAGACCAAAAATATCAATGATATTTAATTTTTGAGTAAATAATTATGCAAAAGTATGATGATAATGCCAATCTTAGATAAAAGAACACTAAGACTAACAAAGATTCAACCAATGAGACCTCCTTCTAGTGATAGCAGAGCTCATCCTATTGATGCCTCTACATGTATCATATTTGATCTTAGTGTTTAAATAACACTTCTCATTTTAGAATTTAGATAATTCATGTCATGAGTAGAAATTTTTGATATCTACTTACTTAATATAGGCAGAGCAAATTAAATTGTTCCAAAAAATTATATTGATTAGTGGTTGGGAGGCACCATGGTCCTTGTGAATTTTTAAGTATCTATGATAATCGTAGTGAGTTATGATCAAAGTTCTACACTAAAGACTAACATAAGTGAATATTTATAATGATATTTAAATTAATGTGATTTGGTTAAAAAAGGAGGAAAAGGAAGAGTAGGCAAAAAATAAAGTATGTGATTTTTGATCTTCACCTTAAGTACCATAACAAGGTTTGAATTTTAGCTAAACATTCATTTAAAAAATATATATTGTAAAGTAAAAAAAATTCAAAATCACACCAAATACTAGGTAAATATCTGAGGAAAACATAAAAGAAAAAAATTATGGACTAACTTTGCTTTACAACTACATTCAAATAGCATTTTCCCATCCTAATGTAGAGAAAATAAAATGAGATAATGTCTAAGAACATTCAACTAATCTAGCTTTAACATAAGTTAGAAAGAATGTATCAAAGATGCACATTCAGAATTCATCAAAACCATTCAAATTCAAGACTTAGAATGAGCAATTGAGAAAGAAGCAATATAAAAATTGATACAAACAAACTTGGATAAACTTTTAAGTATTCCTTGATTATATTAATTACTCAGAAGTATACAAGTTTTGGCTCAAAACTCCTTCCCTTTACAAAATGGTAATACTACCTTTTATAGAAGACTCAAGTAGTATATCAGTTGGTCATAAGATCACAAATGTACAAAGGTAAGGACAACTCTCCTTCTTAACAATTCTAGGATACACTTCTCTTTCCAAAATGGACTGACTTATAGGCAAATATGCTAACAACATAACATATGCATTTACAAAAAAATATTCCATGTTCAAATATTACAATGCTTTACCTAAAATGTAATATTAATTAACTGGTGGACTCATGGCTAAAGGGCTCCCTTGTTACTCTTGGATAATATCCATAGATCTTTGATGTTTCTCTTTGACAAGATCCAAATCAACAATTGGTTTCAAAAGGCAGATATTGTCTTGATCATCCAAGTCATCAATGTCTATCATCCCTTACCATAGCCTCCTTGATTCTCATATATTTTCTAATCTTTTCCTCAATAGTGAAGATCATGCCCAAGACTTGGCTATTGTCACTCCTTGATTGGCCCTAGCTTTTGCTTCTCACTTCTTACATCACCAAAGTGACTCTATGATTGTACTCTTCATCACCAATGATGCCTAATATAGTAAAATTTATAGGATTGGATAGCATGGGGCCAAGGAGTTTATTAATTTTGATAATTATCTCTTCATCATCCCTTATGAGTCTATCCAAGACTTGTAACTAAAAACTTCAACTCTGGATCTTATCAACCATTATCCCCAATATTGAATTTAATTTGGCTAGGCTAATGGTTTTGAATTTAGGAATCTTACCCCTAATCAGTATGTTGATAATACCTCTTATTTTGTCATCTACATCTTACCATTAGGTCATTAATATTTTGGCTATCTCACTCTGTTGGGTCAGTGCATCTTGTCTCAAATTCATTGACTTCAAAGAATCAAACATGTCAAATAAAGATGCATCAAACATCTTTGCCTCTAAGATTTAGAAGATATCTTGGGTCTCTATATTGTCCTTTTCCTTCTCCAAGTTATATATCTATTGTTTTATGCCCATGATTCTTGCTTTGATCTAAACTGAATGATCCTCTACTAGGATTTCTATGTCTTCTTCATGAATGGGATTTTCACTAGGATGATGTCCTCTAATTGGAGTTAAGCCTACAAATGGATTAAATTTTTAAAAGTTGAATTCTTCATCTCCAACCATGGACTTATTGGTGGTGATTCTATTTAACCCTACTATTTTTGGGTTGAATTATATACTAGTTGATGATTTTATTACCTTAGGAGGATCTAGGACCTCCATCCTTGTGTTTTATGATGCTCTTTGAGTGTGTATTTATCTGATCACTTGATGCTCCTATGGAAACTATTATTCTCTCTTCTTCCTCCTTCATCAAGGCCAATATCCATGGCTTGAATTCATCAGAGACATCAATGTTAATTGTTTGGATCAAGGCCCAAGAATGGGACATAGTGGGATTATTTTGCATTTTCCCATAAAAAAACCATTCATGGATAATGGGTCCATGAATGTTGTATTCCTCTCTAAACAAGTTGACCTCACTCATGGGGTAGGTGAAGGTCAACTTGGGATTCTTTCTCCCAACTAGAAGTAATGCTAATTTTTATTTTCTTTTCTATGGGGGTGCTATGGGAACCAGGTCCAAAATAACTTCCTTCACCCTATCCTAGTTTTTTTCCTTAGTTTGGGATTGAGGCTCCTCATTTTGTTCCTCTTTATATTTCGACCCATAAGATTTAAAAAGGACCTTAATTACATCCTCCACTATTACATTTAGTTCTAATGTAATCACATATAGGTATTCTACTAGAGATTATAGCCTTTTACGTGGGGATGAATATGATCCTTCCCCAAGTTCCTTTTCCAACTTTTCTTTTCCAAGTCTTTGTGTTATTTATGCCTAAGGTTGTTGCAGTGGTTGCTCTAGAGGGGGCATAAAATAGTGTTTAGGAAATAAGTGATACTATACGGGCCTAATTTTACATATTTATCATGGTGGTTTGTTATTTCCCCTAGCTAACCTAGCTTCAAGCTTGATGTTATGCCTTTTCAATCTGGGTAATACCTTTGGAAAACTAGAGGCCTTAAAGTAGAATGGGTCATGGACACTGGGCTAGTGCTCAAATGTTTTGCTTATGGTCCTAGACTATAAATGTTTGATGATCACCTTATTAGGGTCCCATTCCCTCAAATAATCTTTTTGTAGAGTGAAGGAGTCCCTATTTCTGGCAATAACATTTACATTCTCTCAATTTCACAACATAGTTCTACTGATTGTCAATGGAAAGGTATGGGGGAGGCCTTTAGTTTTTTCCTTGTAGAATCCATCTATACCATGAAGAATTTAGTAATATAATTCCTATTCTTCTATCTTGGTAGGAAAATAGATGGGTAACCTAAAGGGTTGTGTCAAATTCTCTTCAATCTTGATTACCATGCAATCTAGGTGGAACTATATATCCCCTATCAAATCCACATATTTATTCACTAGGGAGATGACCCTAATCATGGGGATTATTGTGATGACTTAAATTAGGGATGGATAGACACAATCATAAATGAACTACATATTATATCTATATTTGAATATGTGAATCTTGGATTAATGATGGAAGATAGCGGGCCTTCCATCAGGTGACCAATTCATAATGTTTGGGATCTAGTTGGAGGCTAAAATGTCATCAAATAGATAAGACATCATGTAAAAGTGTTTGCTTTATTATTATTTTATGGCTGTGAATTGTGACTTCAAATGGATATTGATCATCTCATTTGATAGAGGAGTGAGTCCCTTCTCAACCATAAAGCAAACATAATACATCCAAACTTTCTCAATAAGTGTGGTGGAGGGGGCTCCACATAACCTATTCATCAACGTCATAATTATCCTAATCTGCTTCTTAAATTAGACAATTGGTATTTTGCCTGTGGGGTCCTAGATTACTTGGTTTCCAGTGAGTAACCATGGGGCTAGGATTGTGTTCAAGTTATGTTTGCCAATCCAATTTTTAATGGTTGGTAGGTCTATCTGAAGCACATCTAGAATCATTAGAAAACATTGTCCATGTGCATACAGTGGTATTGTAAGATGTGAATTTACCACAAAAATTAGCATTGATAGGATTTGTGTCTAATAGTGGTGATGATTCTAATTGATCTATGATTATCTGGCCCTTTACTAATTCTAGTAACATAATATTTAGGTTGAATTTTTTGAGTAACATGACCCATTTCAAAAAATGGCTTGAGATATGTAGTTTTGACATAATTTTTTTTTAAAAATTTAGTTTTGTAGTAAATTATGTCTCAGTGTTAATCATATAGTGTCAGGGATTTTGAGTAGTAAATATGAATGCCAAACATAGTTTTTATATTACTAGATAATTTCATTTGTAATAAATATGTGTATGAATAATGTATTAAATATATCATTGCTTATGTTGATCATCACGTTATGCCAAGAGTGTATCGAGTGCATGATCTATTGCTAAGAGGTAGAGGAGAAGTGGACTATAAGGTGTTGGTGGTACCAACATAGGTGGGTTCAATAAGTATTATTTGAGTGTATAAAAGTTTTATTAACATGAAATATCCCATTTAAATTTTGTATCCTTCTTAAGTAATCTTGTGAAAGACTGAGTTTTATCTACTAGCTATTCCAAAAAGCAATGGATTGCATATATTTTGTAATGTAGAGATTAAACTTACTTTAAGTTTGTAGGAGGAGGCATGTCCATTATATCTTTAACTTTCTTTAGATCAACCTCAATGCCATATTGGGATATTATGAAGCCCTAAATTTTATTGGATGAAACCCCAAAGACACATTTCTTGGGATTTAGTCGTGTATTGTATTGTTTCAACATTTCAAAAATCTATCAATTTATGGTGTTGTCACTGTTTTGATTTTGAAAACAAGTCATCGACATAGTATTCAATTATCTTATAAATGAGATCATTAAAAATATGGGTTATATTTCATTGATATGTTGCTCTTATGTTCTTTAATCCAAAAGGAATGATTATATAGGAAAAAGTGCCCCATGGTGTGGTAAAAGAAGTTTTTTCCTAGTCTTCCTCAGTGATCTTGATTTGATTATAACCTATGAAACCATCCACGAAAGAGAGCATCTCATATCCTGCTATAAAGTCCACTATCATATCAATGTTGGGTATAGTAAAATCATCTTTAGGACATGTTTTTTTAAGTTTATAGAATCAAAACAACATCATATGTTTAATAACTAAGAAATCATTAGTAACCTATTGGAGGTGAGAAACTAGTTGAATGAAACCAACATCAAGAAGCTAATGGATCTCATCTTTGACTAAAAGAGATACCTTAGGATGCATTTTTTGTTTTTTCTTTTATTTAATTAGCTTTACATCTAAATAGAGTGTAATCCTGTGTACTACGATCAGAAGATCAATGCAATACATATCAAAATAAACCTACACAAAAATTTTAGGGAATTTATTTTTAAAATGTCAAATATTTGTATTTTCTTCTTTATACAAGGAAAAATCTAGTAATATGATGTGAATATTAGTATTTATGGCATAATTGAATTGAACTATCTCTTTGTTAAGTAATATAGATTGATCAACAATGTAAGGTGTTGTATGTATGATACCATATGTGGTGGGTGAAATATCATATAAAGTGTATGATCTCTCACCAAAGTATGCTTGGGCATTTATGGAATGAGGGAGCATATTATTATTATTATATAAGGATCGGAGATCCTCATATATCCCTAATAATTATAAGAGATTTTCATCATTATTAAATTCATCAAAGGTAGGTAAATATGGAGAAATAGTATCATCAATAAGATTAGGGTAAATAAATCAAAGTGTAGAAAAATGATTTACCATACTATCTTCCCATGGAATGAGTAGAAAAAAAACTATATGTTGAGAAACATGGTGATAATATTTGTCATTAGATGTGATATCCTTATATCCAAGTCTTTGCCTACCTTGTCAATTATATGCCTCAATAGGATTAAGAATTCCCTATTCATGTTTTCTGAGACCTTGTCTTATAAAATCCATTTTCTTGAAATATCTCAATGTACATGTAAAAGTGAATATTTTATCATGTAATCTGGAGGTGTCTAAGGGAGATATACATGAACATGGTATTGTATAATGTAGAGGTGTTGTGAAATCCATGCAAGGAATATAATTGTATGAAAGCTTTGTATGTTGGCAATATTTGAATGGTTATTGATGCATAGGGCATGTGTAGATATGACATTTGTAACTAAACCTAAAACATGCATATAAAGCTAATATAAATGTGTGTATATCATGAATTTGGGGTCTCCCAAGCAATATATTGTAATTAAGATCATTAGGCACAACTTGACATGATTTAGGTCCTAATGTAAGGTTTAGTGTGATTTGAGAAAAAACTTTGCATGGAATATTATCAAACCCTCAAATTTTCATATTAAAAGGATCCAAATCATTAGCATGTATATTAATAAGTCAGAGAAAAGAGATAATACAAATGTTCAACCTTGATCCATTGTTAGCTAACACTCATTTAACACCCATCTCGTTAATTCACAATGTAATGTAGAGATGTATGTGTTGATTTATGCCATGTTGAGGTAGGAGATCTTATTTCTCAAATTAAATTTGATCTTCATTCCATTTCATATTATTTATTATAGAAGCAACATAAGTTGGATTTGATGTAAGGGTCACCTTAGTATCATATAATGCTTCATAAAAAACATCTTTGTATGTGTCAAACTATTGTAGGAGATCTGAAATGGAAACTATGGCTAAAAGAACATTGCTTTGGTTAAAAAAAACTATAGCCATGGGTTTTGATAACCTACCATGCTTTGGGACCACTTATAGAAATCATAACATAGATTGCATGGTCTAGTTTGAGCATAAAGCTAGTAGAAGAGGTGGGATAGTATCTAGATGTGTAGGGTCTAAAAGCATAAGGGACAAGTGAAAACATTGATTTTTTATTATGTCTAGTAGAGATACATAAGGAATTAAAGTAAAAAAAGGAGCCAAATGCACCTAAAGGAGAACTTTTAATATTTAGGTAGTGTGTTTTTTATCTTATGTACTATATCCTTTATATGTGTAAAGAGTTGTTTCTTAATTGAATTCCACACAATAGAAAGATAACATGATAGAGAAATAATGAAATATGACATATATTTTAATTGATTTAAATAATCATGTACATATGTGTTTATGTCATCTTTGAATTCATTACAAATGAAAGGAAACAAGAATGCAAGAGAAGATAGAAAACATTGCATCAAAAAGTGATAAACTCCATCTATCATTATTATCATGATTATATGAAATACATATCAAAAAGTATAGGGATTTAAGATATGAATATGAGTCCTAGAAGGTTGGAAACATAAACCTTAAGCTTAGGGGTTTTTGTACTATTCAAAGTAATTCAGGGTCACTAGATGTTTTGAATTTTTAAGACATAGAGTATGTAAATCTTAGGTTTTTAAAGGGTTTGAGTATAGTAAATCAGAGGAGAAATATGCAATAAATACATCCATTGATTTTTCAAAGAATTAAACTAATCTAATATTTACAAAAATAGTAATTAATGACACAAATAAGTAATTAAATGGTAATTTACTATGACATATAGTTTGGATTCTAAAAAATGGCACAAAAACTGATTAAGATGTCATAAACAAGATCTAGGTGTCATAATCCCTCTTAAATAGTAGTATGGTTCCTTGGATAGTAACACATTACAGTAGTGCCATCTATTCTATCCTATTGTCCTCTTGATGGAGCTGATGTGAACTTATATGAGTAGTTATGTCTAAGTCTACTAGGCATCTTCACATGTGGTCAAAACTTTCTTTGTTATATGTTACCTATTTTAGATTGATTTATGAGAAAAACCTTAGACCTCCATGCTGTTAGGGTATTTGAGTGGCACAAGTAGAAAAGGTGTGATTTTATCTAGATAAGATGGACATCCTCAACATCCCATTATGTTGAGAGTTACCTACATACCAATACCTCGAGAAGGGACCAATCCTAATGTAGTTAACCCAATCTATGTGTTGGTGCAAGTGAAAGTGATACTAGTATGAGTGACATCTTAAGTTTTTCAAGTGATGTTTGAGACTATAAATCTATGTATTTTGATCTTAGGATGGTTTTTGATGAATATATGTAGAATTAGGGTAGAATATGGTTTAATGACCTTGATTTTGCACAACTTTTTTTGAGCTTATATATGTGTCTTTGCATATAATCCACATCTAGTGGGTAAATGGATAAAAGTGGTGTATATATACTGATCTAGTGCTTGTGTAGAGTTTGAAATAGTTATATCCTAACCCTAGGCATATTAAGAATTTAAAATATATTAATTGGGGTTAAAATTAGGCAAGGGACACTCACATTGTCCCTTGGTTACTAGTATAGTGCACTAGTGTCCAAAAAGACACACTAGTGTCTACATGGTACAACCTAGGTCACTAGGGGCCTAAATACGTAGGGGAAGATATGAAATTAATGTTGGGATGTCTACAGATGTGTAATAATGACACAAAAGCTAGATAATGGTTAAAAGAGGACCTAAGATAGTTTTAAGTCTAAATTAAGAATGTGTGGTTGTAAGTGATACTCATTTCACTCAAGTGATATTTTATATGACCACATTTATACACCAATTTTTATGTGATCAATAAGTCAATTCTTCAATTAGGCAATCAATCCAAAATTTTTGCAATATATTGATGAAATTTTACTCAAATAAATTTTTGACCATGATAGAAAACATGTCATTATTTCATCATCCTCACAAGTGGAATATATTATTATGGGGGATGCTTAGAGGTCTCCCCCATGTTATTAAAGGATCTTATAGTTTATCATTCCCCCACATGCATATTCTACAATAACTACACAAATTTTGTAATTGTTCCTCCTTAGGTATTTCAATTTTTTACTAAGGGAGGCATGTGTGTGCATGAAATTTAAAATTTTAAAGTCTAATGGAATGAATATGATTGCCATTTTTGGGTTTATACACCCATTTATATATGGCTACAAAGTTAATTTATTAATTGGGATCACAATTTTAAAGTTTCATGTTATACTAACCAAAATTTTCTCCCTAGATTAATTTCTAACTACAAGAGAAAATGTTCCACCATTTATACATCATCATGAGTGGAAGGTAATTATATATGGGATGCTTATTATACCCTCTCATGGAAATGAAGGATCTCATAATTTATCTCCACCCATAATGGTTTTCATACAAAAATGTACAAAGTTCATACTTCCCCCCCTCAATAATGACAAGTTTATCTTAAAGGATGCATTTAGATGCATGAAATTTTAAAGTGTGGGGGAAATTGGGAATGGAAAAAATAAATTAATACACTTATAATCTCATCTAGGTGTGATTGTGAATCTGGTTCATTGTGTAGGTGCATTGTTCAAAATTTATATGTTATAATGAATAAATGTTTCTCCCTAAATAAATTTTTGGATGTGAGAGAAAATGTTCTTATATTTATACCTATTTCCATGTGAAACATTAGGATCTTATGATTTTTCTTTAGTCCTCATAGTTTTCATACAATGGAAAAATAAAATTTCTATTATTTATCCCTTTAATAATAACATATTTATATTAAGGGGTGCATCTGGTCACATGTAATATTTTACTATAGGACACAATGGAGGGAAGATGAAATCCATTAATTAATTTATATTCCCATCCACATTTGAATGTAGAGATAGTTTCTAGATTGGGCATGAAGTTAAAAAGTTGCACATTGTACTGATGAAATCTTTCTCCTTAAATAAAGTTTTGAATTTGAGATATGATATTCCTAAATATCTTCCTCATCATTAGTGTATTAAAATAATATTTTGGATGCTTAAGGTATGCACACAGTCCCCAACCCCTATGTTCAAGTTTATATCTTACAATTTGTCTCTATCCTTCAAGGTTTCTTTGGAATGATTCTATGAACTTTTTACTTCTTTTCCCCTTAAGAAAAAAGGTTTAAATTAAGGGATGCATCTATCTACAATAATTTTTTGAGTGAAATGGATGATAAAGGGTAGAATAATGCAATTATTTCATTTATATGGCCATTTATATGTGAGCTCAAAATAGTTTTGTCGATTGGTGCATGGTTCAAAAGTTGTATGTTATACTGACCAAGTTTTACTCCCTAAATCAAAGTCTAGATATAAGATAAAATATTATATTTTTCTTCTCCATTATGAGTGTAATATTTTTCTATAGAAAATATTTATAGGAATTCCCCATGAAATTTTAAGATCTTATTGTTTGACTCTACCCCTCACAATTTTTTTGCAAAGCTACCTAAAGTTCATACTATTTACCCCTAAAGAAAAACAAGTTTTTATTAAGGGATGTATATTCACACATGAAAATTTCAAGCAAAATATTTCAATAAAGGTGAAATAATTCCATTATTTCATTTATATTCCCATCTGTATGTAAACTTGAAGTTGGTTGGTCAACAAAATGTGGGGTATAAAAGCTATGTAATATATTGAACAAGTTTTACTCCCTAAAGCAAGTTTTGGTTGTGAGAAAGAAAATGAATCCATTTATTCCTCATCATGACTGGAATAGGATCCTCTATGAGATAATTATAGGAATCTCTCATGCAACTATATCAACTTATAGTTCATATATACTCCTAAAAGTTTTCTTGTAATGACTTTCTAAAATTTGTAATGTTTTTCCTCGTAAGAATGACAAGTTTCTAATAAGGAATTCATCTACTAGTGTAAATGTTCAAATGTGTGGACCAAAGGAGTGTGGAAAAATTATATTATTTATTTTATATGCCTATGTAGGTGTGACCAAGAAGTTAGTTCATCTATTCAGAGTGCAGTTCAAAATTTATACATTATACTGATTAGAATTTTCTTACTAAAGAAAGTTTTATCTACAATGGAAAATGTGCCACCATTTCTTCCTATTCAAAAGTGTAAAATAATCCTCTAATATTTTTTTTCATGAATCCTAATTTATACTATATGATCTTATGATTCATCTCACCTATCAGGGTTTATGTGAAATAACTATATAAATTTTGTAAATATATTCCCTTAAGAATGACAAGTTTTTCTTAATGGATGCATCTGGTCAGGTGTAAGTTTAAAGTGAAATATCTAATTGAGGGTGAAATAAGGTCATTATTGTATTTATATACCCATATGGATGATTAGGATGTTGGTTATTTGATAGGGTCGATGGTTTAAAATTTGTGTGTTATATTAACCAATGTTTTCTCCCTAAAAGTAAGTTTTTCTATTAGAGAAAAAATGTTTCCATTTATTTATAATTGTGAGTGGTATATAATCCTATTAGGGTTTCATATATTAATTCCACATGCATCATTAATATTTCAAAATTTATTTATATCATTTTAAATTACTTTCCAAAGTTCACTATAGATTTTAGATAGGGTTAGCCTTCAAGGTATATGTCACAAGGAACATAAAAAATAACTTCTCAAGGTGATCCATGTATGCCATAAATTATTTATTTAAAAAAAAAATTTATATACAAAAATAATGAGAACTAAACATTAGCTATACATTCATTGGCACAACTACGTTATGCAAGCTTACTGATTTAATAATAGTTATAAGAAAGATAATGTAATATATATATATATATATATATATATATATATATATATATTATCCTTCAACTACTGCAAATAATATTATTCCTTATTTTTTTTCATTCTTATAAACTTCACTTTTTTTTACCCTCATAAATTCAATATCAATTACTTCATAATAATTGATATCCATAAGAAAAGGAAAATTGAAGAGATATGAAAAAGTATGTGAAAGAGAGGATATAAGAAGCTATGAAAGAGAGACAATGAAAAGTTGTAGAAGAGTATGAAATTATTAAAACTGAAGGATAACATGAAAATGTTCAAGACTTACCAAATATTTTCAAGTAATGGGAAGAGGACTAAAGAGTTAATTTTCTTTGGGTTTTTTTCATTGGCCCTTTCAAATGAGAAATTGGAAATTACTTCAACCAGGTATGGAAATATAAAGCAATCCCAAAAGGAAAAGGTTAAGAAGGTAAAAATATATAATTTTGAAGAATTTTATTACTTAAATATGGATAAATAAGAGGGAAGACCCTAACTATGATTTAAATCTAGATATCCATAATCTGGTAAGGCTGAATGATAAGGACAAGCACTCTATTTCTAACAAGTTTGATTAATATTTATATCTTTTTAACAAATTTGATTCAAATTTGGAGATATATACTCTACTAGGGTTAAATGATAAGGATGACCCCTATATATCTACTAATTTTGATTCAGGTTTGGATTTATACTCTAATATTAATTTATTTGATTTAAATTTTTTTCAAAACATGGAAATTATTATGACTTTAATTCTAAATGAATGTGAGGATCTTGATTTAAGAACTTGTTTGTGTTCTAGATTTGCACCTTAGATGAGAAGGGGAATGTTTAGCTCCTCTACTCAAATCAATTCCAACATGGGATTGATCCTAGGCTATGGATATCCTAATAATGGATTAGACCTCTAGAAAAGGTTAGCTTCCTTTTCGATTTATCACCTATACTAAACCTAAACTAACACATTCTTGGAAAAGGGAGAGAGATTTTGACAATAACTTATGAAAAAATGTAGAAAAGAGTTGATGCACCAATGATTCAATCAATCAAACTCACATAAAACACACTATAGGATGTATTCAAGACCAAATAAAATCAGTCCCGTATAAATATTTCACAATAAAACATTGATAAATTATCAAATTAGCATGAGAGGGTAAATATCCACTTTCAAGATAAATAATAAATTATAAATTGCACTTCTAATGACCTGTGAGGGCTACTAAGAACTTCATGAAGGTGATAAAAATTAGACATAGATAATGAACATAAAATCACTTAACCAAAGTACATTAATTCATAGGACATACTTAAATATAGCTTACAAAATGATAGAATTCAATCTTTATTGCATCAAAATGTGTTACAACACAAATCTTGGCAGAGTTTAGTCATACAAAAAATAGGGATTTGTTTCAAGGCTTCGAAGCCTATATTTATATAAAATGGAGAGAGAGAGAGAGAGAGAGAGAGAGAGAGAGAGAGAGAGAGAGAGAGAGAGAGAGGAGAGAGAGAGAGAGAGAGAGAGAGAGAGAGAGAGAGAGAGAGAGAGAGAGAGAGAGAGAGAGAGAGAGAGAGAGAGAGGACCCAACCACTTTTGATGGATTAACACCAATTTGAGGATGTTGACTCATGACCTTATCAATAAGGAATAAGTTCTATAAAGGAATTGATTGTTCATTATCATTATCCATACACTCAATGTCCTTTTTGGAATTCCATGTCATTATCTACTGATTTGATGATGAAAAATAAACTTCTCATGCTTTGGAATTGATAGAATTATGCCACATCTACTTTCGGTGGCCATCGATACCTATTTATTAAAAATGAGACCCTAATAATAGGTTAGAAGGATTTCCATGATCATATTTACATCTGTATTTGATCCAATATCAAACGTATGTCCATTATAGGTGAAAACCAATCTAATTATTGGTTTTCATATAATCACAATATCCATGGAAATATCTAGAGTACTTAGTCTTGATTCAACATTGTTAGTCCATATTCAATTTTTGTGTTAGGCCTAAAATAATTATTTTACCTATATGGATCTCTGATGATAATGTTTGGTCACATTGGTTTAACCTGGATCATGATTGAGCTCTGGTCCCTTTATATTTACTTACCTGGGTCAAAAACTTCCTCGTTGACTTCCATCAAAAATGTTTAGGCTCACCTTTATTTGATTGGTCATTGAAAACTAACTCAGCTTATTGAAATTTTAACCCATCTCACATGATTGATCTTGATTAGCATAATCACAAGGGAGCCATCAATCTTGCCCTCAATTTTTCAACTCTATCTGAGTTGGTGCCACTTGGTAGTCTCATATTTGCACTCAAGATCCACTCGCAGTCTCCCTACTTTTTTGATTGTGCCACATGGTGGCCACACATTTGTACTTGAGATTAACTAAGCTATTTGACCCTTTTCTCACCATTATATCTGAATCCATGATTCAATGCAAGCCATTAGATCTTCCTGGACCCATTATCCTATTAGTCACCACTCACCGTTAGATCTCCTTCTGATTAAACCCCAACCATTGATCTTGAATTTTAAAATAAAATATCTACTTCATGAGGCTTTACATTGACATTTTTTTGTGTATATTTTATTTCAATGTGAATGTATTTGACATCTACACAATCATCTACAATTTTTTTGAAATTAAATGGCTATTTACCATAGCCTTAATTTGAAAGCTAAAAGAACATCTCTTAACTTATTCACCTCATACATGCCATTAGATCCTTCTCATAATTAAATTTAGACCATCGATATTGGACCCATTTGAATACAAATGGATATTTTTCCATGGCTTTAAATTTGATGTATGCATGAATGTATTTGATGTCCACACAATTGTCAATGCATATTTGAAAACCAATGGTCATTTTTTGTGCTTGAATTTGAAACTTGTGAACTCGTCATCCCCATGATAGATCAAAAATTCCTCAGGCTATTTCATTCAGATCTTTTTCTAGACATTTTTTGTGGACTTTGTGTCTCAGCCACTTTATCTGAAGGAATTGTTTGTGACTCTTTTGCATTAGATAAAATGTCTGGGGAAATTATCATGGGATAATTTCTTAAAAGAATTAAGTCAGCATTATCTTTTCCTTGGATATTTTCTTATGGACAAATTGTTTGATAGAATTAATGCCTTTGGGAAAATTATCTTAGATAATTTTGTTGAAATAATTGTACTTAGACTTTTTCCATTAGGTTTTTTGTCTCAGACACTTTATCTGCAAGAATTAAGATCTTCATAAAAATTGCCTAGACAAATTCTCCAAAATAATTATGTACTTAGACAAATATAAAGGTCTAAAAGAATTTAGACTTAGAAAAATAAAAGCTCAAAATATTTTGACAAGTGAAGACTTAGCCAAAAGAAAAGGTTTTGTACTTAGATTTTGACTTGTGGGCATTCCTAGACTTGTGCTTGAACTACTGAATGCTCAAATGACTTCCCAATACTTGTGAAACTTGTCCTTGTATTTTGATCTGCTTGGTTTCACCATGAAACCTACTCAATATCCTTCTCTTTGATATAATATTTAATACACTGCACTGCATTCATGCATGTTTATGATGTAGGCCAAATTTTGTCTAACATCTTTGGTGACTTAACTAGGTAGCATACATGTTATGATTGATAACTTGGACCATTTATATGATACATGGGCCATTTACATTGACTACAAGAGAAAATGTTGACTTGTGAAACAAATAATTTCAACAAACAAGGAAAAAAACAAAATTGAAATGGAAACTAACCTAATATAACTCACTCCAAAGAAGAATGTCAAGCCATCAAGTCCCTACTTTCTACATCAAAATCCTCAACATCTACTGCTCTACCTCATATAGACCCTATAGTTGAAGAGGTTGAAGAAGATATTATAGATGCTAAGCTCGAAGCCATTGTTGCTTCATCACAGACCCACGAGGAGAGGCTAGATGACAAGGAAAGGTTGTTTCACTCTAAGTTATGGGTGAAAGGTAAGCCTCTGTATTTCATTCTTGATAGTGGAAGTCAAAAGAATTTAATCTCTACTAATATTGTGAAAAACCTAAATCTCTCCATGAAGCCTCACCCAAAACCATTTAGTATTGGATGGTAGATTCGAGGGAAAAGCCTCCATGTCACCCACCAATGTCTTCTCTCATATGCAATAAAACATTTCTAAGACGAGGTCTTATGTGATGTGGTCAATATAGATGTTTATGATGTACTCTTTGGTCAACCATTCATTTATGATCAACATGGAATCTATGAATCAAGAACTCGAAGGATCACTCTCACTCTTGGAACATGGTGCTATAGGGTACCACAGGTACCACCTCCTACATCTATCTCTCTAATTGTGCCAAGAAATTTTTTCTCATGGTGGTCAAGCCACAAGAATCCAAAAGGGCCAATATTGCAGCCCTGACTACACAAACAACACAACAACATAAGCAAATAGATACCAAGCTGAAGAAGTTTACAGCCTTCCATCCATAGACTGATGGTCAGATAGAAATGGTGAATAATAGGGCCCTGCAAAGTTCTATAAAGCACAGTCCATTCCAAGTATGCATCAGGAATCAAATAAAAATACAACTACCACACTTGATGAAAAATATTGATGCAATGGGGACCATTGCTTCTCAAGGAGGGAGGAATGATCTGGGCAACAATTCAGGTGACAAGTCCACCCCAATTGATGATAGAACTTCTAGGAGCCATAACTTTTGCACTGTAGCTCCAATTGACTCGTCGTTCGAATCATTGGAAAGATAAGAATGAGGAGAATATGGTGAGATGGCATGGATATTTTTTAATAGATTTTGACCCTCTAAAACCCAATGGAAGTGCCCCAAATTTTAATTTTAGTAGTACAATCTAAAAATAGTAATTTTCTAAAAATAGTAATTCCTCAAATTTTTTATTGTTGTAAATCATGGAAGTCAAACCACTTAATCTACCTTGATATTGTTAACCTTACACATCCTCCTCCCACCTTCAAAATATGTATAACTAAAGATGTAACCCGAAATGGAATTTAGACATCTCTTCTCAGAGATAGGCATATGTTTGGGTCTACAAATTTAATGAATAAAATATCTCTTCTCAGAGATATCATTATTGTTATTGAGTTGTCTATATTTCTTGAATTATCTTTCAACCAAAGCTTTTAAGTTTTGAATCAAAATAATTTTGTATTTCTTGAAGAATAAAATCATAATAAAATGTCTCAAAATTAAAATTGAATCTCATTGTTATTGCATGGAGGTTCATCAAACACCATCCACAACCTATCCCATAAGTTTTTGTAATCTTTGTATGATTACACTAATCAATGCTAATGTATTTTTCACTTGTTGGTGTTGGTTTTATGGTTCCAAGCATATGAAACAAAATACATATTTATTGTTATTTTTAATATCCTCATATGACAATTTATCAAAACAATATTATCTCAATCCCTCTCTTTGATGTAGCTTTGCATCAAGTTAGGAAGTGACATTTCTAAAAAAATTCTGAAAATCCTCTAATGTATCAACAAGTGAATTGCATGTAGTGTTTTTTGAAAAGTAACATAAACTATTACTGATAATTTTTAACTATTGCCACATTGAATTATATTGTTGATATAATTTTTCTTTTTCTACTACTAAGTTACATTATGGAGGATTTTCATTTGGGTTTTGTTGGAAGATTTCTTTAGGCAATGGGTCAATTAAATCAAGAATATAAAATTATAAAAATAAATATTTATATTATGTATTTGAAGGCTTTCATGAGAGAATTGTTATTTTTATTTGAATGTCCCCTTGCCATTTGATTATTAGAAAAATGTCAACTAAAAAAAATTAATACAAACCCTAAATATGCTTTAAGGAAGAAAATAACATATTTAGGACTACGATACAAACATGGATGCTTGGTAGAGATGCTTAGAGAAGAATTCATGAGAGTAAACATGCATATCTTTTGATTTTCCATCCTCACTAATTGTAAAAAATTCAATAAAATGAAAAAGAATGCTGAGTAATTTTTGTTTTAATATTTTTATTAGCTTTTAAAAAGAATGCATCCTTTAAAATATTAAGGATGTGTACACTTTAAAGTCAGTAATGACCCATTACAAATTATGTTTCATTTTTTGATTTAAAACAGGTGCATGCCCTTTTAAAAATGGAACTCACCCTTTATAAATAATGATATATTTTTTTTAAATGTCCATTTTTATTTCCCAACTTTCTCCATCTACCTTTCCAAATTCACAATAAAAAAATATTTAGAGCTTCTATTTGAGCCTAACTCCACCAAATTTTTATTTCATATGGGAATTAGAATAAATATATAATTCATTTTAATTTTGTCTGGGTATTAAGAAAAAAAATTGGGCGATAATTTAATGAAATTTTAGAAGTGATATGAATTTAATATTTCAAAGTTTAATATGACACAAATTTGGGACGACAATTTCTTGACATTTGCATCAATTTTTTATGTAACATTTTTTTCTTATTTACATCACAATTTCGATCGAGCAAAGAAAAAATGAATGAAAACTTTAAATTGACATAATTGATATCACTAATTTCACCTCATATAATAGTAAAAAATAACTCTCATAATTTTTTTAATGGAACAATTGTAAATGGAAAAAAAAATTCAGACTTTCGTTGAAGTTGTGATGTTTCCCTAAAGAGATTTGTGAAGAACTTGTTGGTGTTCTAGATTTCCACCCTAGATGAGAAGCGGAATTTTTAGCTCCTCTACTCAAATCAATTCCAACATGGGATTGATCCTAGGCTATGGGTATCCTAATAATGGATTAGACCTCCAGAAAAGGTTAGCTTCTTTTTGGATTTATTACCTATAATAAACCTAAACTAACACATGATTGGAAAAGGGAGAGAGATTTTGACAACTTATGAAAAAATGTAAAAAAGAGTTGATGCACCAATGATTTAATCAATCAAACTCACATAAAACACGCTATAGGATGCATTCAAGACCAAATAAAATCAGTCCTGTATAAATATTTCATAATAAAACATTGATCAATTATCAAATTAGCATGAGAGGGTAAATATCCACTTTCAAGATAAATAATAAATTATAAATTGCACTTATAATGACCTGTGAGGGCTATTAAGCACTTCATGAAGGTGAGAAAAAATTAGACATAGATAATGAACATACAATCACTTAACCAAAGTACATGAATTCATAAGACACACTTAAATATAGCTTACAAAATGATAGAATTCAATCTTTATTGCATCAAAAGGTGTTACAACACAAATCTTGGTAGAGTTTAGTCATACCAAAAAGAGGGATTTGTTTCAAGGCTTCGAAGCCTATATTTATATAAAATGGAGAGAGAGAGAGAGAGAGAGAGAGAGAGAGAGAGAGAGAGAGAGAGAGAGAGAGAGAGAGAGAGAGAGAGAGAGAGAGAGAGAGAGAGAGACCCAACCACCTTTGATGGATTAACACCAATTTGAGGATGTTGACTCATGACCTTATCAATAAGGAATAAATTCTATAAAATAATTAAATGCTCATTATCCTTATCCATGCACTCAATGTCCTTTTTGGAATTCCATGTCATTATCTACTGATTTGATGATGAGGAATAAACTTTTCATGCTTTGAAATTGATAGAATTGTGCCACATTTACTTTGGGTGGCCATCGATACCTATTTATTAAAAATGAGACCCTAATAATAGGTTAGATACCTTTCCATGATCATATTTACATTTGTATTTGATCAAATATCGAACATAGGTCCATTATAGGTGAAAACCAATCTAATTATTGGTTTATATATAGTCACAATATCCATGGAAATATGTAGACTACTTAGTCTTGATTCAACATTGTAGTACATATTCAATCTTTGTGTTAGGCCTAAAATAATTATTTTACCTATATGTATCTCTAATGACAATGTTTGGTCACACTGGTTTAACTTGGATCATATCGAGCTCTGGTCCCTTTATATTTACTTACCTGGGTCGAAAACTACCCCTTTGACTTCTATAAAAAATGTTTGGGCTCACCTTTGTTTGATTGGTCATTGAAAACTAACTCAAATTATTGAAATTTTAACCCATCTCACATGATTGATCTTGATTATGACAATCACAAGAGAGCCATCAATCTTGCCCTTGATTTTTCAACTCTATCTGAGTTGGTGCCACTTGGCAGTCTCATATTTGCACTCAAGATCCACTAAGAGTCTCCCTACTTTTGTGATTGTGCCACATGGTGGCCACACATTTGTACTTGAGATTCACTAACGTATTTGACCCTTTTCTCACCATTATATCTGAATCCATGATTCAATGAAAGCCATTAGATCTGCCTGGACCCATTATCCTATTAGTCACCACTCACCATTGGATCTCCTTCTGATTAAACACCAACCATTGATCTTGAATTTTAAAATCAAATATCTACTTCATGAGGCTTTACTTTGACATTTGTTTGTGTATATTTGATTTCAATGCGAATGTATTTGACGTCTACACAATCATCTGTAATTTTTTTGAAATTAAATGGCTATTTACCATTGCCTTAATTTGAAAGCTACAAGAAAATCTCTTAACTTATTGACCTCATATGTGCCATTAGATCCTTCTCATAATTAAATGTAGACCATCGATATTGGACCCATTTGAATACAAATGGATATTTTCCATGGCTTTAAGTTTGATGTATGCATGAATGTATTTCATGTCCACACAATTGTTGTTGCATATTTGAAAACCAATGGTCTTTTTATGTGCTTAAATTTGAAACTTGTGCACTCATCATCTCCCTGATAGATCAAAAATTACTCAGGCTATTTCATTCAAATCTTTTTCTAGACATTTTTTGTGGACTTTATGTCTCAGCCACTTTATCTGAAGGAATTATTTATGACTCGTTTACATCAGATAAAATGTCTGGGGAAATTATCATGGGATAATTTATTAAAAGAATTTAAGTCTGCATTATCTTTTCCTTGGATATTTTCTTATGGACAAATTGTTTGATAGAATTCATGCCTTTGGGAAAATTATCCTAGATAATTTTGTTAAAATAATTGTACTTGGACTTTTGCCTTTAGGATTTTTGTCTCAGACACTTTATCTGCAAGAATTCAGATCTTCATAAAAATTGCCTAGACAATTTTTCCAAAATAATTATGTACTTAGACAAATAAAGAGGTCTGAAATAATTTAAACTTAGAAAAATAAAAGCCCAAAATATTTTGACAAGTGAGGACTTAGCCAAAAGCAAAGGTTTTGTACTTAGATTTTGACTTGTGGGATTTCCTAGACTTGTGCTTGAACTACTGAATGCTCAAATGACTTCCCAATGCATGTGAAACTTGTCCTTAAATTTTGATCTAATTGGTTTCACCATGAAACCTACTCAATATCCTTCTCTTTGATATAATCTTTAATACACTACACTGCATTCATGCAAGTTTACGATGTAGGCCAAATTTTGGCTAACATCTTTGGTGACTTAACTAGGTAGCATACATGTTATGCTTGAGAATTTGGACCATTTATATGATACATGGACCATTTACATTGACTACAAGAGAAACTCTTGACCTGTAAAACAAATAATTCCAACAAATAAGGAAAAAAAAACTTGAAATGGAAATTAACCTAATATAACTCACTCTAAAGAAGAATGTCAAGCCATCAAGTCCCTACTTTCTACGTCACAATCCTCAACATCTACTACTCTACCTCATACAGACCCTACAGTTGAAGAGGTTGAAGAAGATATTGTAGATGTTAAGCCCGAAGCCATTTTTGCTTCATCACAGACCCACCAAGAGAGGCTAGATGACAAGTAAATGTTGTTTCACTCTAAGTTTTGGGTGAAAGGTAAGCCTTTGTATTTCATTCTTGATAGTGGAAGTCAAAAGAATTTAATCTCTACTAATATTGTGAAAAGCCTAAATTTGTCCATGAAGCCTCACCCAAAACCATACAGTATTGGATGGTTAAGTCCAGGGAGAAACTTCTATGTCACCCACCAATGTCTTCTCTTATATGCAATAAAACATTTCTAAAATGAGGTCTTATGTGATGTGGTCAATCTAGATGTTTATGATGTACTCTTTGGTCAGCCATTCATTTATGATCAACATGGCATCTATGAATCAAGAACTTGAAGGATCACTCTCACTCTTAGAACATGGTGCTATAGGCTACCACAAGTACCACCTCCTACATCTGTCTCTCTAATTGTGCCAAGAAATTTGTTCTCATGCTGGTCAAGCCACAAGAATCTAAAAGGGCCAATGTTGCAGCCCTGACTACACAAACAACACAACAACATAAGCAAATAGATACCAAGCTAAAGAATTTCATAGCCTTCCATCCATAGACTAATGGTCAGACAACAATGGTGAATAATAGGGCCCTGCACAGTTCCATAAAGCACAATCCATTCCAAGTATGCATCAGGAATCAAATAAAAATATAACTACCACACTTGATGACAAATATTGATGCAATGGGGACCATTTCTTCTCAAGGAGGGAGGAATGATCCAGGCAACAATTCAGGTGATAGGTCCACCCCAATTGATGATGGAACTTTCAGGAGCCATAACTTTTGCACTGTAGCTCTAATTGACTCATCATTTGAATCATTGGAAACATAAGAATGAGAAGAATATGGTGAGATGGCATGGAGATTTTTTCAATGGATTTTGACCCTCTAAAACCCAATGGAAGTGCCCCAAATTTTAATTTTAGTAGTGCAATCTAAAAATAGTAATTTTCTAAAAATAGTAATTCCTCAAATTTTGTATTGTTGTGAATCATGGAATTCAAACCACTTAATCTACCTCGATATTGGTAACCTTACACATCCTCCTCCCACCTTCAAAATATGTATAACTGAAGATGTAACCCGAAATGGAAATCAGACATCTCTTCTTAGAGATAGGCATATGTTTGGGTTTGCAAATTTAATGAATAAAACATCTCTTCTCAGAGATATCATTATTGTTATTGTGTTGTCTATATTTCTCGAATTATCTTTCAAGCAAAGCTTTTGAGTTTTGGATCAAAATAATTTTGTATTTCTTGAAGAATAAAATCATAAGAAAAATGTCTCAAAATTAAAATTGAATCTCATTGTTATTGCATTGATGTTCGTCAAACACCATCCACAACCTATTCCATAAGTTTTTGTAATATCTGTATGATTACACTAATCAATGTTAATGTTTTTTTCACTTGTTGGTGGTGGTCTTGTGGTTCCAAGCATATGAAACAAAGCACATATTTATTGTTATTTTTAATATCGTCATATGATAATTTATCAAAATAATATTAGCTCAATCCCTCTCTTTAATGTAGCTTTGCATCAAGTTAGGAAGTGACATTTCTAAAAAAATTCTAAAAATCCTCTAATGTATCAACAAGTGAATTGCATGTAGTGTTTTTTGAAAAGTCACGCAAACTATTACTGATAATTTTTAACTGTTGCCACATTGAATTATATTGTTGATATAATTTTTCTTTTTCTGCTGCTAAGTTAAATTATTGAGGATTTTCATTTAGGTTTTGTTGGAAGTTTTCTTTAGGCAATGGGTCAATTAAATCAAGAATCTAAAATTTTAAAAATAAATATTTATATTATGTATTTGAAGGCTTTCATGAGAGAATTTTTATTTTTATTTGAATGTACCCTTGTCATTTGATTATTAGAAAAATGTCAACTAAAAAAGATTAATACAAACCCTAAACATGCTTTAAGGAAGAAAATTTAAGGAAGAAAATAACATATTTAGGATTGTGATACAAGCATGGATGCTTGGTAAAGATGCTTGGAGAAGAATTCATGAGAGAAAACATGCATACCTTTTGATTTTCTATCCTCACTAATTGTAAAAAATTCAATAAAATGAAAAAGAATGTTGAGTAATTTTTTTTAAAATATTTTTATTAGCTTTTAAAAAGAATGCATCCTTTAAAATATTAAGGATGTGTGCCCTTTAAGGTCAGTAATGACCCATTTCAAATTATGTTTCATTTTTTGATTTAAAACAGGTGCATGCCCTTTTAAGAAGGGAACTCACCCTTTATAAATAATGATTTTTGTTTTTTAAATGTCCATTTTTATTTCGCAACTTTCTCCATCTACCTTTCCAATTCACAATAAACAAATATTTAGAGCTTCTATTTGAGCCTAACTCCACCAAATTTTTATTTTATATGGGAATTAGATTAAATATATAATTAATTTTAATTTTGTGTGGGTATTAAGAAAAAAAATTGGGCGATAATTTAATGAAATTTTAGAAGTGACATGAATGTAATATTTCAAAGTTTAATATGACACAAATTTGGGACGACAATTTCTTGACATTTGCATCAATTTTTTATGTAACATTTTTTTCTTATTTACATCAAAATTTTGAATGAAAACATTAAATTGACATAATTAATATCACTAATTTCACCTCATATAATAGTAAAAAATAACTCCCATAATTTTTTTAATGGAACAATTGTAAATGGAAAAAAAAATTCATAGACTTTCGTCGAAGTTGTAATGTTTCCCTAAAGAGATTTGTGAAGGGCTCGGTTAAACACCATATCTTTTAGAAGCTCTTAAAGATGTTTGTAAAATCCTTCCTTTTCATACCTTTTATATTTTCCATGTTCCTATGATTAAGAGTATTTGGAAGCACCGGAAATCCATCACACTGATGCTGCTTCTTTTCTTATTTTTAAAGATAATTTTTATACAGAAATGTTTATTATAACTCACTCTCTCTAGTGATCGCTTATTATCAACATTTACAACATTCAAGTTGTAAAGGTTTATTCGTTATAAGCCCTACTTTTTCCAAAAAAGATTCAACCATTGTTGACCTTTTCAATTGGTGCACTAAATATTGGTATTTTTGTTTAAAGATGAGGCCAAATTTAATTTTATAGTTGGTGGTGAGATCGAGTCATTAAATGAGATTAAAATTGTATTTCATATGATTATTCTCACTAAATAATTTAATAACATCTAATGTAATAATCTAAAAAAATAGTTATAATATGGAACCATACATTTATTTTTCTAAAAACTTTGATTTAAATATTAGTAGTTTTTCATAAAATTTCAAATTAAAAATGATAATTTCTATGAAAAGTCATTACAATAATTTATGCTCTTATTTTTTATTATCAGAAGATAAAATTACATATAAAATTGATATATACCTCTAACCAGTTTTTTTAATTGATAAACTCGAAAATTAATTAAATTATATTTAATATTCTTCTCTCTATATTACTTGTGTTAAGTGGTCTGATCACCTTTGAAATCATTACCCTCCTCTATATATATGCACTAATGGGAAGTAAACTTTGAAACGACTTTAAAATAGGCGGTCAAATTTCAGAAGGAAAAAAAAAAAAAAAACACTTCTATGAAAAAGTAGATCTATTAATCTATTGTATGCCCAATAATGGTGTGAATAACAGAAGTGATCATTCAGATGTTTATAAATCATTAACGGGGGTAGTAAGTTCTGATGATGCTTTCCACAACATCACTAAAATTTTTAAGGTATCGATAAAATTGTCCAAAACAATTGCTAATACTAAGAAATTCTTAATCCACTATCCCAACAATGTTCTGTTCAAACGTTTCAGCAACTGCAGTGATGAATCAAAAGCGTTTAAAAAATATAATAATTTCTTTTACAGATATACGAAACCGAATGAATTTAAGAACTATAAAAGGATGAAATGCACTAATGCACTATCCCATTTATAATACTCTATTTTCGGCAATTGGAAAGACCTTGAAATGTGAGATTTTATAGCTTATGAGAGCACCTAATCTTCAGCTTCATCAGTTGGGTACTGCTCTCTTCTTCAAATGCACAAAAGCTAAGTACGCAAACCCTTAGAATGATCGACAAATAAAAGACTTGATTTGTTTTATGCAGCTCGATTCACAAGCAAAAGAAGGGTAAATGTGCTCCTTGAAGAACAAATATTACAAACATAATATTTGGTCGTAAATGCATACGTGGTCACCTGTAGTTCATAATAAAGACTTATATTTACATAATACAACCAGTCCACACTCAAAACATGTGAATCTTAAACCCATTTCTCACGCGGTTTCCTAACAATAGTAGAGGTCAAGGGAGAGGAATGGAGTAGAATATGATGAAACAATTCACAAGTTGCAGGAAAGGGCATTCCGGGTTCGCCCGTATGAACGCTGGAAGAAGCTTAGAGTTATAAAATAAACTCTTCAATTTTTTGGCATGTGATTTTAGTAAATTAAATATTCATTTTTTGGATTTACGCTGAAGGTCATCAATTATTCATAAAACCAATATGTCTAGAATGGATATTCTTCAATGCTTGCTATTACATTCAAGAACAAGGTCAATAAGGTTGATTATTTGTGTGCCCAATACATATGGAATTGATGCACTCAATTTTTTACACTAAGTTGAAAAAGGTGAATTTTTCATGCACCCAAAACATGTTAAAGAAGGCTGATCACTAATGCAACCAATACTTATATAGAAGGAATACCTCATGATACCAAATGGTCAACCATGTTTACTTATAATACCATTATGTGCATGATCTATATGTTTGATTGTGGATGGAACCGCAAAAATCAGCCTCCTTTCCTTTGAACCTTATATTTACTTGTGAAAGGTAAAAAACCTAAAGAAAGGGGGAAGTGTACTAGACTGTGCTGATCCCAATCACCTCCAATGATGATTGACCATTACCTATGTATCTAATACTTCAAAGAGGGAAATCAAGAAACACATGCTTAATTTCAATATACAATATGTAATCCTTCTTTATATCAATGCACCTAGTAAATCTAGGTTTTGACACTTAACAATGCTTGTTTTGACCTAGCTTGATAAGCATCAGACTTGGCTCATAACTTCTCCTAATGAATGATTTGTGATTTGAGAAGAATAGGATAACTTTTCTCAATGTGTAGTAGTGTATAAATGTTTGATAGATAAGTACAAAGTCCATGTCAAATTTGTGTTTGATTTGTATATATATGAGTCTATTTGCATAATTTCTCATATCACTGGCACACTACGTGAATGGGCCAACCCATAAGAATATCTTATTTTTTAAAAATAACCATTGTTGGGTGAGAGGCACTTGCATCATTCTTAGACAATAACATTTGCATTATTGTTTGAGCCTGATGTTACTATCCAAGAAATAGGAATGCAAATCTAATGATCCAGACATGTCTGAATAAGATATTTAACTAGTTTGACACAGTTTGAGAGGTTGATGTAAGTGACTAGAATCAAAATGGAAGAATAAAAATCATAGAAATCATGTATGATGAAGGGAGGTCAAAAATAACATTGTCAACAACCTAATACCAGATTTTAATATTTATAAATACCCAAATTTTATACTAATAGTCAAATGCAATACAAATATTAGAATAAAAGGATAAAAATATACTTGAGTGTGTAAAACACATTTTATCTCTCGGATATGTCTTCAAATATACAACTTGCCCTAAGAAAACCTAAATTGAAAATATAGTAGTCATTGTCCATATGTAAAATCTAAAATCTAGAATCTGAACCATGGTTAAAATTTGAAAAATTTTAAGAGAAAGGAAGGAGTACACCTAGATATGGGTGAATCCACATTAGCTTATAATGTTTTGAAGATAATGCTTCCTTGTTGAATCATTGAACAATGGTTCCTCTTATTTATCCATTGGCAAATTCAAGATGGTGAAGCCTCAATTTTGTGTAATTATGAAAGCCCTTAGGTTGGGAAAGACAATTTCTCCAATTCTAATGAATTAGGGGAGTAGTACCATTGACCATCACCGAACCTCAAATGTACTAACCCAAATAACTAAGTTAACATGTGATCTTGAACTTAAAGATGGTAATGTGGAAACCACATAATGGGTTCGTTATGGGTAATGTCATGGCCATTGAGTGTCTGTAAACCTCAATGTACATTATCTTAAAAATTGTGAATCAACTACTACATATGGACTTATAAATTCAAGATTGCTCACTACATGATGCTATTGAATTGTGTTTACAAATAAGTAGTGAAAATAGTGATTAATTTAAAATACATAAATATGCATGAACTAATATCATGCCTCACTAAATTGATGCAAGCTATAAATTATTATAATGTTATGTGAATTAACTAGTATCATTCCCTTTAAAACTATGCCAAACTATATTAAATGATATTCATCTATATGGTAAATCTAATAACTTGTATCTCAAATGTAAATGTATGTTAAAACCTATAATTTTGGTTCCTAAACACTGTGTGCACCGACATAGAATATGTGTCACATATTAGACAAGGGCCACATACAATGAACATAAATATTTTGCATCAAACAAGGGAATAATGAATGTCATAATAAATAGGGCCAAGGGGCCATATAGAAGGGAAATAAAGATACAAAAAATGAGAAAATTATTATCACCACATATAGCACCAAGGGTTGCACAAAATATTAAATAAATGAATAGACTACCATGCAATATTAATAACATAAATGAAGCATATGATAAGTGGAAACTAGTCTACAACATCCATATGTATAAATATCACACCATAGCCAATGCCATATCTAGGTAACGCTATGTAAGATATAAGTAACTAACAAGATATGTTGAATAAATATGGATAGCTCAAAATGGTAAAAGTAATATAAATATATAACTTGTGATAGTTTGACTTGTGGAATAATATACCTCCATCATGAGCATGACCACTAGATATAGGAGAGTCTTCCACCACACTCATATACCATGAAATAGATATTTGTATTTAAAATAATTTTCCACGTTTCAAAAATATGATAAATAATATATGTAAATAGTGTAATATATCAATCATGCCTTGCTCAGGTCATGATTCTTTATTTTTAGAATATTTGAGTTTTATTTTTATTTTTTAATGTGTGTGTGTGTGTGTGTGTGTGTGTGTGTGTGTGTGTGTGTGTGTGTGTGTGTGTGTGTGTGTGTGTGAATTATCTTGAAACATGAAAAATATTTTGTGTAATATTGATGTAAATGCATGTTATCCATAGGTTTTTTCATGGGATTCCATTTGATTGTTGTTAAACAATAAGCTCTTCTACCCAAATTTTTGATAACCATGAATGGGCCCAACCAAAGTGAGTTGAATTTTATTTTTATTTCCTTCTCGACATTGGTATTATTTTGATTCTATTTTAATAATAAGTAAGCAATACAAAATTCTTAATTATGAACTTTATTACCATATTCCTTCTTAATGTGATCTTTATAAACATTTAGATGCTCAATACCCTATGTGAATCTATCATCAAGCATTTATAACTCATATAAACATTTTTAAAAATATTCAATATCTTTGATAATGTATTTTAAGAAAATACTCAAATATGGTATTTCTAGCTCCAAAAGTAATATTTATTCTATTTCATAAATAAGAGAATAAGGTGTGGCCTTTTTTGGAGTATGAACTCATGTGATATGTCAAAATTGCATAGATAATCTTATTGTGCTAGTATTCTCCATGCTTTGCAACTATCTTGCTATATATTTTTGAAAGTATCTTGTTTGTTGTTTCTGTCTTCCCATTTCCTTGTGGATAATATGGTATATAAAAGGTATGTATAATATTGATTGTAGCATATAATATCTTAACGTTCTTGTTTTTAACAAATATTCATTATTTATTACAATAGTTGAAGGTAATATTTTAACCATGATAGGTATATAAAATATTAAGTCTTCTTAATACAAACACGAAGGAAGTAGGAGATCCATTGAAGCTAATAATTACATAATAAGAGGGATAACATCATTAGAGGCTTTACCAACAACAACAAAACCTTTATTATCCCCCACACACTTATCCTCCACTAAGATTTTTCATAACCTTATTGAGAAAGGTAGATATATAACCAAAAAACAAGGTAGAAAATAATGTGTATACAAGTCATTTTGCAACAAGTTCCTCACAACAAATGGAGATCAAAAAATTAACAAGAACATGAAATAATTCATTCCTAATTTACAATAAATGCACATTATTTTGGCATAATAATCAAGAAGTCAATGACTCCACCTCATGGTAATCAAACTCAGTAATCTATTCCTAATTACAATTTTAATGTCAAACTAAAGTATTTTGACAAAAAGTAGAGTATTAAAGTTTCTATGTCCAAAACATAATATCTAAAGTATGCCCCACTCAATTATCATAATATTACTATAGTAACATAGCACATTTTAACATGTGAACAATATTCAATTATTGTGTGCATGATAACATAACACATATGTTTCCTAGACTACCCACATGTGATGGTATCACCATGACACGTGGACAAGGATTGTTTATCAACCATACAAGATATTGAAATATAATTATGGTTTCACTTCAAACCATAATTTTATTATTTAAAGAAAAATACAAAATTGGGTCAAGTTGTTTTAGAATTTTTCATAATAAACATCATGATGATGATGATGATGATGATGATGATGATGATGATGATGATGATGATGATGATGATGATGCAACATTTTAAAGGTTTCAAATAGAAATAGAAAAGTGATGCAAGTGAGAGTCATTGAATTATCAAAACAATAATTTAACAAGTTATCTAGTTTTAATTAAGAATATTTTAGTGAATGGATTAAATAAAACTCTAAGTTGTTAATAACAACAACAACAACAACAACAACATTTTCAAGGTTTCAGATAAAAAAAAAGTGATGTAAGTGAGAGTCATTGAATTATCAAAAGAATAATTTTACAAGTTATCCAATTTTAATTAAGAATATTTTAGTGGATGGATTAGATAAAACTCTAATCCCATAAAGCCAATTTTAGTTTCTTCAAATTTTTCCAATGGTATTCATTTCTCCACAGTTCTATATTCTTCTATATGTTCACATATTCATTCATATTCAATGTTTCAAAGTTTAATAATTAGTTATATTCTAATATTTATTCCCACATTTTTTCAATATTTTATTTATACTTCATATTAACATAATTATATAATTATACATTTACTTCACACCACATAGGTCGACACTTTGTTAGACCATTTACCTTGTATGCTTATTATCTTATCAATGATTCCATATTTATCTTAGGAATTATTGAAGGTTTTATTTAATGTATATACTATAATCTACCAACATGGTATAATCATCTATGGTGCATATGGGAGGTACAATGAAGAAAATTAATGGTTGCCTCACTACCTATTGATGACCCTCACTCACTTTCTCAAAAACATAGGACAAAAATAGGGGCAAATAATTATTTTATTGATTTAGAGACATATTATACAATCACAGTTTAAGATTGATGTCAAAAAGTCTTGCGTCACACTTTCGGGTCTAAAACTATGTATCCTACTTTATATTCTACCTCCATTCTTTTTTTTTTGATCAGTTGACATGGCTCTCTTCTCTATTCTATTAATGTCTCTCTTTAGTATGTTGAATATTCCACTAATCCACACTTTTTTAAAGATAAAATTCATCATTTAATTTTGGGCTTAAGATATTTTCATTTTCCCTTTTGTTGGCATTTTAGAATTCCCTCTAAAATTACCTATGATTCATAAGAATTTTGTTGTAACTCAAACCCCATGTGTGATTATATTATAGTGTATCATAGTCACAACCATTCAAAATATCTCATCAAGATATTTCCATGGAGATCCATAATTACCCATTTGGCATTATATTACAAAAAAAGATGGATTCAAATTTTGTTGTGTCACTCAAATTTATCTATGTTTCACACACTATGATGTCACTAGTAGGAACATAAATATCCATTATGAATGAGACTATGATGTATGTCATGAAATCAAATTCCATGGTTATATCCATGGAAACTAATAATTATGTGAATCTAAGAATCCATGGGGTGTTCCTAAGATTGTTGGCCTCCATGACTATACCCTCTCATGGGTTTTCTTCAAGGTTTATGGACTCTATTAACTCCATGATCCCATGGGGATTAACTAAAGATGATTACTTTGAGTTGATTATGAATGGGACACATGTCCCCTTTTCCTTGAATTATGGTCTCCATGAATTATTTTTGGTTGTTAATGACTCTATGAGGAGATATTGAGGCCATGAGCTTCGTGGTTCCATGTTATTCTTGAACTTCATTCTGTGAACTAATTTTCATAATTAAATAATTTTGTGGATATTGTGAACTCAATGTTTCATGCACAAAAATCAAGATCTTTTTGTCTATAGATTTGTTATATTTTATGACTTAATAAATATTCAATTTCTTAAGGTCTCCATGAATGTTCATCTAATTCTATTTTCTCTATTAGTACCGAGGAGTTAGAGACCAATATAAAATCAAGTGTGATTGCCACAACATTGAAAATTATATTTGAAAGAATAAATTTGCTATTTGTGATCTCAAAGAACATATTATTGATGTAAGAAACCTTATTGAAAACTACACAAAAATCTTGAAATATTTTTTTGGTGATGAAATATTTATAATTCACCTTAGATGCTCCTACATTAGACACCCAAGGTAAATGAAATTATCCATGATCTCTAACTCATGAACTTGATTCATGTTCTATGATTAATCTTCCCTATTTAACAAATTTAGTGTTGACATTTTGGCCTCACAGACCAAATGTCAAACCTTGATATTGAAGAATGTTAGTGACCACCATCTTAGCCTACTCATAATGATTCTTGGAATGGTCATGTCACCCTTGTCCTACTGAGAGTCCCTAAATCTTATTAAGAGAATCATGATGTGTCATAGTTCCATGTTTGATCTATTGTGTCATGAGTCCCTTGAAGTCTTTTGGATGGATATGTTAGATGTCTTAGAATGAGAAAAATGATTGTTAAAAGGCTCTAGAAGTCAAATCAATGTTTTATCCCTATTTGAGGAGTGTATTGGTATTTTGGTAGTATGAAGGAGATTTAACAATATTGGGGGATATGATATTAATATTATAATGTATTCAAGTCATTTTTATATGACATACTTATCTAAACCATACAACTCCTTCATTACCCATCCTAAACCATTGATCACACCTCAAACCCCCTCATGAGCCTATTTTTCCATATAAACCTTAGAAAAGGAAAGTCACTCAATTAATGGAATTGAAAATGGGCCTTTAATAGTTTCTATCCATGCCACATTACTACCACATATATTTCATAATTCTTAAAAGCCTTTTTGAAACCCATTTATGCCTTTCTGTGAGCCAAGTGGGTCCCATGTGCGACTCTGTGGCTTCTCCACTTCATACCTACATTTTATATTGATTTATGAGGCTTATTAATTCATTATTCTCCCTTTTTGACTATAAAATGGCATTATAAGGTCTTAAAATTAGATAAAATGGTGGGAAAGCATAGATTTTGGGGATTTTCTATAGTTGTACAAAATTGTATGGCCTGTACCATTTAATAGAAGATCACAAGATGAATATAGGTTTATTTCTGATGTATCAACAAATTTTTAGGTTGAATGGATTCCAAACAATCCCATAACCAGTCCTACACTTCACATACCCTTCTTGGCAAGCTCAGACGGTACCTTAGGTTTCTACTTGTACCATAAAAAGGAAAGAGAGTGGAGGACATAGCTCTCAGCCACAATAACTACACTAAATAAAATTATAATAATGGGCATTTTTTGGGGGATTGGTCTCCTCAAATTTATGAACATTCCTTAAGAATTTAAGGAAGGTGTATGCCCTCCACATCTATATAGGCCAATTTTAACTAGGCAATTATCATGAATTTATGTCTTTTTTACTCAATCCAATCATTGATGTTATTTTAATAGGTTTTTAATGGGTATATTATATAAATTTAAACACTTTTATCACATGTGTGGGATTTTATAAGTGGAAAATATTTGTAGCTAGTTCTTGTGTAACCTATAGACAAGTCTGTGTAATGAACAAGATGTTTGAATGTTTTTTAGGAGTTGTGGGTTGAGATGAAGTGTTTTAAGAGGTTTTAAAATGTATAAAATTACTTTTTCCTCAATATAAAGGTCCATGGTGCCCTTGTTACCTCAGAATATCCAAAGGAAGGAAGAATTATGCACAAGTAAGAATCATTGTGTGACCAAGACTGTGTGCAGTCCAAAGGCATCTCTAGAGTTCAAAATCTTATTAAGAGAATGAAAAAAGATGATAAATTGGTGATGTAAATTTTGCATTCCCTAGGGAATAATATCCTCATCTTCATAGAAACCTCAGCTATCTTATAAACCACACCCTTTTCATCCCAACTCACCTTAGTCACTATTAATAGAGTTTAAGGTTTTCTTGTGAAAATTAAGGTTTTATTAGTTATTAAGGTTTCTTTTTGATGCTATGTATACTATGTTTATACCTATAAAAGTTAATTATCCCAAGAATATATGTCCAAGGTCCTTAATTTCCATGATTGGAAATCTTGGTAGGTCTCCATGCTTCTATACATGTCACAATCCATACCTTGTCACTTCACATCATGATCAAGACCTTATACGGTGTTACCACACTATTTTCATGTTCTCATCTCCTTGTCACTCCACTTCCATCTTTATTCACCCATTAATCTCCCCTCTTAAGTCTAAAACATTAAAATAAACCTCCATATACCCTTGGTAATCTTTTGAGGCCATGAGGGCATGGAAGTTTGGGTTGATATTGGTATTATACCCTAATAAGGTGAAAAAAAAATCACCTAAAACCAATCATTTAACCACTGCAATAGAGTTCCAAGAGGATTATAATGATTTTAAAAGGAGACCCATATTTAAGGATAAGTAGGTGAGAAAAATAAGACTTGTGATTAGATATAGACAAGGACCCAATGCAATGTGAAACCCATAAGTGAGCTTGAATAATTCACCCCAAGTGACACATATGGACTGTCTTAGTATGTATAATGAGAAAGTTGAGAGAATCTTGATAGTTGGAGTGTTGGAAAGGAATCAAGGTCTTATAACAAGAAAAATACGAATAATTAGAGGTCTCAAATGCATGGTAATATTTTTAGATGGATCATTGCCTCATACTCATCATATCATCTTTTTCCATTACAAGCCTAATAATAATTGTAGCCACCTAAATTAGTTTACTCATGGCATGACAAGGAAGTTGAAGATGAGGTGTGCTTCATGGGACTGTGAGGTGTTTGGTGTAATATTCAAGGTGTTAATGATGATAAAATAATATTAGATCAAAAATATGTTATACCTTAACCCCCTTAAAATGGCCTAACATAGAGGAAAAACACATACAATAGTGAACTATATTCACCTACAACCATCCTATGAGGACAAAATAACAAGGTTGCAGGAGGTAGAGTTTAAAACAAACATGTACGTTATAAAAAAAAGTGAGAGATGAGATTACCAAATTTAGAATTTCAATAAATGGAGTGACTATTTTAACCCATTATATATCAATTTTTTCCTCCTTCACTATTGAGACTTGACATAAAGAGCACCTATAGTTGTGTCTCTTCTCATTTATTAACTATGCCATAAGCAAGTTATTTTTAAAGGGTTTAATTCAATATAAAATTAGGATGGATGATTTTAAGTTTATACCATATGGCCATTAATATACTATGATGTCACTCCATTTCTAGAAAAATGTCTCTTGGACCATCATCTACAGCCACGCTGACATTGGCTTACTTGAAGTTAGTTTATGTGATAAATGTTACTGTCTTGGGTAATTGATGAAAAAGATTAAATAATAGAGATTTTATAAATTCATATATGATATAAAAATTCATAATACACTATCATTGAGAATTTTTTCCACCCTACCCATCCAAGAATATAAAGTGAACACATATAGGGCAATCACAAAAGCAATTTTATGAATGGAAACAAATGGTTGTTATAATGGATTAGAGGCAAATGGAAATAAAAGGTTATTAATAAATGAGTAATTTTTTAAATGAAATACAATAATTATGTATACATAACCAATTTCCCTTTCTCATTTTAGTCATATATGAAGAGAAGGCAGGGTTTTAAGAAAACTCAGTCAACTAGTCTTAAGGGAACATACTCATACATTGGGAATACCAACTTAGTTGTAGATAAAGGATAGAATAAAGGTAGTGATACCAAAAAGAGACTAATAAATATTATAAATGAAATTAAATTGGTCTTTACTTAGGTAACCCTCAAAAGGCATGCTTGCATACCTCTAGGGTCAGATTAAGCCCTTCAACCCCAAACCCTGCATGAGTAAATGAGATGCTTGGGAAGAGTAATCAGGACATGAATCCATAAAATATGGTTTATCAAGATATAAAATAGGGAGAGAAAATGTGGTGATGGTTTTTGGTCCATCAAGTCACTCGAAATGACCTCAAACTCTAGGATTTCATGCTCAAACATAGTCTGCAAGTAGTTGAGCCCAGTTTAAACAAAAATGGTCATTTAAGGCCCTTTTAGGTAGAGTTAAGTCTTAAAAATTGGAGGATAATGTACCTATGAGTAATAAAAGTTACCCATTTTATTTTATTTGTCAAAAAAATAGTGGGTATAGTCACTATTTTGTCTTAGACCAAGTTATGTCTAGAGTAGACTGTTAAGGATGTTATATAGGCAGAATCAAGCTTTGGGAGGTTTACAAGGTAGATTGGAACCCACTGAAGGTTTTAGGTAAATTTATTATGATTTTTAATGGTAATTTTATCCTCATAAAATATTACACTCACATATATAGGCAAATGCTTTGGAAATAGACTAGGCAAGCAAGCACTTAGGCCTAATTATAGACCCTAGTGTCACAACAGGGCTCTTTCAAGATCCTACAAAAAGTTGTATAATCAAAGATAATAACATTAAGATTTTAAAGACACAAATTAATAGGTTTCATATGTATAAAATTGTGTAAGTATCATAAAATATCCAAAACCTTGCTTAAAACACTTAATCTTGCACATAGTCCACCCAAGTGCCAAATTCAAGCACTCACCCACTCCACCACATAGGTTATCTAGTCCAGAGATATTATTAAAATTTAAGTATCCCTATAAATAAATAATACATGATATATTTATTGACATTGGGTGGATATTATTCATGAACAAACACTAAGAAGTTAGGCAATCAAAAATGGCTTGCAGACTACCTTATGGTCACTTTTTGACGTTCATATATTCATCCACCCTTTGCATGGGATTTAAATCCATTAATGTAAGTTAAGTAGGTAAATTCAATTGATATTAATATAATTTATTATGAACTTGGATATCCATACAATATGAACTATCTTGAAGACTCCCAAGCACTCACAAACCTCCCTACAACCCTAGGCAGACCCAATCTCAGAGAACATTATATTTTGATATCCTAACATCATATAATGGTATAAAAATATCATGGAAGTTAAATTAAATTTATAGAGTATTCACCTAATGGTACCTAATTTTATGGACATGGTATGGAATGCCCAAAAATATACACTTTTTCATGGTTTTGAGTAGAAAGAAGGGTGTTTGATAATACAGAGTGATTTGAATCCTTGGAATAGTTGGTTTGAGACTTAATTAAACTTATCAAGTCATAATGTGCTCAAAAAATAAACTTTTAAGGTCTCTATAAGTACATCCAAAATTTCTAGTCTGCCAATTATTAAGGAAAGTAGATTAGTCAGCTAAGAGAAGTGAATTTCAAAGTGTCTAAAGATTATATAAGAATATATCATGGTTGGAGGTGTTGTTTTAGGCATTAAATAAACTCATACATAGGTTATCAATGTCTTTTGTAAGTTTTATGGAGTCCAATATACAAACACATAGGCAATTAGGCCTATGAGGCCTATTTGGCCTATGTTGTCAATAAAAAGAGTTTAAATTGGCATTGAAAGACTAGTAGAATGGGTCAATATGAGGATGTTAAATTGGTGGATATATTTTAAAGGTAATTAAATTTTCATTCCATATCCATGATGGAGGTTGAGACAATTTCTTGACTTTGTCACCTTGATATAGAAGAGAGTGGACTACTACATGATTATGAGGGCCTAATTCATGATTGTAACTACTAAAAAATGGAATTATTGACCTTTATTAGGCATGGTAATGATTTAAAAATAATTTAATATTCTATTTATACCTTCTAACACCTCATTTCTATTCCAAATGCTCATTCAAGGACCCATCAAGGAGGTCCAATGCATGGAAGGAGTTAGAATGAGAATCATGTGATTGTTGTAGCTATAGTTTGAGTTGAATGTGGTCATTAATAACCCCCCATCCACTTTTAAATTTTATATTTTTCTTATTCTCTCCTCATATTATTTATATATTCAAGGTTATTTTCCTTATAATGTATAGGAATAGGTATAGAATGATATAGTAAGGGGGAGTTACTGTATGTTTTTTAGTTTGGCTATATATGCAGGTTGGCATGTACAATATAGGTTTCAAGATGTGGTAGTTTTAGTTTGAGGTTTTCATCAATGAAAAATGGGAATATTGTTTGAAATATTTTCATTGATGTTAAAGATATAGCATTATTAGTGATAAAAGCCCCATACCATTTATGGTGTTTTTAATGTTCACATCTTGGCTAATATGTGTTAATATTTATTTAATATTAACAAATATATTTTTGGTTGCATAAAGTAAAAATAGGGCCCATGGATAATTGAAAGAGTCATGGGGTAAATACAAAATAGGAATGGGATACATTTTCCCATGAAGAGTCATCTTGATGAATTCCAAGAGTCACCAAGTGAAGACAAAAGAGGAAGCACACAATTTCTCATAAAGGGACACTTTAAGGATTATGAAAAGCCACATGGTGAACCTTCATTAGAAAATGCATCCTTTTCTTTTTTTTCTTTATCTTGGTGACTTTTTGTATAGCTAAAAGTGTCCCTTCATGATAAATTGTGCCCTTCCTCTTTTGTCTTCATTTGGTGACTCTTGGAATTCCTCAAGATGATTCTTCATGGGAAAATGCATCCCATTCCTCTTTTGTCTTTACCCCATGACTCTTTGAATTCTACATGGGCCATATTTTAAATTTATGTAACCAAAAATATATTTGTTAATATTAAATAAATATTAACACACATTAGCCAAGATATGAACATTAAAAACACCATTAAATGATATGGGGCTTTTATCACCAATAATGCTAGACCTTTGAAATCAATGACAATTTTCCAATAGATAATATCTTAACTTTACACATTTTTTATTAGTGTGTTAACATTCCAAGTTGATAGAGTGGATGGAATTATCACCATGGTGCATCACCACACTTTAGAATAGGTTTTCATTCATGCAGTATACTTTCCTAATTTCATCACAACACATTAATAGGATTAGGAATCAGAAAGATATTCAAATGAAAAAATCAGGGAAGCTAGACCCTTAAAATCTAGAGGTCTAACCTAAACATTAGTTAACCCATATCCTAAGGTCATTCCCATGTTGTCCTAGGTTTGAGGTTTATATTTGAACACTCCTCTCCTCAGTTAGGGTGAAACCTAGAACACGAATAGTTCTATCATGCCTAGTGGGATAGATTTCAAGTGCCTTGAAGCATGATTTGAATACATTGGAAGACATTTGGTAGCTGAGGACATCAAAAACAACATCTGTAGTCATGTTAGATAGATTCAAACATCTTTGGAAAGTTTTGAAATTAGTTTCAAGCTCAGAGATATCATGGCTTCATTGTTGTAGAGTTTAGAATGTTCTTGTTTATGGTTATGATCTGATACATATGTCATCTACGGAGTCATGGCAGCCTATCAGATAGGCTTTTATCTCCCACGTCCATATCATACCTATCATAACCCATATGATTAGTACGTTTACCCTTATCTACAATATGATGGACATCCTCAGTACTACCAAGATCATCCACCTTATTATGATCCTCCTCCACCTCCATAGAAAGCTTATCAACCTTATGATTAGTCATAGTACCAACCTACTTCCCCTTGCAATTAGATTGCAAAAATTTTTGATCATTTTCATTTAAAAATTGAAATTTTGATTTGAGAAGACAAAAATTTACAATCTAAGTAGCCGCAAATATCATGTTTAGTCTTGAATAAATCATCTTCTATGCCAAGGCTACTACATATGGTAATCAATGACCAACAACTTAGAGATAGGAAATTAGAGGTTATAAGGAATCAAGCACCTATAAATTCTCCACCTATTATTTCTCAAGTTTATTCTACCCCTTTTTAGATTCCTCGTGCCCCAACCTTTGAGTAAAAATATTATCTCATTTTCACACGCCAACTAGAAAGGAAAAATATCATAGAAGCCACTCCAAAAATCTTCCCTATTTGAAAGGATACCCTTGCAAGTATTAAGTAACCAAGTGATATATATTGCCTATCCATCCTCTCCTCTCCTAAGAAGGATCTAAATCAATCAGAACTAGAGATTGAATACACAAATATGATGGATAAACTATCAAGGTTGGTTAATGAAAGGGTAATCCTTCAAGATCTTGACCATGTGGTAGTTGTATTAGAGTTCAAAGAGACAATTGAAGAAGACACATCTAAATTCTATGAATAATAAATTATTATTGGGAATCCTATCCATCCTATTAGATCAGATTTGAAACATGAAAATAAGTTTGATGATAGGTGATAGTCACAATTCCATAGCGATGAAGTGAATGAGAGCACATCTCATGTCAATCCCTCCCTAGAAGACAATCAAAATAATAACCTTCATGAGCCTATTATTGATATCAAGAGTATCTCAAATGAATTAGAAGATCAGTGGAATCACTTATACTTATATTTTATTAGTGAAATAAAACAACTCATTATGGAAAACTTGAATAATATAATGGGACAATAGGCTGGTGTTATAAGTGGAGAAGATAGTACAAGTCAAGGAGTACTAAATAAAGATGATTTGGAACTTAAATGGGTTGAGTATCTACCTTTCTCCATTGAAGAGGAAGAGAAGCAAACTTTAGCAAACTAAGAACTTTGCTAGGACCTTATCCAAGAAAAGGATGTGAGTGATCAGCATGGTGTCTTACAAGTAGATGTAAAAGATAAAAGTCAGTCCAATTTTTTTCCATTGATCATAATGAGAGAAATTTTGGGAGTACTTAGAAGAATTCTTATTGAGTTTAGACACCCCACATATAAAATAATTGAAGTGTGAAGAGGACCTTACCAAGGATACTTTAGTAGATAATCATCTTGAATCTAATGGGTAAAGTCAGTTTCAACCCCTGACTGAAGAGGAGATGGGACTAATGATGTAAAATAATAGGATATAGGAAGAATATGATTTGGTTGTTTACCCTCATACTCAACCTATGCACATGGGGATGAATTTAGGAGGTCTAGTCACTCTTTTAAGAGACCATGAAAATGATAACTATAAGTGGAAGTTGTCACACAATGATCAAAGTCTAATTGCACCTAAATCATCATATGAAAACTCAACATCATAATACCATAGTGATAAAAATACCTTTACATTTGATCATGGTGGAATGAAGTCAAATATAGGTCTATTTTATAACATTTATTTTTTTTAACCAAATAAGTGTGTTGATTAAGCTTGTAAGTAGTGTCTTGTTGTTTAGTTCCTTCCCTTGTTTGGTGTTCTTATTAGTGGTAGGTTTTTTCTTTGTTGTGTTCTTATCTGTGTCTTGTTGTTTCTATAAGGCCAATAGATGTCATGAAGTATATCAGCTTGGAAGTCCACCAAATGATCCTCAAGTCATGTCACCTTCTTTAGGCCATCATACCATCCTTGTCATGAAAGTGTTTGATTTTTCTTAACTAGTAGGTTGGTCATCAATCAGAGTCACCAAAAATATTAACATTTTTGCCTCAAAGGCCAAATGTCAACCACTGACATCAAAAAAACTTAGTGACCACCTTTTTATCCTGATTATAGTGATTCTAGACATGGTCATGTCACCCTTGTATTACTAAGAGTCCCTGAACCTTATTAAGATCACCAAGATGTGTCATAGTTACATGTTTTATCCATTGTGTTATGAGTCCCTTTAAGTCTTTTGGGTGATATGTCAGGTGTCTTAGAGTGAGAAAAATTATTGTCAAAATACTATGGAAGTTAAATCATTATTTTATCACTATTTGAGGAGTGCATTAGTATTTTGGTAGCATTAAGGAGTTTTAACAATATTTGAGGCTATGATATGAAGATCATAATGTATTCAAGTCATTTTTACATGACATACTTATCTAAACCATATAACTCCTTCATTACCCCTCCTAAACCATTGATCACCCCTAAAACCCCCTCATGAGCCTATTTTGCCTTATAAACCTTAGAAAAGGAAAGTGAATCAATTAATTTCATACAAAAAGGGGCCTTGAGGAGATGCTATCCATGCTACATTACTACCCCATACATTTCATAAGTCTGAAAAGCCTTTTTAAAACCCATTTGTGACTTTTCATGAGCCAAGTGGGTCACATGCACCAATTTATTGTTTCTCCACCTCCTACCTACATTTCATCTTGATTTATAAGGCTTGCTAATTTTTTAATCTCCATTTTGACCAGAAAATGGCATTGAAAGGTCTTAAACTTAGAGAAAATGGTGGGAAAGTAGAGATTTTGGGGGTTTTCTATAGTTTTACATAAATGTACATCATATACTACATAGTATAATATTAGAGGACAAATATGGATTCATGTATAATGTCTCTATAAATTTTAAATTTGAATGGATGCCAAACAAGCCTAGAACTAGTCTTGCACTTCACATACCACTGTTAACAAGCTTAGATGACCCCTCAAGTTTCTAATTGTACTATACAAAAGAGAGAGAGTAGAGGTCCCATATCCTATCCATAATAAGTAAACACGATAAAAATCCAATAATGGGAGTTTATTTTGGCATTGGTCTCCTCAACTTTATGAATATTCCTTATGAATTTAAGGAATGTGTATGCCATCTACATCTACACATGCCAATTTCAACTAGATGGCTTTCATGGATTTATAATTTATTTACTCAATCCAATGACTAATGTTTCTTTCTCAGGTCTTGAAGGGGTCTATTATATCAATTTTAAAACTTGTATCACACATGTGAGATTTAATAAGTTGAAAATATTCATAGTTAGTTCCTGTGTGTAACATGTAGACAAGTTTGTGTAATGAATAGGGTATTTGAATATTTTTCAAGAGTTTTAGGATGAGATGAAGAGTTTTAAAAGGTGTTATAATGTTTAAAGTTATTTATTACTCAAGTTAAATGTCCATGACCCTATTTTTACCTCATGATATCCAAGTAAAGGAAGACTTGTGCATGAGTGAGAATCATTGTGTGACTAGGACTGTGTACAGTCCAAAGGCATCTATAGAGTTCAAAAGCTACTTAAGAGAATGAAAAGAGATGATATATTGGTGATGGAGATTATTAATTCTATTTTGAAAAATCTCATAAATTCATAATAATATAATAATATTTATAAACCACACCTCTTGCATCTCAACTCACCTTAGTCACCTTTTAGCAGAGTTTAATGTTTTCCTGTGAAAATAAAGGTTTTCTAAGTTATTAATGTTTCCTTTTGAGGGTGTATATACTATTTTTATACCTCCAAAAGTTCATGGCTGTAAGATTATATGTCCAATGTCCTCAAGTTCCATGTTTGGCAATCTTGGGAGGTCTCCATGCTTCTATACATGTCACAATTCATACTTTATCACTTTACATTATCATCACTACCTTTATACTGTGTTACCACCCTATTTTCATTTTCTCATCTCCTTGTCACTTTAATTCCATATTTATTCACCCATTCATCTCCCATCCTATGTTTGAACCCTGAAAATAAACCTCCATATACCCTTGGTAACCTTTAGAGGCCATGAGGGCATTGAATTTTGGGTTGATATTCATCTTATACCTTGCTAAGGAGACAAAAAAATTACCTACGACAAATCATTTGGCCACAACAACAGAGTTCCAAGAGAATTTAGATGAGTGGCAAAGGAGACCTATTAGAGGATAATAAGGTGAGATAAATAATATTTGTGATAATTTATAGATAAGTAATGAATGAAATGTGAACCTCATGTGTGGCCTTGAATAATTAAACCTAGGTGACACGTGTGGACTTTGTTAGCCAGTACAATGAGAAAGTTGAGAGACTATTGATAGTTAGAGTGTTGGAAATGAATCAAGTGATTCTCACAAGAAAAAGATGAATAATGAGAGGTATCAAATTCATGGTAATATTTTTAGATGTATCATTACCTCATACTCATCAAATCACCTTTTTCCATCACAAGCCTAATAACACCTACATCCACCTAAGCTAGTTTACTCATGGCACGAGAATGAAGTTTAAGATGAGGTGTGCTTCATGGGAGTATGAGGAATCGAGTGGTAGATCCAAGGTGTGAATTATTCTAAAATAATATCAGATAACCCATATGTTAGACCTTAACCCCCTCAAGAAGGCCTAACATAGAGGACAAACATATATAATAATGCATTGTATTCACCTATAACCAACCTATGAGGGCAAAACAAGAAGGTTGTAGGAGGTAGAGTTTGAAAACATGATGCATATTAGGTATGAGAGTACCAAATATATAATTTAAATCAATGGATTGACTATCTCAAGCCATTAAATATCCATTTCTCCCTCCTTCACTATTGAGACTCAATCTAAAGAGAACCTAAGTTGTGTCTCTTCTCATTTATTGATTGTGCCATAAGAAAATTATTTTTGAAGGGTTTAAGTAAATATAACCTTAGGAGGGATGTTTATAAGTTGATACCACTTCCATGATACCATAGGGAGATGAATATACTATGATGGCACTCCTATTATAGAAAAAGTTCTCTTGGACCATCACTTACATCCAATATATTGGCTTACTTGAAGTTAATATGTGTGATGGAGTTTAATGTATTGGGTAATTGATGAAAAATTTGAAATCATAGATATATTATCAAGGAATTTATTCTCTAAAAATTCACATGAAACTCACATCAAAAAGGTTTGCCACCCTACATATCTAAGAATGCAAAGTAAACACCTATAAGCTAATCACCAAGGCAATTTTATCAATGGAAACAAGCAATTGTTAATGAATTCAAAGGGTATTAATACATTAGTAAGATTTTAGATGAAAAAAATAATGAGGTATGAATAACCAAGGTCCCTTTTTGAGTTCAATCAAAGATGAAGAGAAGGCATGGTTTCAAGAAAACTCTATCAACTAGTCTTAAGGGAACATACTCATACATTGGGAATACCAACTCAGTTGTAGATAAATGATAGAACAAAGGTAGTGATACCTATAAGAGATTAATAAATATACCCAAGGCCATTAAAATGGTCTATTCTTAGGGAACCCTTAAAAGGTATGCTTGAAGACCTCTAGGGTTAGATTAACCCCTTGAAGCCCAAACCTTGCATGAGTAAATGAGAGGCTTGGGAGGAGTAATCAGGATATGGATCCACAAAATATGGTGGAATAATATATAAATTATGGATAATATAGGTGGTGGTGGTGTTTGGTCAATAATGTCACCTACAGTGACCTCAAACTCAAGGATTCTATTCTCTAACACAATCTACAAGCAGTTAATCCTAGTTTAAACAAAAATGGTCATTTGAGGCCCTTTTAGGTAGAATTGAGTCTTAAAAATTGGAGGAGAATATAATTTTGAGAAATAAAATGTACCAATTTTATTGTCTTGGTCATAAAAATAGTGGGTATAACCACTTTTTTGTCTTTGACCAAGCTATGCCTAGAGCAAACAATCCAGGATGCTAGATAGGCATAATCAGGATTTGGGAGGTCTGTAAGGTAGATTGGAACCTACTAAATATTTTTTCAAAATGTATTATGATGTTTAATGGTCATAATACCTCCTCATACAGGATGATACACACATCTAAATGCAAATGATTTGGAAATAGACTAGGCAGGAAAACATTTAGGTCTAATTATAGACCCTAATGCCACATCAAGGATCATTCAAGATCCTAAGACAAGTTGTATAATAAAAGAGATGATTATTATGTTAAAGACCATAATGAATATTTTTTTATTGGATAAAAGTTTGGAATGTTAAAAAAATCTCCAAAACCTTGCTTGAAGCGCTCAACCCTGTACACAGTCCACCCAAGTGCCAACTTCAAGCACTCACCCACTACACCATGTAGGTTCTCAAGACTATAGATATTAGGAAAATTTAAGTATCCATGTAAACAAATAATCCATGATATATTTATTAACATTAGGTGGATAGTCTTTGTGAACAAACCTTAAGAATTTAGGCACTAAGAAATGGCTTGTAAACTACCCTAAGGTCACATTTTGATGTTCATATCTTCATCCACCCTTTGCATGGGAGTCCAAGACATTAATGGAAGTTGAGTAGGTAAGTTCCATTTATAATCATGGAATTTATTCTAATCTTGGACTTTCATACAATATGAACTATCCTTAAGACTCTTGAGCACTCCTAAACCTCCCTACAACCCTAAGGAGACCCAATCTCAAAAAGATTTATATTTTAATATCCTAACATCCTATAATTGTCTAAAAATGTCAAGGAATGTAAACTAAACTTATAAAATATTCACCTAATGGTACTTGATTATATAGACATGGTACAAAATGAAATATGCACTTTTTAATGGTTTTGAGCATAAATAAGGGTGTTTGATAGTACAGAGTGATTACAATCCTTGGAATAGTTGGTTTGAGACTTAATTCAACTTATCAATGCATATCATGCTCAAAATTTTATATTTAAAGGTTTTTTCAAGTACATCCAAAATTTCCAATCTGCGAATGCTTAAGGAAAGTAGACCATTCAGCTAAGAGAAGTGAATTTCCAAGTGTTTAAATATTATATAATCATATATCATGGTGGGATTTATTGTTTTAGGCATGAATAACACTCATACATATGTTATAAATATGTTTCATAGGTTTCATAGAGGCCAATAGACAAACACTTAGGCAATTAGGCCTAGTAGGCCTATTTGGCCTATTTTGCCAACAAAGAGAGTTCAAATTTTCATTGAAAGACTAATAGAATGGGTACATGAAAGTATGTTATGTTGGTAGCTATCCTTTGAAGTTAATTCAATGTTTGTTTCATAGCCATGATGGAGGTTGAGATAGTTTCTTGACATTATCCCTTTGATGTAGAAGAGAGTTGGCTACTACATGATTATGTGGGCTTAATTCATGATTGTAACTACCAAAAAATGGAATTATTTAACATTATTAGTCATGATTATGATTTTAAAAGAACTTAATAGGTTATTTACACCCTCTACAACCTCATTTCAATGTAAAATTCTCATTCAAGGAGCCATCAAAGAGGTCCAATGCATGTAGAGAGTTACAATGAGAATTATGTAACTATTATTACTAAAGTTTGAGTTTAATGTGGTCATTAATGACCCCCCCCTCCAAAAAATAAAAAAATAAAAAATCCATGCCTAATTATGCTTCTTCTCTCTTCATCTTTTCTATATATTTAATGTTTTTACCTTATATTTTATCCCTTAGGTTGGTATGAGGAAACTCTTCTAGTACGTATACTCATGCACCTATTAAATGATGAATAGATAATCTTGTAACTTTTTCATGATATATACTCTATGTATTCATTCCTATATTGATATAAAATAGTGTTATGGCATTCCTTTTTGTAGGTCCAAGTTACACCTAGGTGTTAACAAGCTTCTTTGCAAGTTGTCTAGTGTGTTGTGAGGGTGATAGTTCAGACTTAGAGTGGATATCAGATTGAAAGTGCCTCTAACTAGGCCTTATTCTCTTGACCCTCTCACTTTACTCATGTAATTGACCTCTACATGAAATATTGTTACTTATAAATCATTAAAGATAGGATCTCATCTTTATGCATTGATTATTAGTGTGTTTAGAGTCCAAATTGATAGAGTGGATGGAATTGTCATCATGGTGCATCACTACACTTTATGATAGGTTTTCATTCATGTAGTATCATTTACCCTTTTCATCACAACACATTAAGACGTAGAGATACGATTAGGATTCAAAAAGAGATTCAAATGAAAAAAATAGGGGAGCTATCCCCTAAAAATATAAAGGTCTAACCTACACATTAGGTAACCCACAACCTAAAGTCATTCCCATGTTATTCTAGTTTTGAAGTTTGGACTTGAACACTCCTCTCCTAAGCTAGGGTACAACCTAGAGCACTAACAATTTTGGCATGCCTGGTGGGATAACTTTGAAGTGCCTTCAATCATGCTCTAAAGACATTGGAGGACATTTAGAAGATGAGGACACCAATCATAACATTTTCAATCATCTTGGGAAAATTGAAACATCTTTGGAAAGTTTTTAAATAAGTTTCAAACTTAGAGATATCATGGCTTCATTTTTGCAGAGGCAAAAATGTTCTTGGTTATGGTTATGATCTGATACATATGTAATTTAAGGATTCATCCTAGCCTATGAGGTAAGCTTATATCATTTACCTCCATATCATCCCTATCATAACCCATATGAGTAGTATATTGACCCTTATCATCCATATGATGGACATCCTTAGTACTACAAAGATAATCCACCTTATTATGAGCCTCCTTATCCTCCTCCATGAGAACCTTATCATCCTTATGATCAGTCATATTACCAACTTGTTTCCCCTTGTAATCAGATTTCACCAAATGCTGATTATTTACATTTAAAATTTGAGATGGGTAGACCAAAATTCTAATTTAAGAAGCCTCAACCATCATGTTCGGTCTTGAATCAATCTTCTTTATTTCCAAGCCTAATGAAAATGGTGGTTAATGACCAACAACTTAGATATATGAAATTAAAAGTTATAAGGATGTATACACCTATCCATTCTCCACATGTTATTGCTCATATTACTTCTACCCATTTTTATATTCCTCATGTTTCATCCTTTGAGAAATAATATTTTCTCATTTTGACAAAAAAGCCAGTAAGGAATGATATCCTAGAAGCTACTCCAAAGACCTTCCCTAATTTTAAGGACACCCTTGAATGTATCAAGTATCTAAGTGATGTCTATTTCCCACCGACCCTTTCCTCTCTTGAGAAGGATCCAAGTGCATCAAAACCATAGCTTGAGTACACAAACATGATTGATAAACTATCAAGGTTAGTCAATGAAAAGGAATTCCTTCAATATCTTGACCATGTATTAGATATAATAGATTTCATATAGCACATTAAAGAAGACACACCCAGTGTCTATGAAGAAGAAATTATGATTGGGACTCCTATTTATCCTATCATATCAGATTTGGAACATGAAAAGAAGTTGGATGATAGATGGTAGTCATAATGCCATAGTGATGGAGTGAATGAGAGCACAACTCATGTCAATCTTTCCCTATAATACAATCAAAATAACAAGCTTCATGAGCCTATTGTTGTGGTCAAAAGCATCTAAAATAAGTTATAAAACTAGTGGCAACACCTATACTTGGAATTATTGAGTGAAATAGAAAAACTTTGTATGGAAAACTTCAATGATATAGTGGGACAATAGGTTAATGATCCAAGTGGAGAAGACAATAAAAATCAGGGTGTAGCAAAGAAATATGATTTGGAACTTCAATGGGTTGAGGAGCTACCTTTATCCATTGAATATGAAGAGAATCAAACTTTAGTAGACCAAAAACTTTGGTGGGACCCTGTCCAAGAAAAGGAGGTGAGTGATCAACATGGTGTCTTGCAAGTAGATGGAAAAAATAAAATTCAATCCCATTGTTTGTCCATTGATAATAATAAAATTAACTTTTTGGAGTACTTAGAAGAATTCTTATTAAGTTTAGACACCCCACCTCTACACCAATTAAAGTTTGAAGAGGACCTTACTAAGGATACTTTAGTAGCTGATCATCTTGAATCTAATGGGAAAAATTAGTTATATCCCTTGACTAAAGAGGAGATTTTAATAATGATTAAAAATACAAGAATATAGGAAGAATATGATTGGGTTATTTACCCTCATAATCAACCCATGCACATGGGGATGAATCCAAGAGGTCTAGTCACTCTTTTAAGAGACCATGAAAATGATTACTATAGGTAGATGTTCTCACACAATGATCAAATTAAAATTGCACCTAAATCATCATATAATAACTCCACATCATGATAACATAGTGATTATTTGAAATTTCCATGTGACCTTATGGGAATGAAGTCAAATTTAGGCCAGTTTTGTAGTAGTTAGTTGTTTTAAACAATAAGTGTGTTAACAAGTTTATAAGTAGTGTCTTGTTGTTTATCTCCTTCCCTTGTTTGGTGTGCTTCTTAGTGGTAGGTTTCTTATTTATTTTATTTTTTTTGTGTCTTATTTCTACTGCAAATCCAAGAGATGTCATGAAGTACATATCATCTTGGTAGTCTACCAAATGATCATCAAGTCATGTCACCTTGTTTAGGGCCATCATACCATCCATGTCATGAAAGTGTATCAGTTATCTTGACTAGTAGGCTGGTCACCTATTAGAGTCACTAGAATTTTTGATATTTTAGCCTCATAATCCAAATGTCAACCCTTGATATTGAAAAAAATTGATCAACACCATCTTAGCCTGCTCATAGTGATTCTTGACATGGTCATGTCACCCTTGTCTTGTTGAGAGTCCCTGTATCTTATTAAGAGCATCATGATGTGTCATAGTTCCATGTTTGATCCATTATGTCAGGAGTCCCTTGAAGTCTTTTTTATGATATTTTAGGTGTCTTGGTGTCTTAGAATGAGAAAACTGATTGTCAAAAGGCTATGGAAGTCAAATCAATGTGTTAACCCTATTTGAGGAGTGTATTAATATTTTGGTAGTATTAATGAGTTTTAACAATATTTGAGGATATGATATGAATATAATAATGTATTCAAGTAATTTTCATATGGAATACATATATAAACCATATAACTCCTTCAATTACCCCTCCCAAACCATTGATCACCCCTCAAAGCCCCTCATGAGCCTATTTTTCCTTATAAACCTTAGAAAAGGAAAGTGGTTCAACTAATTGAATTTAAAATGGTCCTTGAATATATGATATCCATGTCACATTACTACCCCATACATTTCATAAGTCTTAAAAGCCTTTTTAAAACCCATTTGTGCCTTTCCATGAGCCACTTGGGTCCCTCGTGCCACTTTATGGTTTCTCCACTTCCTACCTATATTTAATCTTGATTTATGATTATTGTTAATTCATTAATCTCCCTTTTTGAAAAAAAAATGTCATTTTAAACTCTTAAACTTATAGAAAATGGTGGGAAAGCAAATATTTTCAGATTTTTCTATAGGTGTACATAAATGTATAGCTTGTCCCATATAGTAGAACATCAGAGGATGAATATGGGTTCATGTATAATGTATCTAAAAGGTTTTAGGTTTAATGGATTCCAAACAAGTCTAGAATTGGTCCTACACTTCACATACCCTTCTTGGCAAGCTCAAATGGTCCCGCAAGTTTCTGCTTGTACTATATAGAAGAGAGAGAGTGGAGGTCCTAGCTCTTGGAGACAATAAGTACACTCATGAAAATTATAATAATCAGAATTTTTATGGGGATTTGTCTCCTCATCTTTTTGAACATTACTTAAAAATTTAAGGAATGTGTATTCCGTCCACATCTACACATGCCAATTTCAACTTGGTGGTTTTCATGGATTTCTAATTTGTTTACTCAATCCAATCACTGATGTTGTTTTATTAGGTGTTGATGGGGTATATTATATAAATTTGAACAATTTTATCACAAATGTGAGATTTTATAATTGTAAAATATTCATAGCTAGTTCTTTTGTGTAACATGTAGATAAGTTTGTGTAATGAATATGGTGTTTAAATATTTTTTAAAGAGTTATAAGCTAAGATGAAGAGTTTTTAGAGGTGTTACAATGTATATAATTTGTTATTGCTCAAGTGAAATTTTTTTGTTCCCCTTGTTACCTCATGATATCAAAATTAAGGAAGACTTATGCATGGGTGAGAATCACTATATTACTAGGAATATGTGCAGTCCAAAGGCATCTATAGAGTTCAAAATCTTCTCAAGAGAATGAAAAGAGATGATAGATTGGTGATGGATATTATTCATGCCCTTTTGAACAAGATCCTCAACCTCATATCAACCTCAATAGTCTTAAAAACCATACCTATTGCATCCTAACTCACCTTAGTCACCCTTTAGTAGAGTTTAATATTTTCTTGTGAAAATTAAGGTTTTATAAGTTATCAAGGTTTCATTTTTAGGGTGTGTATATTATGTTTATACTTCCAAAATTTCATGTTTGCATGATTATATGTAAAAGGTCCTCAAGTTCCATGATTTATAGTCTTGGGAGGTCTCCATGCTTCTATACATGTCACAATCCATACCCTATCACTTCACATTATCATCACTACCTTTATATTATGTTACCACCATATTTTCATGTTCTCATCTCCTTGTCACTCCACTTCCATCTTTATTCACTCATTCATCTCCCCTCATAAGTTTGAACCATGACAATAAACATTAATATACCCTTGGTAACTTTTGGAGTACATTAGGGCATGTAATTTTTGGTAGATATTGGTATTGTACCTTGTTAAGGTATAAAAACATCACATACAACCTATCATTTGGCCACTACAATAGAGTTTTAAGACCATTCCAATGAGTGGTAAAAGAAACATTTTCAAGGAGAAGTAGATGATATAAATAAGACTTGTGATGAGTTATAGATAAGGACCCAATTAAATGTTAACCCCATAAGTGGCCTTGAAGCATTCACCTCAGGTGACACATGTGGGCTGTCTCAATCCATATAGTGAGAAAGTTGAGAGACTCTTGACAATTAGAGTGTTGGAAAGGAATAAAGGTCTTCTCATAAGTAAAATATGAATAATTAAAGGTCTCAAATGCATGGTAATATTTTTATATGTATCATTATATTATACTCATCAAATCACTTTCTTCCATCACAAGCCTAATAGCACCTATAGTGACCTAAACTGGTTTACTCATGGCATGAGAAGGAAGTTGAAGATGATGTGTGATTAATAGTACTATGAATTGTATGGTGAAAGATAAAAGGTGTTAATGATGATAAAATAAGATCATATCACCCATAAGTTAGACCTTAACCCCCTTAATAATTCATCACATAGAGGACAAACATCGACAACAATGTACTGTATTCACCTACACCTAGCATATGAGGGCCAAACAAGAAGGTTATAAGAGGTAGAGTTTGAAACAATGATGTACACTAGAAAAAAGTAAGGGATGAGAGGAACAAATATATAATTTCAATCAATGGAGTTACTATCTCAACCTATTTAATATCCATTTCTCCCTTGTTTACTATTGAGACTCAGGCTAAAGAGAACCTAAGTTATGTCTCTTCTCATTTATTGATTGTGCCATAAGAAAATTGTTTTCAAAGAGTTTAAGTCAATAGAACCTTAGGAGGGATGATTTTAAGTTTATACCACCTTCATGATACCATAGGGGGATGAATATAATATGATGACACTCCATTTATTGAAAATTTTCTCTTAGACCATCACCTACTGCCACTCTATTGGTTTACTTGAAGTTAGTTTGTGTGATGGAGGTTACTCTCTTGAGTAATTGATGAAAGAGATGAAATAATATATATATTATCAAGAAATTTATGCTCTAAAAAGGCACAAGACACTTGCATCTATAAGTTTTTCCACCCTACCTAGCTAAGAATACAAAGTGAACACCTATAGGGTAATCACCAAGGTAATATTGTCAATGGAAATAAGCAGTAGTTATAATGGCTCAGAGGCCAAGGGAATTAAGAGGGTATAAATATATTAGTAATATTTTAGATTAAAGAAAAAATAATGAGGTATGCATAATGAATGTCCCTTTCTCATTATAGTCACAGATGAAGAAAAGGCATGGTTTAAATAAAATTTAGTCAACTAGTCTTAAAGGAACATACTCATACATTGGGAATACCAACTCAATTGTAGATAAAGAATATAATAAAGGTCATGATACATAGAAGAGACTAATAAAGATGACCATAAAAATAAAATGGGTCTATACTCATGGAACCAATAAAAGGTGTGCTTGTAGACCTCTAGGGTCAATTTAAGCCCTTGAACCCCAAACCCTACATAAGTAAATGAGATGCTTGGGAGGAGCAATCAAGACATGGATCTAGAAAATATGGTGGAGGAAGATATAAATAAATTAAATTAAAGGTGGTGATGTTTTTTTGTCTACCAAGTCACCTAAAATGACCTAAAACTCAAGGATTCCATGCTCAAACATAGTCTACAAGTAGTTGAGCCAAGTTTAAACAAAAATGGTCATTTAATGCACTTTTAGGTAGATTTAAGTCGTAAATAATTTAGGAGAAGGTACTATTTATTGATAAAATGTACCCATACTATTGTCTTGGTAAAAAAAATTGTGGGTATACCCACTATTTTGTCTCAGACCAAGCTATGTCTAGATCAAACAATCAAGGATGCTAGATAGCCAGAATCAAGCTTTAGGAGATGTGCAAGGTAGATTGGAACCTATAGAAGGTTTTATGATAATGGAGTATGATGTTTAGTAGGTATAAGAACTCTTTATAAATGATAAAAATAACAAATAAATTCAAATGCTTTTGAAATAGACTAAGTAGGTAAACACTTATGCCTAATTACAAACCCTAGTGCCACATCAAGGCTCTTTTAAGCTCCTACAAGAAGTTGTGTGATCAAAGAGAGGAGTATGAGGATGTATAAGAACTTAATAAATAGGTTTTAGGTGGATAAAAGTGTGGAGGTGTCATAAAATCTCCAAAACCTTGTTCAAATCACTTAACCCTACACACAATCCACCCAAATGCCAACGTCAAGCACTCACCCACTCCACCATGTAGGTTATCAATACTAGAGATATTAGGAAAATTTAAGTCTCCCTATTAAACAATAATACATGATATATTGATTGACATTGGGGGGATATTATTCATGAACAAACCTTAAGAAGTTAGGCAATTGTAAGTGGCCTATAGACTACCCTAGGATCACCTTTTGACGTTCATATCTTCATCCACCCTTTGCATCAGAGTCCAAGCCATTCATGGAAGTTCATTAGGTCAATGACCTTGAGATTAATGGAATTTATTATAAACTTGGATGTCTATATAGTATGAACTATCCTTAAGACTCTTGAGCACTCCTAAACCTCCGTAAAACCCTAGGTAGACCCAGTCTCAGGAAACTTTATATTTTGATATTAAAGCATCTTATAATGGTCTAAGAAATTCATGGAAGGTGAATTACACTTAGAGAAAATTCACCTAGTGGTACCTGATCATATGAACATGGTATGAAACGCCTATAAATATGTACTTTTAAAATGTTTTAAATAGAAAGAAGGGTGTTTTATAGTATAGAGTGATTCCAATCCCTATAATAGTTGTTTTGAAACTCAATTCAACTTCTCAAGGAATAACATGATAAAAAATTTAGATAAAATGGTCTATGTAAGTACATCCAAAATTCCCAGTCTACCAATTCTTAGGAAAGTAGACCAATCAACTAAGAAAAGTGAATTTACAACTGTCTAAAGATTATATAAGCATATATCATGGTTGGAAGTTTTTTTTAGGCATTAATCAACTTATGCATAGGTTATCAATCTCTTTTTTAGCTTTCATGGAGGCCAATATATAAACAATTAGGCAATTAGGCCTAATAGGCCTATGTTGCGAATAAAGAGAGTTTGAATTGTCATTGAAAGACTATTATAATGGGTCATTGTAATGATGTTACATTGGTGGATGGCCCTTTAAGGGAATTCAATGTTAATTCCATAGCCATAATGGAGGTTGAGATAGTTTCTTGACTTTCTCACTTTGATGTAGAAGAGAGTGGTTTTTGTAACATACAATTCCAAACATCATTTGTATTGAAATTAGCAATCTTACTTGATTTACACTAAAATGCTCAATTTAGGCCAAAATCACTAAAAATACACTAAATTATTCGAGTTTGTTGTATACAAGTTTTTATTTATGCCAATGTATCCATAAATGGGGAAATGCATTTTATGTGATTCCTAACTTTGATTAATTCATTTTTATTCAAAATGATGATTTTGCCTTTTTATGCGTTGGATCACTCTTTTCTTTTAATTCATTAGTATATGTCACGTACCTTTGTTATTTTTTTTTGGTAACATCATAAATGGGAATATGGTTCCAATACATCTAACATCACCTTCCAATTCTTTCTAAGTCAAATTATGACCTAGTAATGTGACTTTATGAACATTTTCATTAATTGTGCACCAATTTCTAAAGAATTGTAGTAAGATTGATTATTCTTATTTAAGATAATTAATTCAAATCAAGAGCTTAAGAATATTTTCCATGAAGGTTATTGATTATTTAATTATTGTAAATTGATTTTGAATATCTGCATCACCTAGTGACATCATCTATGGGGTAGAATCCATAATCCATAAATGCATAAAATATCTGGTTTATGGGAACCCATGCCTAATTAATACCTCTTCCTTCTAAATAATTATGAGGATATTTATGGATTTAATTAAAAATATTAGGTTAATTCATGGCCACACCTCTTAATCTTGAGATGTATGATCATGGTTGATCTTACTCCATTTGTAAAATCTATAAATAGAAGGGCATTGAACATCATTTTTAAGCTAAATTATTATAAACTTATAATTAAAAATTGTCTCCACAACCTTTCTAGTTAATCATTGTGTTATTTGCAAGATTAATTTGAAAGGCATAGATTAGAGTTTTTTTTCTTGAGCCTAGGTTATACATAGTGGTTTTGAGGCAATGGATGAACTTGAAATCCATTGTTGACAAAGACAAGAACACTAGATCAAGGGGAAAAACATGCTTAGATTTGCTCTTAGATGGTGGAATCATTTGGGAAGGTAATTGATATTTCTTTATTTCAATTTTTTCTTCAATATCATTAGCAAATCCCACATAAATATGTTGGCTTAGTTTGTCAAGGTCTTTATGCATTATTTGTGTTTACATGACTAATGTTTGACTGGCAACCTTTGTAATCTAATCCTACATCTTGACACGCTCGGTGGGACTCATGGATTCCATTTGAGTAAGGAAAACATTATGGAAAATTTAAATTTCCATTTTAATAATTAAAAATCACTTTAACAATATTTTTTATGCTCTTTTCCCATGTTTTTTTGCACTCACAGGTTACACAGTGACCGTCGATGGTTCTTAGAGACTACCAATGGTTAGCGCCAATCAGCCACAATTGGATTGCAGGGGAAAATTTATTTAAAATTTTTCATTTTGAGATTACTTTCAAGTTTGTTACTAGAAATTTGGGTTTTCTAGGTCTCTAGTTTGAACCAAATCATGATCCAAAAGGTATCTTTTGGATTTTTTTATTCTATCATAGGTTAATCAAAGTTTTTATTGATATGTTTTCTTGCCTAAAACATTTTTGAGCTTAATTCAAGTTATATTGGTTAATTTGAATCTCTAATTCTCTAGTATAGATATATTTTAAGATATATAAGGTTTTCCTTTTATATATATTATGATAACAATCCTAATAAATTTTTTTTGAAGCATAATGTTGATGCTTTCGGGTCTAAAGGTAACCATTGGTGGTTAAGTTTTAACCTACCATAGTTGGTTAGAAATCGGCTGACGATGGTCTTAAAAGAATCAAAGATGGTAAAAGTGACCATCAATGGTCACTATGTTTTATAAAAAACAAAAACTCAAGAGTAAGAAAACCAAAGTTACTTATTTCAAATGCAAATGAAACTCAAATCTAAACAAGACCATCTAATTTTTTATGTAGGACTAATGTGAAAAGTGATCATTTTGAGCTTAATTAAGTATTTTTAACCTCATTTTGGTTCTTAAAAATAATTAGGAACATTTAATTTGGTGCTTAAATGAAAACATAGATGTTTATTTGAATGCTTTATGTGATTGTTTTCCAAAAGTTTTTGGAACTTAAGGCCAAGGGGCCAAAGAACATCACCAAACAATTCAATTTGGTGCTTTAAAACCAAACTCACTTCAAATTTTTATTTATTTAAGTCATATATGATTGTTTGGTTAAAACATTTGAAAAAAATGAATTTTTGCATGTATGCCCTTCCCCCATCCCCTATAGGGAACTTGTGGGATCAAAAGTGCCATTTTCATTGCAAATTATCCCTTAGTCCAAGACATAAAAAGGATGTTGTCTATGCTCTCCCAAAGACCCACATTGCTTGGGTGATCTAAAAATAATCATAAAGACTTTTTACTTAGATTTGATTTCATGCATTTTGTCTTATGAATGGGACTTGATTACCTCCCATAGGTTTCATAAGGAAGCTTTGACTCTGGGCTTCATCTCCCATCATTGTCTTCAATCCCTCTCTATGGGGGGTATTTAAATTAGGATCACCACACTAGGATTATGTTTTAAGTATTTAAACCATCTCTATTAATGTCAAGCTAAGCTTGAAACATATGATAATTTGGGACATCATACTACACTGAGCAAGTGATGGATGTAGTCCTTGTGAAAAGGACAAGAGCTTTTCATAACAAGTCATTTGATGAGGATGTAATTGATGTGTTGCTTCTCTTGTGTGCTAAATTGAAATTTAGTACACATTAGATCCATCTAGATGGTCAAAAACTTGTAAGTTTTAGATATACCCCACTTGCCATAGAAATATTGTTGATGCGAGGTGTACCCCAAGGTCTATTTTGTCATATTTTCACTTGAGAGAAGGGGTTGTAAAATAACTTACCATATAATGCACTTTTATTTTGTATGGACACTTAATTTCCTCTTAATTTTATGTATAATGATGGATTTCAACAATATCATGTAACCTTGTCAATTTAGGGCTTAGGCTGGTTACTTAGTTGTATTTATTTATTTTGGTCTTAGATTACTTGGTCTTGATTTGAGTCAAAACATTCTTGTCAACAAAATTTCATAACCAAACACATTATCCATAATTTATTAAATAATGAGGCATTACAATGTCTAAGTGAAAATAAATCTTTTCCGTGTTCAAATTTGTCATCTTAAACATTGTGTCATATCATCTAATTGCCATAGTTATGCTGCCCATTTAAGTCTAAACCACTTGCCAAATTTTATTAAGTCCTTGATTGATAATTTAAATTTGGAATTTTACATATCTAATTTCATAAGGTTGATATGTTAAATTGGGTTCACCATTTTCACTTGACTTGAGGGAACTTGGGTTCGATTTCCCATTTCGATTGAAGGTCATTTATAGACTCATTATCATTGTCATCATTGGTAGACTCAAGTCATCTTGTGTATACTTCATGCTTTGAGTCCTAGAAATATTTTATACTATCATTCCTATTACCATGTAATAGTGTTGTGTTGCACATTTGGTTCTAGTTTTATATTTAGGAATTATTGCATGTTTTCATATCTTGAGTTTCTTGGTTCACATTGTCTCCTTCCTAATCCAAATGGGTTTTTTAAATTTTTCTAGTATCAACTCGTTGAAGTTGAATTAGATTTTATGGTATTGACATATCAAAAAAGTCTAGGCTTTGATGTACTAGCTTTCACCTTGGATTTTTGAGTTACCATACCTTCTTATGATTCATACGATTTCAACTTTACCCAAAGGTTGAGTAAATTCATAAACACATTCTTCTAAATGTGTATAGGTCCATGCCACCCTCTTTTTATAGTCACTTTGGTGCCTTAGTCATTTATTTGGATGAAAGATCAAAATCCATACCTTGTTTAAACATTTGCACAACATTGATCCAAATTTAGTCAAATGTATAGAGCAACCCTTTCTAGATATGACTCAAAGATTCACTCATAGTGGGTTCCCTTACTACCCTAGCTATGAGGAAGATCATTATTATGATGGTCAAGAAAATTCTATTTTCTATGAGGACATTCCTAAAACTTTAGGATCTAAGGAAGAGTATATTAATACCAAGAGAATCAAGATAAATCACTCCTTAGGTTGATAGAATTTTGTGCTACACTACCCTTGGATTTTCCCATGGAGAAATTACACACCTTAGTTAGAGAAGGAGAACATCAATGAGAATTTTTTTAATAAAACATTAAAAACACAAACATAAATTCTTCCTCTAATAATGGTATGGAAATACTTATAGAGTCAAAACCAACCAATCATGATCTTATCAATAGTATTAAGAAAATAAGTCAACGGTATACCAATCAGCTTATTGTGGACTCAACTAACTCTCTAGTTGCTACTTCAATCCAAAATAATGATTCTAAGGAATAAGGAGTTATGATTTAACCTATGCAACAAAAATTGTTTAATAACACAACAACAATTGATCAAGAAGTCTTGAATGAATAGAATAAGACACATGAGGTTGTGAAAAATGTTTTGCTAGATACAGAACACACATTATTTAACCATCAAGAACCTCTTGTCACACTACAAATGTAGAGACCCAAAAATTCATGTGGAGGTTTGTCAATGATGTCTCTAATGTAACCAAGGATGCTGATGAGGTGTCATATGTGCTAAAATGACAATGAAAAAGTGTGCTTCAATATGCTATAGTGTTCTTACATGGTTATTTAGTGGTTGATTTAGTGAGGTAGATGGTGGATGTTATTGATGGTATGGTCATGTTAAAAAGACCCTATGGGGTGTTTTGAGTACTTTTAGTGCTTGTGAAAGTGAAAGGAATTTATCAGAGTAGTCATATGAGTGTCTAGGTTTAATTAGTCTTCTTGATAAATAAGGCTAAGTGAGTAGCTTGATGATGTCAACAATTACACGTGTGAATGTTCTAATAGAAAATTGATATAAGGATATATTAGCTTATGTGAGGAGATAATATTGTTCATTTTTTATGTTTGGACATGAAGTTTAGAAAAATTTATTAAGGTGCAAAATTGGCTTCTCAGATAGAGTTCACTAATTTCCCATACTTAGCCAAATTTGTGATATCAAAGATCTATAATGAGCATTTAATCAGGTGATAAATATTCAATGATGATCATCTAAATTGATAGATGAAGATCTAATTATGAATGAGGAATTTATAAGATAAATATTTATGATGAGTGATAATCTAATCAGATAAAAATCTAATGGTGAGCATTAAACTTGTCAGATAATGATCAATGGTGCGTATTAAGCCAATAAGTCAACAGAATGCTCTAAAGTCACATGGGGCTGCCAGGTGGATTTATCTTGGAAGAAAGGATATAATAACAAGGGTGTGTATTTTATCAGGTAGATTGAAGGTCAACGAATCATGTACAATTGTGCAAAGAAAGGTCAATGATGTGTATTAAGTCAATAAGTCAACAAAATACATAGAGGGCATGTAGGGCTGCCAAGTGGCTTAAGATCAGAAGTGAGGATCTAAGATCACTGATGAGTGATGGAATTTAAACTTAGGAGCCTCATAAGGATATCTATGCAGTGAATTTGAGAAATCTATCTGAGGACATGAGATGAAGACATGTGTCAGTAGATGTTTGCATTAACGAATGACTGTTGACATTTGAATTAGTAAAAGGATAAACTAGTTCTCAATGTTTTGCTTATATATTTTGATATAGGATGAATTTAAGGAAAATTTGAATAGGATTTCAAGGAATATCTAGAGACATTGGTTATAAGATTTTACTATCTATACATTTAAAGATATTAAGCTCCAAAGCTGACTATGTGTTTGACCATGTTCTACAAGTAACCTGAGTAGAATCCATTAGTACCATTTTTTTATGTATTTTGGAGTTCGTACCAATCCATCTTCAGTATGAACAAATGTCTAAAATTTGATTGTGTTTTTTGGAGGCTACAAAAAATTTGAGTGACCACTTTGTAGAAGTGAGTTGGAATAGTTATCAGTAGAATTAAAAGAACAAATGAATATTAATATTTTAAGGAAGTATCAAAGGTAATTATAAGGTATTGGAGATCTTATGTTTCCCATATTTAGTTATAGAGAGTCAAAATAGATTCACTATATTTTGATTGTATATGACTAGTCTGAGTGGTCATTTTGAGAGAGTTGTTTTAAGTGTTTAGAATATGTGTTGGAATGTATAAGGCACATGGAGGTGTTTTATAGGTTTTTAAGGTTTCACCCATGTGATATAATTATATTTATATATGAAACATTTGATTTTTTGCTTCAAAAGTTTTATACTATGTTTTATGTGTCTAAAGGCCTAAAGAGAGAGAGAGAGAGACCTAATTGTTAGGTTCAAGTATTGAGTTGGTTTTCTAGGTGGCATGGACCCATGAGGGAGTTATAAAGGGTATATCTGAGATAGGTTTGATACGTTATAAGCATTGGTGTATGTTTAAGGTGGTTTAAGAAGTTGTAAGAGTAACGTGTGGATGTGAGGGCCTAATTGTTTTGGGTCTCATTAAGGCTTAATGGAGGATTTGAGTCTTAAGGACTAATGGCTAACCTGAAGAGTGTGGGGTTACTACATGTAACATGTATGAATACCTATTTAAAAAATATAACAATTATTATAAGCATCTCATCTGACCCATATGGGTTACATGAGTAGATGGTATAAATATTATGCAAAATTAGCCTATTTATAGAGTGGTTGAGGTAGTGTAGAGTTAAGCAAAGTAGATAACATTTGAAAGATAAGGTATAGGTAACTGAGGACCATAAAATATAAAATAGGATCATTCATTTTTATTTGATCAAGCTGATGTAGGTATATACATAGGTCATTAGACCTAATGAGCCTAGAAGAGGTAGATTGAGCGAGTGAACCCTTGAGACTATTTGTGTGAAAGAGTGAAGGTAAAGAGTGAAAAAAAAGGTGGTCATCATTAGTTTAATAGTATAAATAGGTGTTCAATATGATATATTCAAGGTATATGGATGGGTTTTTGGTTACCTATGGGATTGGTTCCTCCTTTCAATGTGAAACTTGTTAAAATTTATAGTTGTTATGGGTGCTCAGCTAGATAGGGGAAGTAGCCCCTTGTGGGATTGGTGTCTCACTAAATTAAGGGATGAGTGTTCCTTAATCAATTGGTTTTGGTCTAAATTTAATATTGTCAATATAGTATTTTATTAAATCTTATAGGTTCTAGTGGGATTTATCCCACAAGAGGGTTTCCCACATATGTCACGTGTTATGTGTTTGATCTTGCTATATCTTCTTTGTTAATTGCAATGGTTAATTTTTATTCTTCATGATTGTATGTGATGAAAGATTATGAGTTTGGAAATATAATTGTATTATCTATCGTCATTGATTCAATCCCCAACTTTAGTGATTATACCTCTAACAATTAGTATCAGAGTAGGACCTTCTGTACAAGTTTTACCACTTGAAGGTAATCTTAGGTACAATGACAAGTTCTCAAGGTTTCTCTATTAAGAAACCTCCATTATTAAATATATCCAATTATGATTTCTAGAGTACAAGTGTGAATACCTACATCATGTCCTTAGGGTTTGACACTTGTAAATCTATTTTGGATGGTTATTCCATGCCACCTACTCTACCAACTAGTGTTGCAGACAAGAAGTTGAGTGAGAACAATTCCAAAGATATTAATGCTATCATTTGTGGTCTTTAAAAGGTTGAGTTCACCAAGGTAATATATTTCACATATTTCAAGGAAATTTGAGAAAAATTTTAGTTCATCTATGAATGAGATTCAAAAGTCAAGTTGGCCAAACTACAAACCTACCGAAGGAAATTTGAAAGTCTCAAAATGAAGGAAGAGGATATTGTGGCTTCCTATCTTCTAAGAGTTGATGAGGTAGTGAACATGATAAAAGGCATGGGAGAGGTTATTGAACAAGGCAATGTAGTGCAAAAGGTATTAAGGTCTCTCACTTTCAAATTTAGTTCAATTTTTTTTGCTATAGAAGAAAGTCATGATCTCACCAAAATGAAGATGGATGAATTGTATGGCATTATTTTTGCCTATGAGATGGGAGTTAATGAGGAAAAACCACCAAAAAAAGATGTGTATTTCAAGATAGAAATGAAGACAAAGAAGAGAACTCAAGGTAAGGAAGTCAAGTGTGATGATATTGATGACTATGAACTAATTGATTTATTAACAAGGAAATTAAAAATATGTCTAGGAAAGTATAAGGGTAAACTACCTTTCAAATTATTCAATTATGGAGAGGTAAGACAATTTTCCAATAAGTTCCCTCATAATCATAAGAAGTATGATGATGGCTAACATGATGAATGCCAAGATGAAGGCAAGAAGACATTCAGGTCTAATAATAGGAAGAATAGATTCAATAGGTATAATGACAAGAAGATTCTCTACACCAATGAAGATTTCAGCTCATCAGATGAGAGTAAAGACAATTATTTTGAGTTTGGTAATGAAGATTATGGTCTTGTTAAAGATGAGGTCCTCTATATGGCTGAGGAAGGAAGTTGCTCATATCAAAAGGAGTCAACTTGGAGTGATACCGATAATGAATAAGATAAGGAGGACTATAAGACTAAGTTTATGAATGCCCTTGAAGATACAAATATTGAGAAGAAGAACAAGACCAAGAAGTTGAAGTTACATATCAAGGACTATGTGGAGAAATTTAGTATCTATGAGGCTAGAATGGATGGAGACTCCATGGAGTATAAAGGTATAGTAAAGCATATAAATAGTCAATTGGAATTCTTATCTATAATCCTGAAAGATAAAGAAGATGAGTATTCAAGGTATGTGATTGAAAATGAGTCATTAAAATCTAAGTTAGAAAAGACATCTAGTAAGATGAAGTCATTTGTGATGTTTATAAAAAGCTCAAGTGATCTAGATAACATTCTAAATAGTCAAAATCATCCTAGTGATAAAACTAGATTTGATTACAAATAAGATCAAAGGATTGAAACTCAATACAATGTGAATAAAGACAATCACACCTTGACAATCAAGAATCAATTTTGGAATGAAGATGTTGGTAGAATGAGGATAAATCAGATTAGACAACCAAATGCCATGAGGTATGAAAATTTCAATTGTTACTATTATACTTACAATTAATTTGGTCATAGGGCTAGAGAGTGTAGAAGACTTGCTAAGAATGCATGGAATCATTAGTCAAATAACATGAACAAAGCTAAGTTCTTCAGTTGTTAGGACATAGGACACATTAAAATGTTTTCACCAAATTAGGTAAGGCAAGTTGAGTTCACTTCAATAAGAATGGTTTATTACAACTATCAGAAGATTGGTCACCTTGTTATGTTCTACAAGAAAATGCCATCAAGTCAAAATAAGTTCAATCAGAATCCTAGAGTGCAAGGAAGAAGACAAATTAACTTATGGAAACCAAAAATGAATGGCGTAAGTCATAATCAATCTACAAGTCCAAGTGGTCTATTTGTTGAAGTGGAGAATGCTAAAAAGGTTGAAGAGAATCAGAATATCTCATTGTCTTCTCATTTTGGGAATGAAAGTACCAAGCTCAAGGGGACCAAGGTGCCAGTTGAGACTAGTTTTGAGGTCTATATGAATATAAGTGCACATCATAATATTGTTGAGCATTTTTATGAAAATAAAATTAGTTTTCAATGCCTACCAATGAGGTCCTCCTTTAGATGAAAAGGTATGTCATGAATCTATATTTTCTCCATGTGTTGTCAATTCAATCTTAGAAAAGAAGAATGATATAGTAGATGAGAATTTTTTTTCTTTTAAGCCTAAGAAGAAGAAGAACTACCAGTTTTAAATGTCCAAGAAGGAAAAGGAATATGAGTTGTGCAAAAATCCAATTTTCACATTATTCTAAAACATTATGGATTAGGTGTCTCTGTCTATGCTTCTTAGGGGACATATTTATTGTGGATAAACAAGTATGTGTGCTCAAGGTGTGTTTAGGGCTTTTGGTCTTGAAGTGTTGAAGAGTTGTTGGTAGAGGTAGTTCATTGAGAATACTTTTCAAATAGATCATGAAGTTAGGGGGGCTAACTCAGATAGTTTGAAAGGTTTGAAGAGTTATGCATGATGTGAGGGGGAGCATATGTGAGATGGTCCAATTATAATGGAGATATGAAGAAGTCTACTATGGATGTGAACTCAAGTATGTTGATTTGATGACTTGATCAAACCAAGGTAGGTGCTTTGTCAATGTATTGAAATCATCATGCATAAACAAAGGGAGAGATTTGTAAATGGTCAGGTTCTAGGATCAGAGGATTGTGTAGTAGAATTTGAGAGAGAAGGTATGAAGGCAATTATGTTGATTCATCATTGTTGGAAATGGTTTGAAGATGATCAAAAGGGTGCCTAAGATTAGGTGACTTAGGGGGAGTCCCTCTTAATGTTTTCAAGGTAATTTCATGTAGTTTATGATGTTTATATATGTTTTGTCTTCATAGAAGCTATGTATGATCAAAGAAGAGTGTAGTCATGGAACATGTTTGAGAAGATCAAGGTAAGAAGAGGTGTTCACAATGTTAGGGGGAGTTTGTATCATCTCTTATAGGTGGTCCTTTCCTATTATTTGTCCTTGAATTCTTTTCAATTCCATAGGATATGGAATTAATCCCACTTTATCATTGTCTCAAAGGAGGGAAAAAGTGTTTGAAGAGAGAGATAGATTCTGAGCATAAGATTTGTATTGGTGTTTGACATAATGACAAATAGGGATATTGTTAGAGGTTTGTCAATGATGTATCCAAGGTGACCAATGATTTTGATGAGGTGTCATATGTGATAGAATGATAATGATTAAATATGCTTCAATGTGCTTCAGTGGTTAACTTAGAGAGGTAGATGGTGATATTATTGATGGTATGGTCATGTTTAAGAGACCCTATGGGGTGTTTTGAATGCTTGGAGTGATTTTTAAATTGAGAGGAATTCATCATATTAGTCATATGAGTGTCTAGGTTCAAGTAGTCTTCTTGATAGATAAGGCTAAGTGAGCAGATTGATGACATCAACATTCACATGTGTGAAGGTTCTAGGAGAAGCTTGAAATATGGATAAATTACCCTATGTGAGGAGATCATATTGTTAAAATTTTATGTATACACATGGAGCATAGAAAAATGTATTAAGGTACAAAGTTGGATTCTCAGATAGAGTTCAATAAATTCCCATACATAGCTAAATTTGTGATATGAAAAATTTATGGTGAGAATTAATTGGGCAATAAAGATCCAATGATGATTGATTGATCAGGAAGATATGTGTGTGTGTGTGTGTGTGTGTGTGTGTGTGTGTGTGTGTGTGTGTATACATATAATTATAAATTAATATAACTATATAAGGATCTAACAATGAGTGTTAAACTTGTCAAATAGTGATCAACAGTGTGTATCAAGTCGATAAGTCAATAAAATGCTCAGAAAGCACTTAGGACTACCAATTGGTTTGAACTCAAAAGTGAAGATCTAAGATAAATAGTACATGTTTTATCAAGTATATTGAATATTGATGGAGTGAATATAATCATGCATAGAAAGATCAATGGTGTGTATTAAGTCAATAAGTCAACATAATACATAGAAGGCACATGGGGTTGCCAACTGGATTGATCTCAGAAGTGATGATCTAAGATCAATAATTAACAATGAAATTTAAATTTAGGAGGCTCTTAAGGAGATGAATAAAGTGTATTTTATCAATCTGTGTGAGGACACACGATCAATACATGTGTCTATAGATGATTTTGTATTAATTAGTGATAGTTGGCATTTGAATTAGTAAAAGGATAAACTAGTGCTCAGTATTTTGCTTATATATTTTGATCTAGGATAAATTTATTGATAGTGTAAAATTAAAAGTTATATAAGACTTAAAGGTGAATCTAGATACATTGGTTATAAGGTTTGACTATTTATAAAGTCAAAGATATTGAGATCCAAAGTTGACTATGTGTTTAACCATGTTCTACAAGTAACCTGAAAAGGGAAATTAAAGATTTGTTGATGGTATTTTGATGTTTCAAGATGAATTAACTACTAAATCATATTTTATACTCCATGAGAACCGTTTGTATGTATTTTGGAGTTTTGACCAATCTAACTTTATTATGAATAAATGTCTAGAATTTGACTGTGTTTGTTGGAGGCTACAAACTGTTTGAGTGACCACTTTACAGAAGTGAGTTATAAGAGTTCGTTGTAGAATTGAAGGAAAAAAATAATATGAAGATGTCAAGGAAGTATAAAATGTTTATTATAAGGTATTTGGGATCTTATTTTTCCCATATTCAATTTTGGAGATTCAAAATAGCTTGTATAAATTTTGACTGTATATGACTAGTCTGAGTGGTCATTTCAAGATAGTTGTTTTAAGTGATTAGAGCCTATGTTCAAATGTATAAGGCACATGGAGGTGTTTAAAAGGTTTTAAAGGTTTCACCCATGTGATATAATCATATGTTTATGTGAAATATTTGAGTTTTTACCTCAAAAATTTTATACTGGGTTTCTGTGTTTAAAGTCCTAAAGAGTGAGGAGATCTAATTGGTAGGTTAAGTATTGATTTGGTATTCTAGGTGGTATGGACCCATGAGGTATTTATAAAGGGTTTAATATAGATAGGTTTGATATTTTATAAGCATTTGTGGAAGATGAAGGTGGTCTAATAGGTTAGAAGAGTAACATGTGGATGTGAAGGCCTAATTGTTTTGGGTCTCATTAAAGTGTAATGGAGGATTTGAGTCTTAAAGACTAATGGAAAAAATAAGGAGTGTGTGGTTATTACATGTAAAATGTATGAAGACCTATTCAAATTTATAACAATTATGATAGGCATCTTGGCTGACCAAGATGGGTTAGATGAGTGTATGGTATAAATACTAGGCATAATTGACCTATTTATAGAGTGGTTGAGGTAGTGTGGAGTTAAGCAAAGTAGAGAGCCTTTGAAAGAGAAGGTATAAGTTAGTGAGGACAATCAAAGAAAAAATAGGATCTATCATGTTTATCTAATCAATCTGATGTAGGTGGATAAACATGTCATTGGACCTAATGAGCTTAGAAGAGGTAGATTGAGTAAGTGAACCCTTGAGACTATTTGGGTGAAAGAGTGAAGGTGAAGAGTGAAAAAAGGTGATCATAATCAATTGAATAGTACTAACAGGTGTTTAATATGATATATTAAAGGTATTTGGGTAGGTTTTTGGTTGCCAATGGGATTGGTTCCTCCTTATAAGGTGAAACTTGCTAAAAGGTCTAGTTGTTGTGAGTGCTCAACTAGATAGGGGAAGTAGCTCATTGTGGGATTGATGTCTCACTAAATTAAGGGATTGGTGTTCCTTGATTAGTTGGTGCTAGTATAAATTGGATCTTGTCTTTATAGTAGTATACTCCATCTTACATGGTTCAATGGGTTTTATCCCCCAAGAGGGTTTCCCACATATGCCATGTGTTGTGTGTTTGATATTGTTATATCTTATTTGTTCATTGTAATGGTTAATTTGTATGCTTCATGACTATATGTGTTAAATAATTAAGAGTTTGGAACTAAATTTGGATTATCTAGCATCATTGATTTGCCCCCCATCTTAGTTATTATACCTCTAATACTTTTTATAGTCTCTTTCATGCCTTAGACATTTATTTGGAATAAAGATAAAATTAAATATGTTGTTTAAAGGTTTGCATAACATTTCTCAAAATCTAGTCAAACATATAAAGCAACCTTTTCTAGACATGACTCAAAGGTTCACTCGTAGTGGGGTCCCTTATGGCCCTATCTATGAGGAGGAGCATTACTATGATGGTTAAGACAATTTAATAGTCTTTGAAGAAATTCATGAAATTATAGGATCTGAGGAAGAGTATATTTAATACCAAGATAACCAAGATGAATCACTCCTTAGGATGATAGAATCTGGTGTTAGACTACCCTTGAATTTTCCCATAGAGTAATTACAAACCTTATTTAGAGAAGGAGAACAAAAATGAGAACAATATTTCCAAAACATTTTAAACACAAACATACCTTCTTCCTCTAACAAAGGTAAAGAAATACTTATAGAGTCAAAACCAACTGATCAATATCTTATCAACAAGATTAAAAAAATAAGTCAACGATATATCGATCAGCTGATAGTAGACTTAACTAACTCTCTAGTTGCTACTTCAATCCACAATGATGCTTCCAAAGAATAAGGAAATATGATCGAACCTATGTAGTAAACATTATTTGAGAACATAACAATAATTGATCAAGAACTATCAAATGAACATAATAAGACATAAGAGGTTGTGAAAAATGTTTCATTAGATATAGAACACACATTCTTTAACCATCAAGAACCTCTTGTCACACTGAAAATGTAGAGAACCAAACATCCAATTCAAATTGAAGATATCCCTTAATACAATTTGGCTAGTTCATCTAAACCAACATGTATAATTATAAACAAACAAAGAACTCCCCAAACTAGCAGAACATGGTTGATTCAAAGCAACAAATTCTTAATAATCAACTGCTTACCTACTCAAATCAAGGGGTGAACCAAAACCAAATAGATGATTATAAGGTGTACATCCATACCAAATCCACATAATAATAGGGTCACATTCCACCCCAATAGAAACAATAGGGGCACATACCACCCCAATAGTAGCAGGGGCACATACCTCCCCAACAGAATTATTTCTCACCCATAAATGCACCAAACATGTAGGAGTGGAACTCTATGAAAGATATTGTGAAATGATTGGAGATAAATAATAGAGTTAATAAATACAATTTTGATGAGATATTTCCATATCCCTTTGATTTATCTATTCTCCAAGTCCCCTTTCCATCTCATTTTGAGGCACCAAAGACTTATAAATATAAAGGAAATGGAAACCCACATGAACATATTTAGGCATTTTTCATCTTATGCCAACGGTTGCTTATAGTAACATATACTTGTTTTGATTATTCTCATTAAGTTTAATGGGGAAACCTTTAGATTGGCTACTTAAGTTACCTAATGGATTAGTTACAAATGAGAAAAACTTATCTAAAAAATTCATAAACCATTTCTCATACAACATAGATCATGAATTGACCATTTTTTACTTGTGCAAAGCCAAATAACGTGATGGAGAAATAATTGTTTATTATATACATAGGTGGAGAGCATTAGTGGGTTACTTTCAACACAATTTGCTAGACAAAAAGTTGGTAGACATATTTTTATAAAACTTACATCCTTAGGTCATGCACAATCTACGTCTAACTTATGCTAACTCATTTGAGGAAATTATTGACAAAGGGGTGCATATCAAGAAGGATATTATTACAAAAGGCCTTTCAATATTTTTGTGCAAGGCCAAACATCAAATTATACCCCATCTTCTAGCTAGATAGTTGTGCAAGATAATCCTAAAAGTTTTAATAAGAACAAGAAAATGGTGGGAAATGGGGTGACTAAAATAAGACACATACAAATAGTACAAGCAATATCAACCCTAAATGCACAATTAGATGCCCCTAACCCACCACCTAATTTATAGATATAACCTCCATAAATGACAAACCATGTCAATTTTAGAGTCTTCAACAAATTAAGGGAAGCATTTGAAATAGTGTTCTAAAATCTCGTAGCAGCTAACCTGATTGTATGACTAGTACCAAGGCCATTTTCTTAATCTCAACTAAAAATAGATTGGTATAAAGAGAATGAATGGTGAAACTTTAATCATGTTATTGTTCATGGTGCCTATCATTGTATCCAATCATGTCATATTATTGAAGATCTCATTGAGAGTGGAAAATTTGAGATTAAACTATCCCCTAATCAAGACGCAAATTAGGATATGGGAATCTATAAGGACCCCTTTCCTCAACATAATCAACCAAAACCAAGTAAAAAATAAAAACAAGGACAAAATTAAGGATAGAGGTAGAATCAAAACTAGAAACAAGGTCAAAATCATATTCAACATGAGCATAATCATGATCATAATACCCATACTAATAATTCAAGTTACAACAACATTCCTTATGATTATAACAACAACATGGGATGCATTTATGAAACCTACATTGACAATATTAATATAATATCATGTGAACTATCTCATTTTATTCATAGTATTGGACCCATCATTATAGGGTCAACACTCTCTCCCTCTAGTATTATCATATTGAGTTCACACAATTCTAATGCAACTCCATTTTCATGGGTTACTATTTTTGGACAACACCCTTCCTCTAATCATAATGGCTCCTTATCAACTCAAAATTATAACAATACAACTAGATGCTCATGAGTCACCCTCTAAGGTCCTTTTCCTTCATCTTTTAATTATATTGGCTCCATGTCACCTCTAGGTTACATAATCATAACTAGATGTTCATGTTTTGCTCTCCAAGGCCAGTTTCCTAATTCTTCCATAGAACACAATGTAAAAATTACACCAATAGATATAAAGTCAACTACTATGCCTACCAAAGCCAAGCCATCTCATCCTAATGTAGAAAATATTTATAGTCTATTAGACTAATTGAGCAAAACCCCTACACAGATTTCCATTTTAGATGTCTTACAAACATATGAAGTCCATATAACTATCCTAAATAATATTTTGTAACAATATACTATTCCTCATGATATAAATCTTGAATAGTTTCAGAACCTTGTGCAAAATTTGTCTTCATTTTGAAAAGTGACATTTGATCAAAAGGACATGTCTACACTTAGACCAAGATGTAATAACCCACTGTACATTGAAGTGATCATTAAAAATCATAAGATCAAGTGGGTTATTATAGACAATGGTTGGGGATAAACATCATATCTCTAAATTTGGTAAAATTAATTGGACTACACTATGATAAACATTTAGCCAGAGATGATCACCATCAAGGCTTATGACAAAATCGAGAGGGAGTCTGCTAGTACTATTTGGTTGCCAATATTTGTTAGGTCTATTTCACATCATACATTAATTCATACTTTAGACATTAAACTACCTTATGACATATTTATTGATTTTCCTTGGATCCATGAAGTATAGATTATTCACTCCACCTTACATCAGTGCCTTAAGTTTTCCCATGATTGGATCAAGGTTACTATCCTTACCGATCAACAACCTTATGAGTATTGTAAACATCTTGAGGTTGAGTTTCATAATTATAACTATTTTCCAAGTTTTGAATTCAATACAAAGAATACCAAGGCTATAGTTTCACATCCAAATCCATCCAATTATATCAACTATGGTGATCTTTCTTCCACTTCAGTTGATCCATTTATTGTAAATCTCATAAAGCAGGTTGTTATTAAATACATGGGAATTTCCACGTATATTCTTAAGGATGACTTACATATTGCAAAGTTTTCTAAAAACATAAAAACATTTGGTAAGCCTAAACCATCAAATAATCCTAATGTACCTAACATGATTTGGAAACAAAATAAGAAATAGTGAAAGCCACCTATGGTTTTTGTACTTGTTATTGTGATAAATAAAAATTGTGAGGCTTTTACCGAGGGAGACTAGTTATATTATGAAGGTCTTGTTAATTAATTTCAGAATCCAAAGTATCCTATCCATAATTAGAACATATATCATATTGATTATACTAGAAAAATACTTGGCCCATGAGCATAAGGAATCTTGGTAACTTTATCAGCTAGAGTACCTAATTTGAATTATGGTTTTGGATTTATATCACCTGGGTGTGACCTCATAGCTTTTGATAGTGATTTTTCAAAATTGACTAGTGATAAGACTCATGGTAGTGACACAACATCCCATTATAGCCTTTTTGATAAGATTACTGACATAGACCTATTTTATTCTAATGGCATTTTAATCTTGACTATTGGAGCTTCCTGTCTTGAAGCAATGACCTATCCCACCATTAGAGATTCTCATCCTAAAGTAAACCCTCATTTTTACATATTCCTTTTCCATCCCAAACTCATTTATTGGTACAAAAAAATTTGGTCATATGGCTTGATGGGTTTCAAAATGAAGAATTGTTTGCAAAATATATGGGCCTAAGAGATGGATTGCCCATTAGCAATCATAAACAAGGATTTGATTTTTTATTAGCTCCTTCTACCTACTTTGGAGATCAAGAAAACTTTCTTGGTCACAATAAAAGTGAAACATCAAGATCTTTGGGTGAAAAAATATTTGAGATACTCATCGATCAAGGAAAAAGTAAAGAAAAAGACAAACTTTTGAGTGAAAACCTATTTCAAGCATTCTTAGGCAGGAAACTTTATTCATCCCCTTAGGATGAAGAAGGCCCATGTATCCCAATTTTTATATCTAGTACAAGCATCTCTTCAAAACAACATCAAATGTTTGAGTGTCTCACTCTTGAGTTTCTATAAATTTTTGCTACTTGACCTTTACCTAAGATGGTGGATTCTGATTCATCACACTATCTAGAGCTTTGGGAGGAACAACAAGAATATGTAGTAGGAGAATATTATCACAATCATACCTTGCATACAATTATAGAATATGGATCCACACTCCTTATGTAAAACACAATAGAAGTGAACTTGGGAACTTACGAGGATCCCAAACTTATTTATCTTAGAGCTTCCCTTATTAAAGTGAAACATGAACATATTATATCCATCCTAAGGGATTATATTGATATCTTTGCATGGGCATACTTTGACATGTCAGGCTTAGACCCAAATTTGGTTGTGCATCACCTTGTTTTCCATCTTGATGCCAAACTAGCTAAGTATAAATTGAGGAAGCTGCATCCATGCATTGCCCTATTGGTTAAAGTAGAACTAGAAAGTTGTTAGCAGTAGGTTTCATTAGACCACTAGATTAATCTTAATGTATTTCTTACATATTCCTAGTGAATAAAAAGACCCCAAGTATACATGTTTGTAATTATTTTAGAGATATCAGCAAAGAGTACCCCAAAGATGATTTTCCTCTACCCAACATCAACATCATCATTGACTCAACAACTAGGTATGAGATACTATCCTTAATGCATAGATTTTTGGATACAACCAAATCAAGATATCTCAAGAATATAAACATAAGACTATATTCACCACTCCATGGGGAAAATTCTCTTACTAAGTCATTCCATTTGACTTAAATAATGTTGGAGCCTCATATCAGTATGCCATGACTATCATCTTTTATGACATGATGCATGATATTGTTGAGGACTGTGTTGATGATATACTATAAAAATTAAGAGCAAGAGCTAGACATCATGATATTATATAAAGAATCTTTGAGAGCATTCATGAATATAAATTTCACTTGAATCCTAAAAAGTGTGTATTTGGTGTCACTTCAAGAAAATTGTTAGGTTTCATTGTATCACAAAAAGGGATCAAAGTTGACCCTACCAAGGTCAATGCCATTGTGGAAATGTCTCCACCAAATAATCCTAAATAGTTATAAGGCTTGCAAAGAATGATCTAATATATATGTAGGTTCATTTATCAATTAGTAGATAAGTGCCAGCCATTTAACCATATCTTGGATAAAAGGATCGCATTTCAATGAGATGAATATTGTTAGATAAAATTCATGAAGCTCAAGACATATTTTTCCAATATTCTAGTCTTGAGACTACCAACACCTAGATGACCACTTCTTCCTTACATATCTACAACAAAGCATGCACTTGGGGAAATTTTGGTCCAACATGATAATCAAGGTAAAGAACCTATAACATATTATTTAAGTTGTAATATGGTTTCTTATGAACATAATTATACACCTATTGAGAAACATTGTTTAGTTATGGTGTTTGCTACCCAATAATTATGACATTATATGATAAACAACAAAACTATGTCATTGGCAAGGTGAACCTTCTCAAATTCTTATTATCCAAAGTAGCTCTTGAAGGATGCAGGGCTAAATGAGTCATGTTCCTAAGTGAATTGACATTGAGTATTAGTATCATAAAATAATCAAGGAGTAGGTTATTTTTGATCAACTTGTAGAAGCCCCTATCATAGATATCATAGATACTCAACCTTTGAAATTCAACTTCTTAGATGATTCTATTATGGTAATATAACAAGCATCATATGAAGCTAAATAATAGAAGATATATTTTGATGTCTCCTTTACATTCCATTTATTTGGAGCTAGAATATTATTGATTACACCTTAGAGGGATATGATTTCCAAAGAATTTCATATATAAATAAGTCATTAATTATATGGCTTTACCTTGCCATATAGTGGGATATTAAGAGCTTAAAAGTCTATGACGATTAATAATTAATCATCAATCATACCATTGATCAGTATCAAACCAAAGATGATATACTTGTTCCTTAAAATCAAATTATTGATAATCTCAAAGATTATTTTAAATATTTTTAGTTTGAATAAGTACCAAGAGACAAAAATAGATCTACAGATGCAATGGCAATGATTGGTTCCATTATTCACACTAACGACAGTGCTGAAGAGTATCAGTTCCTAATAAAAAAATTATTTAGCCTACATATATTATACAAGATTTAGAAAGGGTATGCATCATTTCTTGTCCCAATCCCCCACCTAAATTACCATGGTTCTAAGACTTATATAACTACTTCCATGATCACATTTTCCCAGTTGACCTATCCAATAATTACTAGAAACTATTCCATCACCATTTATCACATTATACCCTCCTTAGAAGCACTCTTTATCATAAAGGATATGATGGAATGCTTTTTCATTGTTTATCTTTGAAAGAATCCAAGCAAGCACTGAGGGAGGTTTATGAATAAATATGTGTGGCCCATACTAAGGATGTATTCTTAGAAAAGAAGCTCCTCATTACATTCTATTATTGGCCGAAATTGGAGATTGATAATTTTAATTATGTAAGTGCATTCCTTGTCAACAACATGGAAATTTGATACATGCACCCTTTTTACCACTACAACTGATCATAATGTGAATGTCATTATCAACATGGGGCCTAGATCTCACTTGGAAAATAAACCCAACATCTTTAGATGGCCATAAGCATGTCAAAACTACTACCAAATATTTTACTAAGTGGGTTAAGGCTATTACTCTCACTTATATCATCGAGAAGTAGATAGAAAAGTTCATCCATTACCATATCATTTGTTGATATGGCATCCGAACATGTATTGTATCCAATAATGGTGGATATTTAGTAAACCAAGATGTAAAACCTCTTTGTGAAAAATTCAAAAATCAAGCATAAGAAATAAACTTCATATAACCCACAAGGCAATGGATAAGCCAAGGTGTCAAACAAGACATTATATCCATTTTAAATAATATTATCAATGATGATGGTCATAATTAGCACATTTAAATCTTTACTACCATCTAGGATTATAAAATGAGTCATCAAGCACCAATAAGAGCCACTCTATACTCTTGTGTTTATGGCATAGAATCTATTATCTTGATTGAGATTGAGATAACATCATTGTGAGTATCACTGGAGAATATTGAAGATGAGGAGGACTACATAGTATCAAAGATGCAATTATTAGAAATTCTTGATGGTAAGCATTTGGCTACCCTAAAAAACTTGTAGGCCAATTAGAATAGATTGTGAAGAAGATACAACAACTGAATTCTCCCTCAAGAGTTTGAGATTGGTGTTTTGGTTCTGAAAGATACTAAAAGAACATAAAAATTAAACACAAGACGAAAGGTAAGTTTCAACCTAATTGGTTAGGACCATTTGTTATCATGGTGAAAGATGTATCAGGGGCATATCAACTCGCTAAATTTAATGGTAAAGAACTTCCAGAGCCCATGAAAATCATGGACCCTAAGAGGTTCTATGTGTGAAAAACTTCAAACCATTATCTATAAGACCCCTTACATGGGGGAAAATTGTGTTAAAGTAGTTTCATCCTACCATTTTAAACTACCTTGGACCACTCTCACATGATCCCTATTAGTTTCATGACTCTAGATACTGAAATATTTTGGACTATTGGTACTTTGAATACAATTTATCCTACCTTGTGTTGTTCTCTTTGAAAGCCCTATTATTTAGACTTTTCTCTTTAAGAACCCTATTATTTGTTATGTCATAGGCTTGTTATAACCTAAAAACTTTTATCCCTTGACCAGTTATGATCCTGAGTATGTCTCTTCAACATTATGATCACATTCAAAACTAGTTCTACAAGGAGTTTATCTAGGATAAAATTTCATAGCTTATTCTACAGATAAGTGAAAAATGACATATTTTTAGCTCAGGATCTTTACTTATCGCATGGTTCTTCAAATTGATTTCTCACTATAAAATATTCTATATTACATTTTCTTCTCTTTGGTGAACATTTTTATCTTCTTAAGACCCTCACTCTCACTAATTTTCAATCATGTGTCATTGCAAGTGGTTTTATCTATTATTAGAGCTCTCAATTAGTTCCCTAGTCCATTGTTTATATTCATGCTTGTCATTACAACCAACTTTAGCTATTTATTGGAAATTATACTCTCAAGAAATCATATCCTTGATTATTTGTTCCCATTTATACATATTTTATCCTAAAAAACTCAAAACATTAGAAAACAATCCACAAAGGAACAAACACATTGTCTTATGCTTTTGTATATTATGATCCTCATGCTCTTGCCATTTTACAAGCATTTTATCCTAATAATTTTCCACTATGTAAGTCATTTTGTCCCACATGCCTATCATTTTGGAAGATAATTCTCCTTTATCCCACCATGACATTCTCTTTCCATTTTGCAAGAAAATTAAGTCCTGATGGTTTGTCATTTTGTAAGTCATTTTGTTTCATCAACTTGTAATTTTTCAAGACCAATCTCATTTGTCAAGTCTTCCCTTTTATTCTAAAAACATTAATCATATGTTCTAGTCATCACCTTTTCTTCTATCCCACTTCTTTGGAGGAATACATTTGGCTTGAATTTCATGTTGGAACATGCATCCATGGAACTATGTAGGTATCACCCACTTCTCTTGTACATTTGGAGTCATCTCGGCCAACCACTTCTTTTTCTTCTCTTCCCCCCATTTCTTCTGCCATTGTTCATCTTTAATTAGGGAAAAACTTTTGTGTCCTTATTTTTTTATGTTGTGGTGGAAATTAATACCCCTGCCACATGTGGATGCATAATTATTTTAAAACCACACTAAGTTAGTTTTTGTTTGTGTGTGTTTATTTTATTTTTATTATTATTTTGTTGTTTTTTCTTGGTGTTTTATTATTTTTTGTTGTTATTTCATGGATCTTCATTTATTTATTATCCTTTTCTCTTTTTATTACTTCTTGTCTCACCTTGGTCTTGTGTTTCCCTATTTAACTTTACATTTGCTCTTTTGTTTTGAATAACCTCTTGATGGTCCACATGGATCTTGATTATTTATATCTTGATCTCATGTTATTAAGCTATTCTTTTTTTGTTTTTAAACATTCTTGATCCTACTTGAATCATGATTGTTCATATCTTGATTTCAAGTTAGATTCATTTATGTTTATATTTTTCTTTAATTTTTCCTTTTTTGTTTAAATGTAAATAGTTGTAACTCTAGTTTTGGTCTTTGTTTACCATTATCCTTAGTTATAAGTATTCAAATTTTAATTTAATCTAAAAATTTTAAATGCCATGTCATTACGAGTTCTTTATACTTATGATGCCTAATTTTTTTTCTATAGAAAGCACTTTGTGCTCTAGATTCAAGTCTTAACATCAACATAACTCTGATGAATAGATCTCAAGATCACTATCCATAAACTAGGCTTAATAGGTTTAACACCTGAATCTATTCTTAGATGTGCATCTCTTCACAACCATCATGAGTCTAATAAATCTTTGGTTAGTTTTCATCATCCCTCATTTCATTTCCTCCCATTTGGGTGAACTCCATTGGATTGAGGTCCATTTTCACTATGTAGGTAGTGCTTAGATACATGACGTATCCCAGGTTAGCATATCCACCTTCACTTTTCTTTTTAATTCTTTCATCTCTTCATGCATCCTCACATGCATGGTTTTTTATGGCTTTCTAAGCCATTACACCATGATATATATGTTTGTGTCCACTCATTTTTAATCTATGTAATAGGTTATATCCTTGAGTTATTTTATTTCCAAATTTTCCATTCTAGTGCACAAATTTAAGATAAGTCAAAAATCTAAATCAGCCCTATGGGGGCACGACCATTATTTATTCTTTATCAATGATCAAAATTAGCCTTGTTAAGGTAAAACTATCTTATCATGATCAAATTTGCTCTACTGGGGTACCTCTTATTATCATCTTTTAGGGACCACATTATCCTTTTCCTCTAATTCTAAGATCTCCACACTTTTTTCCATGATGGCAATGTTTTAGTGTGAAAATTATCTTGGGATTGATCAATGCCATAAGTATGTAGCTTGCACTCTCAAATTAGGTGCATTCAAAGTGTATTGCTTATATGTTTGGATTGAATCCTTCACATTCCCCTATTATTTGGGGCCCATTATACCTCTAATTATACTTTGATCATTTGTGGTAACCACATGTGCAAGTATGAAATCATCTGGATGTGATTTATTCTATGAGTTAATCCTTCACTTTGCCACTCTTTTAAATAGTTCATCCTTCTCTTTCATCCTATTATGTCCTCTCAAGGGGGAATCATGAGTCATTTCTAATTTATTATTGACAACTCTTTTCTTTGAAAATCCATTACTTCACCTGAATGTCTTATTAGGCCTTTTCAAATAGGGTCAAAATGTAGACATCCAATTCCTAACACCATTTATGTTGAAATTATCGATCTTAATTAATTTACACTAAAATGCCCAATTTAGTCCAAAATCACTAAAAAAGCACTAAATGGTTTGATATTTTCATATACAAGTGCTAATTTAGTCAAATGTATCCCTAAATGGGATAATGCATTTTATGTAATTCTTATCTTTGATCAATTCATTTCAAGTCAAAATGATGATTTTGCCTTTTTGTGCTCTAGATCACTCTTTTCTTCTAATTAATTAGTCACCTCATGTACCTTTGTTATTATGTGTTGGAAACATCCTAAATGGGAATTCAGTTCCAGCTCATTTAACATCACCTTCTAATTCTTCCCATGTCAAATTATAACCCAATAATATGAATTTTTGACCATTTTGATTAATTGTACACCAATTTCCAAATGACTGCACTAAAAGTGATTAATTTTATTTAATATAATTAATTCAAATAAAGTGATTAAGTATATTTTACATGGATGTTATTGATTATTTCGTTATTGGAAATTGATTTGTAATATTTGCATCACCTAGTGGCATCATCTATGGGGTGGCATCCATAAGCCATAAATGCCTAAAATATTTGGTTTATGGGCACCCATGCCTAATTAATACCCCTTCATCCTAAATAATTATAAGGATATTTATGGATTTAATTAAAAATATTGGTTTAATTCATGGCTACACATCTCAATCTTGAGATGGATGGTCATGGTTGATCTTAGTTCATTTAGAAAATATATAAATAGAAGGGCATAAAACATCCTTTTTAAGCTAAATTATTGTAAAATTATAATAGAGAGTTGTCTCCACAACATTTTATTTTGATAATTGTGTTATTTTATATATATTTTTGGATAGGAATAGATTAGAAGTTTATTTTCTTGATCCTAGGCTCTGTATAGTGTTCTTGAGGCAATGGATGAGCTTGGCATCCATAGATAAGAACACTAGATCAAGTGGAAAAACACGCTTGGAGTTACTCATGGATGGTGGAAGCATTTATGAAGGTAATTTATATTGTTTCATTTCAATTTTTTCTTCATTATCATTAGTAGACCATTCATGAAGAGATTAGCTTAATTTGGCAAGTTTTTTATGCATTCTTTGTGTTTGCATGACTAATGTTTGATTGACAACCTTTGTAATCAAATCCTATAGTTTAATACATGATTATGAGGGCCTAATTCATGATTATAACTACCATAAAATGAAATTATTGAAATTTATTAGGCATGGTCATGCTATGAAAAGAATTTAATAGGTCAGTTACACCCTCTATTACCTCATTTCAATGTCAACTTCTCATTCAAGGAGCCATCAGGGAGGTCTAATGGATGGAGGGAGTTAGAATGAGAATTGTGTAACTATTGTAATTGAAGTTTGATTTATTACCCCTCATTTCACTTTTCCATGCCATATTCCCCTTCTTCTCTCCTTATCTCTTATATATACTCAAGGCTTTTTGCCTTGTATTGTATCCACAAGGCTTGTATGAGGACACTTTGCCAATAGTTGTACTCATGCACCTATTGAATGATGAATAGATCATCTTGAAACTTATTCATGATATATAATTTATGTGGGCATAAATGTATTAATATGAAATAATAGTATGACATTCTATTTTATAGGTGTAGGTTACACCTAAGTATCAACAAACTTCTTGGTAGGTTTTCTAGTGTGTTGTGAGGGTGATAGCTCAAGTTTGTAGTGGAAATCATATTGAAAGTGCCTCAAAATAGGCATTATTCTCTTGAACCTCTCACTTTAGTCATTCAAATAACCTCTAGATGAAATATACTTGCCTATAAGTAATTGAAGATACTATCTCAGCTTTATGCATTGTCTATTAGTGTGTTGAGTGTCTAAGTTGATATAGTGAATGGAATTGTCATCATGGTATATCACCACACTTTAGGATAGGTTTTCATTCATACAGTATCCTTTCCCATTTTCATCCTAACATATTAAGACTTAGAGATAGGATTAGGACTCAAAAAGAGATTCAAATGAACAAATCAGGGGAGGTAGCCCATTATAATCTAGATGTATGACCTACACATTACATAACCCACAACCTAAGGTAATTCCCATGTTAGACTAGTTTTGAGGTTTATAGTTAAACGTTCCTATCCTTAGCTAGGGTGAAACCTAGAGCACTAACATTTAGATTAAGTCATATAAGTTACCTCTTAAACTCCTTGATTATTCCACTTTACCAGGTACTCATAACAATAATTATCACTCATCTCCTTAAAAACATGTGTGTCTGGGAGGAATTTTATCTCATCCTTTTTATTGGATAGTAGTTTTTCATTGTAAACAATATTTGGGTAATATTTTCTCAACTCTTCCTTATTTTTCCCCTTGACATATGAGTAAAAATTAGATACATTAATTTTTTTGGATATATCCACTCCTTTTGGTAACTTAATTTCATAAACATTGTCTAAAAAATATCTAAGAATTATTTAATGTCTAATTTTATTTCATTTATTCTTATTATATTCACTTCTTGTAAACCTCTCTTTATGAAAATTTCTAACACTAAGTACAAAAATTCAATTTTTGGTTCAGTCCTCTTTTGATCACACATGTTATTTATTTTTTAATGTTTTCCTACAATCTCTTTTTTACCTCCTTATGCATGCCATGCATAACTTTGGCATATTCCTCACCTTCATAATTATTTCTACTCAAATTAATTTTTTTATTAACTCACATAAACATTTGTGGATGATAAAAATATAATTAGGTAATGAATCATACATGTGTTTTAGTTGGTTGGATTATTCTAAGATAATTCATCTTCAGTCAACATCAAATCCAAATATTTGGGTTTGTGCCTAACAAAACATATTAGAAAATTATTAAGACTATAATTCAAAACTTCTATTTTCCCATATGTTTGAGGATGATAGGATTAATTGATGTCTAATATTGTGCCTAACTTCCACCATAATTTCCTCCAAAATGTCTAACAAATCTAGTATCTATATCAGATACAATGCTTCTTGGCAATGCATGCAATCTCACAACTCCATTGAAAATTTAGTTATTAGTATATGTGGCATCACTAGTTATATTTCATTTAATAAAGTGTTTCATTTTATAAATTCTATCTAAAATAACAAAAAAATGGATTTTTTACCTCTATGATATCTTATAATCAAAAAATGAAATCCATGCTTAATGCATCCCATGGTCTGTTTGGAATAAATAATCGTTAATATAACCTAGTATTCCAAATTTTACCTTTTGCATGCATGCTATAAAATTTTACATGTTTACATGAAATTATTCAATTACATGGTCATTTATTTATAATAATATATATCACTAATTTTCAAAAAAAAAATCATATCTAAAATTTCCAATGATGCCTCTACTACTTTTCTCTTTCAACAAGTCCTCCATCATGAAACCTTCAAGTATGCATAAATTATTCCCATTAAATAAAAACAAATCTTGAATTTTGTAGTATATACATAGATTTGTTTCAATTTCTATAGAATATTTACATTTTTTCCATGCATCCCTTAATATTCATCATCTTCATACAACTATTTCATTGACTCAAAGATAATGACTTCAACTTTGAGCTCATTCACAACAATAACTCACCTACTTAAGGCATATACAACATTATTGGATTCCAAATTTATAATATTTAAAAAATAATAATATATTTGAATAAATTACAAAAATTTTATATGTACCTAATTTGACATTCATTGGTTGTTTATAAACTATAGGGCTTGGTGATGAGTGTACAAAATAAATAATTTGGTAACAAATAATGACTTCACTTCTTAAGTGATTATACTATTGCATAAAATTATTGATCATATTATGAATATTTTATTTTTTATTCATTATAATTTTTAGTAAAATATACAATAGAATTACCTTCTTGATTCATAGCTGCTCTATAATTATTACAATTTGATCACAATCAACTTGAATCAATTTTACAAAAACAAGTAATGCCAAAATTGGTTGTACTATTATATTATTATTTAAGATATATAAGTTATTATAGATTTTATATATCAAATGAAAATTATTTTTATCCTCCTCCATAGTTTTTATGATAGGAGAACATATAACACTAAAGTTTTTTAAAAATATTTGGTATAAACTTGTTAATCCAAGAAAACTCTCAGACTCAAAGATACTCTTTGGTGAATGCCACTCCACAATTTATTTCACCTTTTATACTTAAATCCGTAACCCTTTACTTATGAACAAAAATCCTAAATACATTATCTCCTCTTATATGAAGATACATTTATCTAGAATGATCACCAACTTCTCTTATTTCATCTTATCCAAAACCAATCTCAAATGCTTAAAATTATCTTATCTATAATGAACGAAAATAAAAATATAATTTAAATAAAAAATCACAAACTTAGATTTGAATGACTTTAGGACCTCATTCTCGAGTCTCTTGAAAATACTTGGATCTTTTTTTAGACTGGATGGAATAACAACTACTCATACAACCCTTAATTTGTCTTGACTGTAGTTTTCCTTTCATCACATTCTCTTAATCAATTTTGGTGATAACTAATATTTAATTATATATTATTTAATTATTTAGATCCACTTAAACAATCTTAGTAATCATCCATCATTGGTAACAAAAACATTTACCTGATGGTGATCTTGGTTTTTCTCTTTAATCTGTAACATTATCCATTATCCTACTTTCTTGGGTATTAGTACAGTTGGAACTATACCTAGGCTCAAATTCTCTTTGATCAATCCATTATTCAAAAAAAAAAAAGAATACATATCTTTTTATCTCTTCATTATCCATGGGGGTCAATCTATAAGCTTACTTTTTTGGAAAGCTTCCCCCATAAATAGATTTAATATAAATCACTTAAACTTAAAATATATATTAAGGAATTTAGGGTAAAAATTATAGAGATGTCTTATGGCCCAAGGGTGATAAACTATATCTATAGTAGGGTAATTAATTGTAAACTCAAATAAACAATATTTTGAATTTAAATACTGAGATATGTTAAAAATAATAACTACAGCTAGTGATTGATATAATAATGAAATGAAAATAAGAGTAATTAGAGGGATTACTATGTGCATCAAACTATATATGGAATAAGTTGGAAATAGACTAGCTCAATACTCTAGAACAATCATCAAATTTAATAAATTTTTATCTTATGGCCTCATATGCTTACATTGACCTTGGATGGTTACATTGATGCTTTTTCCTAACTTGAACATAGGTGCTTGATATAAAATACCTACTATATATGGATATAACCATGTAATATATTTAGGATTCTATATCACCTTCACTCTAGTGTGCTTAGATCTAGATCATGAGCTATCACTCCTTATAAAATAATAAACCCCTAATTATTCATCATTATAATGGCCATGAGAAAAATTGGTTAGTGAGATCAATGTGTCGAGCTAACCCCAAATAACCCTTTGTCACTAGGTGTTTCTTACATAATCACCACTCTAAAAAGGGCCTACGACTGATTTAGTTTTCCCCTAAGGTGTTGGATTTTATGTGTATAAGATGAAACATGTGATAAACAAGTACATAGAGTGACCTAGATTGTAAATTGGAATGCATGGATCATGGAGTGTTCCTTTAGTAATTGAAATATGTAGATGGGATTTATATACACATAATATTTTTAAAATTTAACAATTATTGATGTTTTCTATCTTACAAGAACCCATCTTATCTCAATCTTTCTGAGTGCATGACTTAAAGGGTTCATCAAGAAAGGGCTTGGAAATAAGATTTATAGTCCTTATACCACCACTTAAAACTAATACAAGTTACTCCCATACATTTCCCTAGGATTTTAAACCTTGCTTATATTCTTTCCTAAAAAACTCACTGCCTGAAATAGCCCCTAACTAAGAAAAACCCCTTTTACCTTGATTCCTACTTGATTGACCCTATTTTTGGATTTATCACATGTTATAGAACTATGTAGGACTAATCCAACATGGTTTGAAACCTAATGTATCTACTTCCCTCCCAACAAGGTATACCAGGCCAACTCTATCAGTTTAATTTTTGGGAAGGTTTAGGGTCAATCCATGGCCTTAAATACAGCCTTAACTTCATTTATAAATAGACAATCAATCAATTGTGCATCATTATTTATTGTAAATTTACTTATGCAATCAATAAGAGGTTTAATTAATTAGGTTATTACCATTTATGGAGTAACACTTATCTTTTTTAATTCTTAGATTTATAGAAGATGTATCATACCCTAGAGCTTATTTATCCTTGTGATCATTACAAGCCCATAATAACCTCTTGGAAATAACCATTAGACAAGGGAGAGATTTAGGAACAATGGGTTCACTTCAACAAAGGTAAGTATATTCGTAATCCCTTCATATTCCATTAAGTATATATTATAGAGTTCATATATTTTAGATTTTATCTCTCCTTTCTTAGATCTTCCCTATGTTAAATATATATTTATCTTTACATCTTACTATCTTCCCCATTTGTGCCACAAGTTTTGGTGAGTACTAGATTAATATTCATATGTATTTACTATATTAGCTTGAATAGTTTTTTAGTATATTATCTTACTTTTATATTATTTACAAACACAAAGACCTAGATAGGGTTATCAAAATATGGTATTTTCAAAGAGGCCTTAGAAACCTATTCTTTGCCACAATGTGATAAGAGATCTGTTATTATAGGTTTAGTCAATCCATTATTGGTCATGACCCTAATTTAAATGTATCTTGAAGTATATTTGTTAGTTTATTACATTATCTGAGCTTGAATATTATTAACTAGGATAAGTTATAGAACTATCTAGTTTTACTTGCATACATTCTCATAAACCTGATCTGAATCTAACCCTTACAAATTTTTAATTTTTATATACAGATAATTGGATCAACCCTATCAACCCAATTTAACATTCTATGTGTAGGTTTTTATACTCAGTTGACTCTATCAAATTAGTTTGACTCTATACACAATTTACATATCTTTGTCAACCAACTCAACCTAGCTATATGTCTTTTCATAGGTTTATAAACTAAAGCAACCTTATTTATTGTGTTTATTCTTTGTCCATAAGTTTTAGGATTAGAAGAAATATGTTAACCCTATTGATCTAGTTTCCTTCTTTCTATTTTTCATCTAAATAAATTGATTGGCTTAATTCCTTTTTTTTTGCATTTTTATTTAACATAAAAGATTTAACATTCCATTTGGACAACACAACTTCAAATAGAAAATCAACTAATTTTGATAAATTACTAAAACAACCCAATCGACTCAACTTAATCTATGAAGTTCATCCCAAAACATCTCAATAATTAATCACTATAAAATTTTAAATTAATTTCATTTCCTATTATTTTTAAAATTCAAAATTTAGTATTACTTATCCTAATTTTTCAATTCTATAAAGTTTTTATTTTGGAAAAAACTAAGTCGACCCACTCAACTTAGTTATGTTTTTTATTTTTTATCTAGAAAACTAAATCAACCCATTCAACTATATTCTTTTTGGATTGTCATTCAATAAGACTGTGTCAACCATCTTGACTCTGTTCTATTTTGTTTGCATAACTTGTCAATCATCTCAACTTAGTATTATTTATTTTTGAAGAAAAAGGGAATTAACCTTATGGATAGTAATTAAATAGACCTTATTTTTTAGTTCACTGCCTATTTATTTACATTCCTAAAATTAAAAAATAAATTTCAAAACTTTGATTTTCATATTTTTTTTCACTTTATTTAGTTTTACTTAGAAATTATGTATCAGTAGTTTTCAAACTACTTAGATATTATTTTGAAGTGCTATGTGATACTCTATTTATGGTCCTAGTCTATAATTTACAATATCATGGCATGAAGATCTTGCCAAAATAATCATAGCCATAGTATAGAGCTAAACATAGTCTTTATTTTACTCATACCTCATGGTATTTTAGAAATACGTAGGAATTCCCTCTTTATTAAAGCTTAGGAATCCATCCACCTATTTATTTGTGTGGTGCATTAGTTAGTAGTTAGCACCAATAATTTCTTCCATTGTACCCTTGAAACTAGGTTGATTGGGTTATGAGAATGCTACTTCCTCCATAGTCAGATTGGGCCAATACTATCTAATGGATAATCAATTATATATGGGAGTCTACACTCTCAATCAAAACCTTTTGTATAACTTCTTGATCTTCTTTTTTCAGAAATTAGTTAGTTAGCTTCAAAAAATATCTATTTTTACTTGTTTTATATTATATGTTGTACTGTAAACTTGTATTATCTAACATTGATACAAGGTTTGTGTTATGTTGCAACTAAATCAACCAGCTCAACCTAATTGTGTGTTTATTTAGTTATATTTTATGTAATTAAAAACAAAATCATCTAAATTGAGACAATTTAAAAAAAAAACTACCAAAAAATCTACATCGACTAGTTTGACTTAGTATTTTATAGTATTTTCTATATATTTTCCTATAGAACAACATCGACAAGCTTGACCCAATAATATATAGGCTATTTTTCTATCTTTTCACATAAACATGTCAGTATGGTTGATAATGTACTGGTTGGCTAATCTAGCTTTACCTCATATTGAATTTAATATTATTGTGTTAATGTAGTTGACTCTATACTACTTAGATGCTTTAATACTATGTTCTTTGGGTTTGATTACATAGTATTTGGTTGATCTAGTTTTTTATCACCCCAATTGGCCAATCGTATACAATATCTAGTCAATTTCATTTTCTTTTGATAAATCATATCCTTGACAATTTTCACTTCCTTAGATTTCCTCTTACCTTGTCTAAACATCTTTAAATCACCTATCAAAGTATTTATTTATAATCTTAACCCATCTATATAATACATGGGTTTTTCCTTCTTACCAACTTTTGTTACCTAAGAGGATAATCACTATTGGTATACTTATTCTTATCCTTCATATATTTATTTTAATATGGTGTAAATTACCCAAATTAATGAGTTAGATGGTACTAATCCATTTCACACTTCTCAAGATACTACCTTATCTAATTTACCTTACTAAACTATTGGGGCAATTGATACAAGCTTGGCTAATAACCCTATAGGGAATCCCCTAATTAGTAACAACCCTACCCCTAGATATGGGAATGCTCCTCCTACCAACACTAATATTCCTCCTCTTAACAATTTTAATATTCCACCTTCAAATACTAATATTTAAAATACACAATTGACACTACCCAAATTCTTGTATGAATTATCCAACAAATGAATGTTATGCAAACATATAACACCTCTTAAATGATGCAAACACAACATCAATTATTAAAAATCACTAATAAACCTCCTCTTATTTTACCTCAAAATAATCAATACTTTATTCCTCTCCTTATTAGAGATGAAAACAGGAATCTAATTCCCTAGCCTATTATACATAATAAGATGCTATAAAATATACAAATTGAATGTTTAGTTCATTTTATTATTTCCATTGATATTGGAAATATTTTTCAAACTATTAAATATGATGGAACTAAATATCTTTACTTAAATAATTTGGTAACCTCTATAAGCAATGGATCCAAACATATACCTTTTCTACCACTAAATTGTTAGTTAAAACATTTACAGGTGACATTCTAGAATGGTGAAATCAATTACCACAACATTCCATCACACAATTATAAAACATGGGTTAATGCCCTTGTTAAATAATTTAAACAAAATTATATTCTAAAAAATTGTCTTAGTCATTTTGTTAATGCTAAGTAATCGATTTTAGAATCAGCCCATGATTTTATCAAATGAAGGAAATCCTTTGCTCACAAATCCAATCATAATATGAATAATGATAACCTCTTTAAATTATTAATTATTTTTTTAAATACTACCCATAAGTATAAATTCCAAACTTCCTCCCCATATAATTTAAATGAAGCATTTGACCAAGACAAAAGATAAAATCTCCATATGAAACAATTTGAGCCAAGTCATAAATCAATTTAGGAATATTTTCAAGCCTCCAATAATGAAATTACAATTAATACTCCCCAAATGTAATTGGGAATAGTCAATTTAGATAATCAATTCACTTCCTATTCACCATTAATGGTCTCCAAATGAAGCAATTATTATCTCTAGATAAAACTTTCACCTATAATAATGTCATATTGTCATGGTGTGACCCTAATGATTTTTTTTGGTTTCATGTTGATGTGGTTCATTCTCAAGAAACATGCCATGCACTTGTCAAATACGTTGTTTATTTTATGTTACGATAACATTTAACCATGATGCCATGATTAAACTATGCCATCATGACTATGTCAAAGCTTCTCTAAAGAAGTAAGATACCAAACCTACATCTTATAAACCTCAATAAACTTATTATAATCTTAATATACAACATTCTAATGATAATATTTGTGAAATTAACATTGATTACAATAAATATTACACTAATTCACAATATGCGAATTCAACCAAAGTTAATTTTAGATGAAAAACTACTCACAAACATCTTATTACCAAACATAAGAAATCTTCCACTAAATAAAAATTACTTAAGAATAATACAACTATTTCACCCATTTCCTGTAAATCAAATGAGGAAACACTTCCATAACCAGAACTCAAACCTAGTTCACCTACTTTTTTTAAAAACATTGTACCTCATAAAACTCATGTTGGTTCTTCATCCTCTAAATCACATTAGATTTTTTTTGAAGAACTTAATTCAAATCCTTGTAAAATTTCCCTCATGGAATTAGTTAGTACTTGTTTCATTATTTTAAATTATCCAAAGTTAATTATTTTAATGATTTGTTAGTTTTTACATATGTTTAGTTTTTAATAAATAAGTTGGTTCAAAGGAATCAATTTTATCAGGTAACCACTCATGAAAGCATATATAGCTTTCACATTTCCTTGTAAAATATCATCCTAAAACAATACAAATTAATATTTTGTCAAATGATTTTATTTATAATTTCATTCTATATTATTTATCTATTTTACCTAGCCAATAATGGTATCAGATATGGATGAAATAATAAATTGATAGAGCCATGTATTAAAAGAGGAATCATGAAGCTTGAAGAACTCATGTTTTATAGAGAATATTTTCTTCTAATTGAAAATAATGAAGACAAGTTCAGTTTGAAGCAGTGTTCCAAGATGGAGAGTACAAGAAACTTAGATTAAAAAGGGTAGTCAAGAATTTGGATTTGTGTTGAAACCCATATATATGTGGGATGTGTGCATATGACATGCAGATTGAATAGGGTTTATTTTTTAATTGTGTTTTTGTCAAATTATGGTAAAGTCTTCAGCTTTCATCTTTTTTCATGATTTTTAAAACTCCTTACCATTAATTTCAAATTAAAATAACTCCATTATCTCTAGAATTAATGCACCAACATCATGAATATTAATGCTATCTTGGTTAATACTAGTAGTATGGCATATTTGTTCAAATAAAAGGAATGATATAGTGTCACATTCTTCTTAATGAACTAGAAGAAATATGGACTCCAAACTATGGCATGCTAAAGAAGTTTTGGTAGATTATTACAATCTTAAAATTATCATGTTTCCCTCCAAGCACCACATCACAAATTTTACATGTATGTAAATAAGGGTTATGGTTTTTTACTTTCATAGATTTTTTATTTTTGAAAAATCTAAAGATAGTTTAACTCAAATATCTCACGTTAATGTATTTGAATTAATTATATAGTGGTTGGTTAAACTCATTTTATTATTCACTCATAATAAGATAGGTTAATAGTTCAAAACCTACAAAATCTTTCATTTTGGTCTCATTTCATTTTTATTGTTCGTTATTGTGAATATTGTATTACTATAAATTTTTAACAAATCACTATTTTATTTGAAGGTAGTCATGTGACCAAGTGATTTATAGGTTTTTATACATTTGAGACACATTAGAATGGTTAATTTTTTAATTTTAATTAATTTTATATGTTTTTTACAATAAATGTATTAATCCTGATATATAAAGGTGCATTTTTGATTGAAACTAATAACTTAAAAATGATTTTTTTTCATAATGTCACCTCATGCTTGTGATCTCAAAAACAATAATGTCATTTATAGATCCATCAGGATCTTTGTGATTGACATACTCTAAAGTGTCACACTAGAGGCTAGAGGATAATTACCCTCTTCAATTAACTATTCACTTAGAATATGGGTTTAATGCTTGAATGGAAAATTCTAGTTTGTATTCTTACTTTTAGTTCCATTTTAAGATTTATATATCTAATATTCATGACATGGAGTGGATAGACTTATTTATTTTTATTTCTCTTGATTCATGACTTCTTACCTCTCACCTGATAGGGGAGAATATTTAGGCATTGGTTGGACTTAAAACAATTGCAAATGATAGTATGAGTTGATAGGGGTTACTAGCACTAGAAACATTAAGAAAAGGTTTTCAATGCTTGTTAGGCATCAATAATATGTGTCATATCAAGTTTAAGTTTTTCTCTTAGATATGTTCATGTGTGGGACCTTATGTGGATTGATGTAGTTAGACATTCTTGATAATTTTATCCTATAGTATGGTATGTTGATCACCAGGTATGAGAATGCTTTGATCATGTTCATCATCCATTTTTTTACAACCTCATAGGGGCATGCTTATTTATGAAGAAAAATTAGTTTTTGGTTAGTGTTAGAGGTATAGTGCACTAGTTGTAGTTGTGACAAAGTTCATTTGATGACTTCAAAGTCATTGCTCTAGTTCTTTCTTTTCTATACCCCTTTGGATCAAGGGTGAGTTTGTTGGATTATTTTAAATGATCCAAAGTTAATTATTTTAATTATTTGTTAGATTTTACTTAGGTTTAGTTTTTAATAAATAAGTTGCTTCATGGGAACCAATTCTATCCCATAACCACCCGTGAAAGCATATATAGCTTTCACCTCTCTTTGTAAAAATTCATACCAAAATAATACAACTTAAATATTTTGTCAAATGATTTTATTTACTATTTAATTCTATATTATTTATATATTTTCCCTAGCCAATATTACTTATCCATATCACTTCAAATTATTTATGCAACAATTATAATATATCAAAGAAATGCCATACATTATTTAGAAATCCATTCTAAAAATCCATCACTTACATAAGTACATACCATTGAAACTATCTCCACATCCTCTAAATCTTTAATAGAATTTATTAAATATGATATGATTAATGATGAAATTATTTTTCAAGCTGATGATCCACCCCTCTTTATTGAAATTGGGATTAACAATACCCTCATCTGAAAATCCTTAGTAGATGAAGGATCAGGTATTAATATTACTTATCTTTGGTTAATACAAAAAATTAAATATACTAAATATAATCTTAAACAAACATGTGTAAAATGTAGAGGATTTGATAAAATAAATAAAAAAACCCCTTGGTTTTATTTAGCTCCCACTTATTATTGGACCTAAGACAATCCATACTAAGCTCATGGTTCTTTATTTACCATTATCTTACAACATACTCATTGGTTGGTCATGAACACATCATATGCAAGAAATTCCCTCTTTAGGTATTAAATATATTATATTTATTAATAATGGTAAATGATACAATCATGAAACTTATCATAATCCATGGAGTGTAAAACTACAAAAACCTAAATCTCAATATCACATTCCAACCATTCCACATATTAACAATGCACTTTTCCCTGAATTTGTTAACATGAACACTGATTAACATGTTACTCTCATTGATTCAAATGATGATGAACCTAATTAATTAAAAAACACTTTTAATACCACTAGATTACCTCCTTATATTTTGGAATTGCTTCTTCCTTTTTTACTTTCCCATGATTATACCACTCTTTCAATTGAGGATGTTACTAAAACTCCTCCATGCAAATCATATGAAGCTTCTTACACATAATATGACTTTACATGTCATGAATATGGAGTGGTCAAATTGTTTCAAAATCCCATAGCTATGTCTTCTCAAAAATTTAGAAATCTAAGTGTTTTTATTACTGATTCTCCCATACAAACATAAGCATGCATCATTTCTCACACTTATTATGATAATTATATACTAGCCAAAGCCAAATCATGAGATTTAGATGTATAATATTACCAAAAAAATATTAGAAAAAAATTATGCATTCAAACATGATTCCCATGTCATTCATATATCATTTGATATTAAATCGAAACATAAAGATTATGTACTTACCATTAATATTCCATTATTAGATGCCCCATGGGTAATTGAATAAATCTTGACTCAAGAATATTTTTCCTCTAATGATTTTAGTAATGCTATTAAGAATACATAACTCCATACAAATGAAAATTCAAAACAAACTAAGATAAACACTTCCACCCCTCAACCAAACATCCCTAATACAAAACCTATAATCACTACTACACTATAAATCACCTTAAATTTTAAAGCTAATAAGGCCATAAAAATACATTCTAAATATGATAGTCATGGTAATCACATCATTTATTTGGAAGTATATGTTGAATACTATAGACCTTTACCTACGCTTCCTACTGATGAATCTATATTTTAATTACTCCATGCTATAAAACCTCAAATTCCTCGCCAACACCATAAAATTGGTAATTTTAACCAAAAGGTTCCTTATTTTAATAATTTCATCACTAGTGTTTATCCTAATTATACCATATTTCTTCCCTCCCTCCTTCCCCATATTAATTCCTAGGTAGAAATTATATGCTCATTGAGGGAACCAAAAAAATAGAATACAATACACCAACATGTCCTCAACCTATTACCATCTCTAAATAACTCACCCTAGAAGAGTATGGTTACTTTAGTTTGTTATTTTAAATATATAATGATTCATTCACTTGGTCATATTAATATATGATAGGTATGAATCCTAGCATCATTGTGCATAATATCATCACTTATCTAAATGCTAAACATGTTAGACAAAGTAAATGAAAATTTATACCTAAAATTTATGATTTATGTCATAAAGAAATCATTAAAATTTTGAATGCTAAGTTCATCAAACCTATTGACTACTTATAATGGGTATCAAACATTATTCCCATTCATAAAAATGTTATTATGGTTATTCTTATTCGCATTGATTTTTCATAATCTAAACTTAATATGCCCAAAAGATAACTTTCCCTTACCTTCCATAGATGTTATCATCAATTCCACCATTGGTTACTATATGTTATCACTTATGGATGTCTTTTCAAGATATAACCAAATACATATAGATCTGGAAGACCAAAATAAACCAAAATTTATTATAGAGTGGGGCACCTATTGATATATTAAAATTCCCTTTGGTCTTAAAAATTTTGGGACTACCTACCAATGTGTAATGACCCATATTTTTCATGATCATATTCAAAAGATAGTCAAAACTTATGTAGATGATCTCATTACAAAATATAAATGTTATAAGACTCATTTCATTGATATAGATATCCTTTTTTAATCTCCTCATTAAGTATAAATTAGACTCAATCCATACAAATGTGTATTCAGAGTTGCATCAAGTAAATGTTTAGGAGTCATATTTTCTCTTCAGGGAATTGATGTTGATCCCACTCAAATTAAGAATACCATTAACATGCCTATTCCTCATTCCATTTTTGACATATGCACATACCTAAATAAACTTGGGGGATTCATCGATTTGTCCCAAAAATGTCTTAATGCATATACTTTTTTAATTCACTTCTTAAAAAAGGCAATTCTCTAAAATGGATATACCCATGCCAAAAATAATTTCATAGTATGAAATAATATTTTCTCCATCATCCTACTCTTAGACCACCTTCAAATGATTATCCTTTAATTTTATATACATCTTCTACTCCCATATCATTTGGGTCAATGCTTACCCAAAAAGAATACATTGGTAAAAAATATGCCATTTACTATATAATTTGAGGCTTAATCGATTATAAAACATGCTATACCAAGGTTGAATGTGATTGCCTTACCATATACTTTGCAACTAAAAATCTTTGTCATTATATGATTTATAAAAATACTTGTGTCATCATCCATTATGATCTACTTTGTTATTTATTCTCCACATCCTTCTTACCTAGAAATAGAATTGGCAAATCGATGGTTCTATTGATGAAATTTGACCTTTTAATTGTTACACAAAAATCCATTAAATAACAAGTCATAATTTATCAAATCATAGTGGCTTCCCCATAATATATAAACCACTTTCAAAATACTCTCCCTAATGAATAAATTCTTTATATTTAAGGTATTAACCAAGTAATATCTCTTAAGGATTATTTTCACATTTTCACTTTTGATCTAGAAGAAAAGGATTACACTCCTCCCAATAAATCTAACTTCTATTATTGAAGAATTAATAAAAGTTACAATTGATTTACATGAATATACTTAGACCATTTACTTTTATGGCTAAAAATTCCTCCAAGGCTTTGGGGTATGATGCATTCTAATCAACCCACATGGTAAAATAATATCTTTAAATTTACATTTAACTTTTGATGTTACCTATAACATGGTTGAATAGGAAGCTCTATTTCTTAGCATTAAATTTGTAACTGATTTAGACATCCAATATATGCTTTGAGTGATTATTAGCCTATATGCCATCAAGTTAGTGGAAATTATCAATGCAAAAGTGAAAACATAATTTCATATCATCAAATTACTACTTTACTTACTAAAGAATTTTCCTCCTTTACCATTGAACCAATTTCAAGAGATAAAAATGCTATAGTTGAGTCTCTCATTTCATCAACATCCTTATTTAAGCCTCACCAAGTACTTATTAACTTTGAATTTATTATCGAAATAATGAAAACACCTTATTTACAAAGTAAAAATGATTTTTTAATCTACTGCATCCAATTTGTTACTATTTGACAAAACACATAGTATAAAAACATAATTTAATTTCTTAAACATCAAACCTACCCTCTAGACATACATTCTCATGAAAAGACTCAAAATAAGCTTTCAATTATGTATTTATATACAACACCCTTTACTACCCTAATTATCAAGGAACCTTACTACATTGTGTAATGGAAGGGGAAGTTCCTACTCTCTTAGATCAAACACATGAGGGCATTTGCATTGTTCACTGTAGTGGACATGTTATAGCCCACACATGCTTTCACATGGGTTAATTTTGGCCTACTATAAAAAAATATGTTATTTTTTTCCAATAAATATAATCCTTTTCAACTCCATAATGATTTAATTCACTCCCATCTATATGAATTCCAAATATTGGAGTCTCCTTTTACATTCTCTACATGGGGATTAGATCTCATTGGAAAACTACCTATACCACAAGATGGACATACGTTCATTATTAATGCTATCAAATACTTTACCAAACGGGTAGAATTTATGCCTCTTGTTAATGTCACTATAATTATGAAATCAAAATTTATCTTTAATCAAATCATTTTTCATTTTGGAGTTCCCCATACCATCATCTTTGATAATGGTGGTAATTTGAAAAATAAATATCTGTAGTAATTATGTGTAAAATTTAAAATTTCCCACAAATTATCAACACCTTACCATCCTCAATGTAATGTCCAAGTAGAAGCCACCATTTTTTTTGTAAATAAAATATTACAAAAAACTATTAGATAAACTTGTACTAATTGGCACCTCCATCTGTATCTTACACTTTGGGCCTATTATACTAGAATATGCACTACCATTGGGGCAACACCATTTTTAATTGTATATGGATCTAAATTAGTATTACCATTAGAGTTTAAACTTCCATATTTATGTATATCTCTTAATGGTATAATTATAGATGAATAATTACGTGAAGTTCATCTTCATGCTTTAGACTTTATTGATGAGCACCATATGGCTGATTTACGACATAATCACCAATACAAGGCTAGCATAAATAAATGACACAATAAAAATTTCAAAGTATTAAATTTCAATATTGGTGATTTAGTCATCAAATTTGAATATACACATGACAAAAAAGTTAAATATGGTAAAAAATGGTGGGGTCCTTAATTAGTAAAACATATTCTTGGTCCTAATATTTATTGATTATAAACTAATAAAGGATAAATTTTGAAAGAACCCACCAATGCTCAATTTAAAATAAAATATTTTTCTTAAATATTTACTTTATTTTCATATATCCATATATTGTAAATACTAACGTTGTTTTCAAGTTTTCAACAAAACTTCCAATTTTTAGTAGTACATTCTATACACTAACCTTAGTCCCTATCATTGGTGATTTGGTTTCTCTTTCTTACTTTAATTTAATTCATGAGTTGCATTTTAAGACCATGAATAACACCTGACCTTCCTCATGAATATATTTTTATTTCATAGATTCAATACTAACCTTTTCTAGTTGATCTTAAGTTTTTTAATTTTTACAAGTTTAGTTTTCATTTCTTAATTTTTTGAGTTTTAGTACAAGGCCTTGGATAGGACCATACCTTCCTCATAAATTGCATTTCCACATTTTTATCTTCTTTGGTTTATTTTTAATGAGTTTTAGAATAATACCTTGGATACGACCAAACTTTCCTCATAGAACCTATTATATTTTCAAAATTATTTCAATTTGTAGTACTTTTCATAGAAATTAAGGAATTTGTGAAGAATTTGATTTCATACTGATAAAGTCAATTTTATTTTCTTTATGATAACACTTTCAAAACAATCTACTTGTGCATGTTTCCCTACACATCCACTACATTCTTGTGATATGGAGTCATACTTACCTCTCATTGTATCCTACTCACATTGTCACATTTTATTTTTTTTTGTTATTTTAGGTAATTAAATAATTTCTTGTTCAATCTCATTGATTCCCCTACTTTCATTCCACTATGGGCAGACCAAGATCAGTTTCAAGATAACATTCTTATTTAAACCTACATATACGAGATGCATAGATACCATGTTATCTAAGTTATTTCCTTTACCTACCAATTCTAAGTTTTCTAATGATTAGTCATTTTTAACACCCATGTTGGTTTTTTAAATCCATATGGAGGAGAAATCGAAGAATCCATAAAATTTAAAATCCAAATCATTTAAAAAAAAGGAAATGATCAAAAGTTAAATATAAATATTAAAAATCACACTAAAAGACATGATTATTAAGAATACCTTCTATTACATTCAAATATCAAATGCTAAAGTTGGCCTCATGATAGAGCCAAGGGCCTTTGGGTACAGTAGGATGGTAGGCTAGCATAGAATATTCAAAATTATAGTGCTAACTAATTTCTCATATAAGTACTGAATCTTCACAAAATATCAATGACTCTATAGTAGGTCATAAGGAATAGGGAACATATCATGGGAAGGTTGGTCAATTTCAATTTCCATGCATATAGCCTTCATGGGATGATATTTATACTTCATTAGTTAATCCAAACTTCTACATTTTAGGTAAGTTTTCTAGAGTCCCTAATGTTGAATGTATTATTATTTTTCTAACTTAATCTAAGATTTTTTATTCTGATAAATAATATCTACCTTAATATCACCTACACTTCCACCACCACCCATTTCATTTTCCACTTTATAGGCAAGTTTGATTCTAAATCTGTTTTCCAACTTCTCTAAATCCTCTTCTTTACATTTTATTGAAAATATGTTCCTCATAGTTCTATTTTGATTATGTCTATCTTAAAAATAAAACTATATTTTTGATCGACTATATATTATTTCCTTGAACCATTGTTTTATTCTTCCCAAATTCCATCAATTTTCTCTAAAATTATTTGTTAGTATTTTTATGGAATATCTTGTTCTGTTTATATAATTTACTTTTTCCATTTTTGATTGAGTTTGGATTATTACTTCTCATTCATTGATGTTTTTTTCCTTTTATTTTTCTTTTCCATCTTTGATTAATTTGCTTTTCTTACTTATTTTACATCAATTTTAGACTTTTCAATATACTATCATATGTCCTTGGTTTGATCTAGTTTGTTACTTTTCTTACTTAAGGTACATTTTTTTAAAGGTTTTTTTAATCATTTATTAGTCTAGGATTTTTAGTTACCTGATGTGTTTTAAGTTTATTTTTGTCCTTATGGTTTTAACTTAGAACTTATGACCCTACCTACCAATTTACCAAGGGATTTACCTCTGTTCTAGAAAGTTTAATTACTTTATTTTCCCCGTGTTTATTTGTTTTTTCTTTAGTTTTTTATCCATAGGGTTTGTACAAAGTAAATAATACACCCTCCAAGATCAAAGTTATAAATACAACATAAAACCATCTAATAATAAAGATAATTCAAGGATGCATATGATATTTTTATTTATTTTAGCTATTCCATTACTGTCATTTTGAGTTATGCATTTTAATGCAATTTTTTCCCTCTATCTCAACATTGTTGGCTGCCATGTTTTTCCTCGAATCACCATAACATGTTATAATTGCAAAAAATGTGATGATATTTGAGTGTGGCCTATGTATAAACACAATAATTTTAAAATTTATCAAATACTAATTCTTTATATCTTATATGAACCCATCAAATCTCAATCTCTATAAGTGCATGACTTAAAGGGTGTACTGAGAAAGGGGTTGCCAGAACTTTGGTGCTTCACAATATCATTGGGCCCTATACCACCACTTAAAAATAATACAAGTTACTCCCATTCATTTCCATATGATTTTAAAACCCACTTATATTCATTCCTAAGAAACTCACAACCCAAAATATCCCCTAAGTAAAACCCCTTTTTACCTTGCTTCATTTTAGCTGGATCGGGTTGACCCCATTTTGGGATTTACAACATGTTACAGAACTATGTCAGCTTTATTTGACATGCTTCAAAACCTAATATCTCTATTTACCACTTAACAAGGTCAACCAATCCAACCCCATTGGCTTATTTTTTGATAAGGTTTAGGGTCAATCTATGGCTATAAATACCCACTTAACTTCATTTTTAAAGAGAGGATCAATAAATTGTACATCATTGTTGCTCACAAATCTGCTTATATAATTGATATGATATTTCATTTCAAAGGTTTTGACCATTTAATTATTAACACTTATCTTATGGAAGTCTTAGATGCATAGGAGAGGTCTTGTATCCTAGAGTTTATTTCTCCTTATGATCATTACAAGCCCATAATAGCCTCTTTCAAAGCACCATTGTCTAAGGGAGATATTGAGGAATGATGAGTTCACTTCAAAAAAGGTAATTATATTATTAATCACATCATATTTTGGTTATTATATATTATAAAGTTGATATATGTTAGATTGCATCTCTCCTTACATAGATCTTCTCTATGTTATAGATAGATTTATGTTTGTATGCTACTATCTTACCTATTTATGCCACAAACTTTGGTGAGCACTAGATTAGTTTACATATGTATTTAATAGATTATTTTGGATAGTTGTTAAGTGGATTAGCTTGACTTTATATTATTTAAAAACATAAATACCTATTTAGGGTTATCACAATATGGCATTTTCTTAGAGGCCTTAGAAACCTCTCATTTGCCATAGTGTGATAAGAGATCTTTTAATATAGATTTAGAGGATCCATTATTTGTCATGACCCTAATTTAAATACATCCCAAAGTGTACTTTTTAGTTGATTACCTTATTTTATCTTGAATAATATTAAGTAGGATAAGCTATAGAACTATATAGTTTAGTTTGCATGCAGGTTGTCCCTATGACAAATATAAAAATAGGAGAGAATAGGGAAGATTTACTTAGTTAAATTATTTATTAGATACCTTTTATAAGTTACCTTGTGAGTTTTTTAGGTCTATGTTAAGTGAGGAATGAATGAGTCTTGATATTGTATACCTATAAATCCCTTTTGGAAATATCTTGCATTAAATCACTTAGGTAGACCATAAGGATACATTTCATTTGAAATTTTGATGACTTTAGGACACTAGACACTCATGTTGAAATATGACACTTGTGCTAATATAGGCATCTAATTGGGATGTCCAAGAAGATGGAAAATAAGAACATTTCTAAAACTTGTATACATAGAAGATAAGCATGTTTATAACATTCTCAACATGATAGAATGTCTAAGTCATCAGAATAGCTTTATTCAGAATAATAGGATAAGCAATTTAGCATAGAGAGATAGTGTATGAGATAATTTTGACATTAATAAAGTATATAAGTTAAATATACATCCATTATATTTATTTTCCAAGTTTACATTATTGTGTTGTTATATAATTCAAATTTAGAATCTACATTTCCCCCCTTTATCTAGCAATGAAAATGTTAGTTGAAAGGAAAAAAATGCGTACATGGGTGTCTGTAACACACCTTACCTTTGCTTGATTCCACATTGAATGCTTCTACTAGTGACTAAATTGAAATCAATAAAATGGTTAAGTATATAGATGGTGCATATAATATGAAATCAAAAGTATTAAAATATAAAGAACAAGGTTTAAGAGTACACCTCTATATTGATGCAATCATCTTACATTTAGACAACTTATTTTGAAAATATATATTATGAGAAATTGAAATGGGTTTAATAAATATATAAATATGTAATTTCATATATATATATATATATATATATATATATATATATATGTTAAAAGACAAACTTTCCCTCAACCTTGGAGAAAAAATGAGTTACCAACATGTAGTTGAGATTATCTCAACCATGCAACCCAATCATACTTATAACCTTGTGAGCACAAGTTGATCCAAGTCAACCCACATTATAAATATGGTGATTGTAGATGATTTAATAAACTCCAACCTATAACATTGGTAATATTTATTAATTTAATGACCTCAACCATAATAAAAGTGAATGAACTATTATAGTAAATTGGATCAATAATAGTCTGTAACAGTCCAACATGGTGAGGTATACTCCATAGAAGTATTTTGAAATATAAAACTGATTTTGATTTTGAAATTTAAATTTCTCTTTTCATATCATATGAACCTTATATATTTATCATGCTTAAATCTACATATAATAATGGTACCAATGTATATAATTCATCTATAAATGTATATCTAAATCATATAACTGTGTAATTTTTCCAAGTTTCAACTATGTAATTTTACAATTTTAAACTACGACAAAAGTGGAGAACATGTGTCCATAACATTACACCACTAATATTCCCCCATTTTAAAGTGAAGGGACATAAAAACTAGTATTTACCTCAGCTGAAAAGGATAAGACAATCGTATAATCTTTGGATGAAACATGTAGCATACAGGAGAAACATATCTAACTAGGTATTTAATTAAATCACTTAGAATTTGATCACACCAATCCCTAAGATGCATGATATAGATCATGGAAATATCTAGATATTAAAAATACAAAATCAATAAGCAATCAAACACACACATAAGAGTACTCAAAAGCAAAACAAAAAACAAATGTTCAAGGAGACCTTAAACAAGGGGCATGTTCAAATGCCATGCAATTGAATGGAGATGACTTAGTCAAATTTCCACAAATAAAGTAATTGCATATTCAAATGTCCATAAAATAAACAATGACATATACAAATGTCAAAGTAAGGAAACAAAGGCAGATGGGCCCCAAACAACATAGCATATTCAAATTCTCAAATAAGAAAGAAAATAGAAAGCAAGGGAAGACACTCAAATAATGTATAAATGGAAATCATGGAACATAAGAAATCGACAAAAATATATCATACTCATCCATGGATCATATGTATTAGTAAAAAATGTCAAGTACATATAATATCAAGTACATTGTGGAAGATATAGTCATGAATAAAGGCATGTGTAAGTACATAAGATAAAACATGATAACATAAAGTGATCATAGAACCATATAACATGTGCATATCATGATCAAATAATCAAATGCCCCCAATGTCTATATGACATGAGTAGAATGAATTCCCAACATCCATATAGGAATATAACATGTACACACACACACACACACACACACACACACACACACACACACACACACACACACACACACACACACACACACACACACACACACACACACACACATGTACAACACATTAAAATGATGTGTGAAACACATGTGTATATATGAAATATCGATATAACACCATCTACCAACATGGAACTAACAATAAATATGCCAATGAAATAAAATATAATGTAAAAGATGACGATATTTTGGGATTTTTTTTTCATATTTTCAAAATGTGATACCTTTAAACCTTATATTGGATCTGTTAAATTATTTTAATAATGGTTGGATAAGTTTAAATGGTTCATACCATGTTTTTCCTTATAATTTACGTGTTCATTATAAAAATCAATTCTATCATTTAGAATATGGGTCAATTTTCCTTCATTAGAAAAAGATATACCTTTCTATTTTTGGTCAATTTTCGATTCCATTTGATATAAACAAAGAGTGGCCAATGTAGATGCATATTTTTATGTAGTTGGGATAACCCAAACCCTTATTTGAATTACTTTAGTCCCATAAGAAATTGGTATGATGATGTTTCCCAAGGATTCTTTCCAACCTTTTTTGATATGTAAGTATTTTAGATCAAATCTAAGTTGTTGTAAATGTATAACATGGCAAGTACTTTTGTTTGTGTAGGCCAATATGATTATGCCAAGAATAAAAACTAGACATGAATAATTTGATTGTTAAATCATGTTGTAATTATCACATTTGTGTTTTTATTGTTTTAAGGTCTTGCATAGAGTGTGAAACTTGGATTGGTCCCACATTAAGTAAAATTTATAATGCAGCCTCATATGAGGAAATTTTTAATCTAATAATAATCATTTGTTTCTAAAGATATTTTATAGTATTCATAATTGATAAAACATTGATTTGAGAGGTTGTTTAAGTGTTTTAAAAATTGTCCATATGTTACAAACATACATCCACATAAAATAATGTTGCGTTAGTATCTTTATAAAGGATAAGTGTGTTAGGAACCCCCCGAAAGCACAATTGATTACCATATACAAGCAACTTAAGATGTGGAATTAACCAAAAGTAACAAGTAACTAGAAACCAGAAACAACACAGAATATGAGAGACAAAACACAACTTGTATTAATACTCATCCAGAGAAGAATACAATAAAGAAGATGCCACTTCTTCTCCACACCTCTCAGAGGCTTCCCACACCTCAAGTGTACAGTACTTCTTTCCTCAAAGCTCTCTCTCTTACGGTCACAACACACAACTCAAACACAGAGTTGGTGTTCACCTCCAACTAGTCAGTATCCACTACTGCCAGTACACCAGTGCTCCACACACTCCAAGTAGATCTCCCCTGAACTGCAACAACCTGCAACCTAAATGATCTTACTTATGGAAGGAACTACCTTGCCTTCCTCTTTTCTCTCTTTATAAGTACACACCGTACTCCAAGTAGATCTTACCTGATCTTGCTCCTTGTGTTGTTATCCTCCTTGATCTTGCACACCTACAAATCAATCTAGTTTTGCACACCTGCAAACCTAGATCCTACACACACATACACCTATAGATCAATGATCTTACTTACCCATGAAGATCTCCTAATGTAGCCATGCACACCTGTTGGCCAAGATCCTACACCCCTGAAGAACCCTTTTGATTCTCCAAAACTAGCACCCACACTTGGTACTATTGTGGAACTAGGAGAAACACCCTTGCTCACCTCACACAGGAGCTAACTTTGCTCAACTCAAACTAGAACACTTTACAATATAGCCCATGAGTCTCTTAAATAGATCTCATGTAAACAATAATTAGACATCTAATTACAATAATTAGATCCACAGCTTCAAGTCTAAATTTGGCTCTTAACATGCAAACACTTGGTTCCTTAACTAACTACCCATAAAACTTGTAGTTCTGAACTGCACAGGTGACCAATGTTAGTCCCTGTCTGCCTAGAGGTGACCGACATCAGCCGATCCTTGATCGATGTTGGTTGCTTCTCTTCACTAACCTAACCAACGTTAGCTGATCAGATCGACATTGGTTGCTCTACAACTCAGCAACCTCCTCTCCTATTTGCATAAGTGAAGCTTTTAGCTCCACAACCTAACAATCTCCCACTTGGAGATAAATAGCTACAATGTACCTGTACTTATACCCCATCTAATATGTATCCTAGCTTTTATCCCTCTTCAAGATCAATCTTGAAGACCACCCACCACACAACCTATGGTACACCTCCTATCATCTAAGTAACCTACCACATCTACATCTACAAACACATGTAGAAAATAACTTGACCATGCATAGCATGTCAACCTACTGTTGGTCCCTCTCAAATACCTAAGAATCCACTGAACTACCCTCTAGTGCTTCTTTCCTAGATCGGCTCCAAACTTTCTAATAGCACCCACTGCTTGGGCAAGCTCAGGTCTATACCAGACCTCATGTGATTTCAGACACTGAACTGTCCAGCCCTTAGTGTGCTCTGATTATGCATCCTAAACCTCACCAACACTTGATTCACATCAACTCTCACTGGAGACAAAATCAACCTGTGATCTCCATGTCTCTCATGCCAAAGAATTTCACTACTCCAAATCCTTCATGGCAAACCACTGAACTAATCTTACCCTTAGCTTAGCAAAACCCTATATGTACAAACTTGCTAGCAAACCATCCAAATACAGTAATAGGATAATGTTATGACCATCATCCACCTGGTAAGACAAACATAATGGTTACACTGACATTGACTAAAGCCATGCTTTGTCATCCACCTGTCAAAACTTGTACCACTATCCTGCAGCTTCCTCAAGACCATATGACCTAGCCTTCCATCTCACGCATCCATTCTCTCTATTATTTAACCAAGGTATCCATTCATCTCAGTGCTTTCATACTGGCTGGCAACCCTAACAAATCTCATGCTTGGTCCTGCATCCTGTTCATGCCATGCTCCCACTATTTCCTGGATCCTTCCTGCTCTACAGTCAGTAACTAAATGAATTTGAGGCTTACTTACACTTTCAGTCCTCCCCATGGGCATTTGACACTCCTTGACAGCTTGCTGTCTGCCCAAAATTTGTCATAGTGACCAACCTCGGTCATCACACAATCTACATCCAACCAACGTCGATTCCCATGCGACTGCCCTTTCTACCAATGCTAGTTTTCTGACTGACATTGGTCTTACCTGGTTGCTAACTTCAGTTCTCTGATCAACACCAGTAGCCACACTACCTGACACCATTGGTTCTAGTCTGCACATGACCGACATCGACACCTATCTATTCGATGCCAGTTTCCCTTGATCAATGCCAATAACTGTGTTTACCTGTGAGTTATGACTTTTTACCTGTGAGCTCCTTTGAATCAATCCCATGTCCAAACTACCCTGCTTAGAAGTATCTAGCCCCATCCACTGGTCTCAGTCTGTCATCTCCTCTAAGAACACCAAGGCTTTTGAGTTCTTAAGTTTATCAAATACATCAGTCTTCCTTTTCCTACAATAAATCCAATCCTTTTTTGTAGCATCCCACTACTCACAAAAATCTCAGTCTATGCTCTCCAAAGCTGAACTCTTCCCTTTTGACTTAAGAACATCCATTCCCTTCTCATGTATGTGACTAAGCCTATAAAGCCACACCTATGCAACAGAAATGGAAATAGTAATACAAGCAAGTAGATAAAGAGTACCTACTTTCTTACCACATGCTAATTCAAGTGCATATGCTATGAGAGTTCTTGTGCATCTCTCATCACCCAACTTTCTTGAAGCAATTAACCACATCTTCAAGACTGGGACTTGCACGACCTTCTTCAACAACCATGTGTTGGCTGCCTACAATTTCAGTAACACTTCCCCTTTGCCAACAATCTGACAAGGCTCACCAACCCCTCTACTTGGGGTTGCATGGAAAGAGGCAATAGAATCTATTAACCAAGATTCAACCTTATCCAAGAAATATCCTAGAGCATCATGTGCAACAACACCTGCAACATCTACTTCTTCAGTTCCTTCATGTTGATCTGCTATCAACCAACAATATTTCTTTACCTGCTCTTTCTTTCCATAACACTGTAAGTGACCATTCATGCTATTTAGTTTCTCCATTCGTAGCTTACTTTCTTCTACCATTGCTATACTCTCACTCAATTAGAAACCCCTGAGAGTGACCTATAACCAAACACAAAACCTACTCCCTGCAACCTTAGCTCTAATACCAACTGTTAGGAACCCCTCAAAATCACAATTGATTACCATATACAAGCAACTTAAGATTCAAAATTAACCAGAAGTAACAAGTAACTAGAAACCAGAAAAAACACAGAATGTGAGAGACAATACACAACTTGTATTAATACTCATCCAAAAAATAATACAATAAATAAGATGCCACTTCTTCTCCACACCTCTCAGAGGCTTCCTACACCTCAAGTGTATAGTACTTCTTTCCTCAAAGCTCTCTCTCTTACGGTCCCAACACATAACTCAAACACAGAGTTGGTGTTCACCTCCAACCAGTCAGTATCCACTACTACCAGTACACCACTGCTCGATGCACTCCACAAGTGCTCCATGAACTCCAAGTAGATCTCCCCTAAACCACAACAACCTGTAACCCAAATGATCTTACTTATGGAAGGAACTGTCTTGCCTTCCTGTTTGCTCTCTTTTTGAGTACACACCGTGCTCCAAGTAGATCCTACCTAATCTTGCTCCCTGTTGTGTTGCTGTCCTCCCTAATCTTGCACACCTACAAATCAATTTGGTTTTGCACACCTGCAAACCTGGATCCTGCACACACATACACCTACAGATCAATGATCTTACTTACCCATGTAGATCTCCTAACGTAGCCATGCACACCTGCTGACCAAGATCCTACACCCCTGAAGAACCCTTCTAATTCTCTAAAACCAGCACCCACACTTGGTACTACTGTGGAACTAGGAGGAACACCCTTGCTCACCTCACACACAGAAGGAGCTAACTTTGCTCAACTCAAACTAGAACACTTTACAATATAGCCCATGAGTCTCTTAAATAGATCTCATGCAAACAATAATTAGACATCTAATTACAATAATTAGATCCGTATCTTCATGTCTAAATTTGTCTCTTGACATGCAAACACTTGGTTCATTAACTAACTGCCCATAAAACTTGCAGTTCTAAACTACACAGGCAACCAACATCGATCCCTATCTGCCTGGAGGTGAGCGACATCGACCGATCCCTGACCGATGTCAATTGCTTCTCTTCACTAACCTGATCGATGTCGGCTGATCAGACCGATGCTAGTTGCTCTGCAACTCAGCAACCTTCAGCAACCTCCTCCCCTGTTTGTATCAGTGAAGCTTTTAGCTCCACACCTAATAAAGTGCACATTTATTATCATTAAATTTTGGAACCCTTGGTATATCACATGAATATTATGGTAGATTTTATACTTGTATAGTACTTAAAATTTCATCCCCCTTTTTTTATTATATTACAATTAGAATTTTAGGTAGCTATTGGAAAGGTACATCTTTTTCTACTTGAGGAACTTTTTACATCTTTGGTTTAAAATGCATCCTTTTCCTTAGTGCTTTAAGGTTACTTGGTAAATATTCCATGATGTCTTGATTTGACTTTTTAAAAAAAATAAAAAATGGATGAATAAGAGAATCATCAAATTTAACAAGGGGATATTATTCAATTTTTTTGAAAGTATGGGGGTTTGAATCAATTTATGTGAAGGAATATCCCCTTTATGAGAAATTTGTAAATTAGGCATAGTTTACTTATATACTTGTCAAAATTTTTGACAATCATATAAAGGAGCATCTTGCTTATATGTAGCCACTTTTGTGGTATAATGTGCATCAATAACATGCTTAGATGCCTTGTTTGGTTAATGACTAATAACATAGACTAAAGATTCCCATATAGACTATGAGTGAATAGTGGGGTTGTGAAAGTAGTTAGGATCACTTTGAATACATTTTTCAAGTCCATGCATCACATATGTCCACTTATATTCATTAGGTACTTTTTGATATCTTTGGTTATCAAAGGATATAAATTTAAGAATATAATTTTTCCTCTTTCAAATTCACCCATTGGTTGTGTATATTTGGCCAGGGAGGAATTATTTATTTTATTTTATGAAAAAATAAGGAAAGAGATAAATTAGGAATAAAATAATAAACCCTAAGAAACAACACTCAAAAATATATTGCATTCAAATAGATTGGGTTCACCAATTATTTAACTCTAAAATATAGATTAATGAATCTAGGGTTAAAATTTTAGAGATAACTTAGTGAACAAGGGTGATAAAATATTCTATAGAAAGGCAATTAATTATAAACTAAGATAAACAATGTTTTAAATTTAAATATTGGGATATGTTAAAAATGTAATCACACTAGAGATTGATACAAAAATGAAATGAAAAATAAGAGTAATTAGCTAGATTACTGTGTGAATTTAGATCTTATATGGAATAAGGTGGCAATAGATTAGATCAATGCCTTGGATCAGTCATCAAATTTTATAAATTTGCACCCTATAGCCTTAGACATTTGATTCGACCTTGGATGGTTGCATCGGTGATTCTATCTAACTTCAATATAGGTGTATATTATAGAATTCTTATTAAATATAGATGCAAATTCCAAGGATATTTAGGGTTCTATGTCACCTTCACTTTGGTGTTCTCAAATATGGATCATGAGTTATCACTCCTTGTCAACTAATATAACCCTAGATTTTCATCTTCATAGTGGATATATAAAAATGGGTTAGATGATGGTGTTGAGCTAACCCCAAACACCCCTTTATCAGTGAGTACTACCTAAATAAACACCACTTTGAAGAGGGCCAAAAAATGTTATTGTTCTCCCCTAATGTTTTAGATTATGCATGCACAAGATGTAATGTATGATAAGCAAATACTTAGAGTGACCTAGCTTTTAAACTGGAAAGTATTTCTCATGGAGTGATACTTCATTACTTCATACCTATAGATGTGTTATCTCTATGACTAATATTTAAATAAGATAGAGTAGGTAAATTTTACTCACTTTAATGTTTTATTGTGTATATTTGGTAAGTAGCCTTATGCTAGGTAAGGAATGAATAAGGATTGATATTGTGTGTGTGTGTGTGTGTATATATATATATACAAAATGGATATATATATATATATATATATATATATATATATATATATATATATATATATATCCATTTTGTAAATATATCACATTAAATCACTTAGTTTGACTGTAGGGATACAATTCATTTAAAATTTTAATGAGTTTATCATATTGAACACTTGAATTAGAATAGGATACTTGCATCAATGTAGGCATCTAGCTAGGACATAAGTTTCTAATAATATGGAAAAGCACAAGTATATAACTTATAAAAATAGAGTAAAGGTGAGTTTATATAGTTCTAAGGATGATATAATGTTTGAGTCATTAGAATAACATTGGTTAGACTAAGAAATAATCAATTTGACATAGAGAATTAGTGTATGCAATCCTTTCAAAAGCAGGAAGGTCTAGAAGTTTTAGGTACATCCATGAAATTTATTTTCCAAGTGTACAAGACTAAACTAATATATAATTCAGACTTAGCATTTTCACAAAAATAAATAAATACAAATAACAATGGATATTATCACTTACAACTACTCTAACTTGAAACACCCCTCTGATTGGGAAAGGTAAATAAAGAGGAAAGTAAATAACTTTGAAAAAATGAAATTATACCTTCAATATGAAATCCAATTTACCTCTATAATATGGATGATGCACCCCATTATGACTAAATGATAATACTTCTTGGATTCTTGAAATGGTAGATTGATTGATTGGCTCAAAGTTATACAACATGCTAGTATGATTGGGTTGATTTGTTTGACAAGATGATAGCATGAAGGATTTATGAAATAATATCTTGGTTTCCATGGATATATACTTGTTTATATATAATAGGATGAGGAAATTCTAATTATTTTAAAATTCCTTAGATATTTCTAGAGAGGAAGGGTGTGGAAAGTTCTAGAAAAGGTGGAGGATTCTAGAATTCTCCTATAAATGGCTAATGAAGGTTAGGTAGTGATTAGATGGTGATTAGATAAGTGATTTGTAGGATAAAGTGGGGGTAGTTGGAATCATGTGGGAAGGAATTAAAAATTCCAAGATAATTAATATGTGAGGATTAGTGACAAGTGGTATTTTTTGTAGGAGGATTAATTGACATGGGATGATATAAGGTTGATGTATGACAAGCTTGAAATGTTAGAAGGAGACTAGGATAATTAGAGTATGATTAATTATAATAGAATAACAATGATAGAGGAGTGATAAAATTTATATGTATACATTTTCCCCCTTTGTAAAAGGGCATTATGATTGGAAGAGGAGTAATGGTCCTTCAAAGAAGAAAGACAGTCATGGAAATTAGTAAATTATGAAAGATGATGCCCCCTCTAGGGTACATGTGGGGAGAGATGATATGGATGGAAAATAAAAATAAAATTAGGGGTGCAATGAGTGAATTTATGATAAATCTAATGGTATGGGATTTGATGAAGAAAATTAATTATAGTGATGAGTCATGAATAGATGATACCCTAACAAAATATATATGCAAAGGAGTAAAAATCATAGTGTCATGGTTATCAACATGCTAAAAATTGGGAAAAACCATAACAAAAATAATGAGGGTGGGTGTTGAATTTAGATGTATCCAAGATAAGACACATGTCAGGAGAGCTAAAACATTTAAATACAAGATATGTTGATGATAATTTGATATGTATGAGTAAAATTAGAGGTTGAATGGTAATAAGAGGATGTGATAGGAATACAAATATGTGATTTTACAAACCAAAGGATGATAAGGGATAAATGGATATGGGCAGCTAATTTTTCTTTAGGCACATTTAAAGTAGTCAAATATTGCCTACATAGTCTTAAAAGACATCAAGATCATGTATTTCTCTCTAGAACGTAAGGTGTGATGAGAAATTATGATTTATACTAAAGGTTATGGGAAAATGTATTAGCTATTACATTGAGTGAGATGATGGATGAATCTTATAAATGATAAGATGTTTGGCATTATATGTTGTTGATTTGATTATGGTTGACATGAACTCAAATACCCCATGTGACTCAGTGTTACCTACATTGTTCATATGGACCTAAATCCAATGTAGTTCTTCCTAGAAGGGAGTATGTGATGATATTTCATAGGATATATTAGACTATGATGATGTCAATTCCCAAAGGATGCCTTAAGGGGAATGATTAATAATAATGAGTATAATGGATATTATCAAGAATTTTAGATTAGCTATGATTGTGATTATAATATATGATTAAAGGAAGGATATATGATTGAATTGAATATATGATTAAGTTAGATTGTTAGATTTGATAATTAGATTTGATTAATTTGATTGATAAATGATGGGTTTTGAATGTTGATGATTGATTTTAGGAAAGATTGATAATTATATGTTTGATATATATTTTTTAGTTGGATTGGGTTTATGAATATTATGCCATTATCTTGAGCCATATGTAAGAGTGTTGGCTCAATCCATTTTAATGTAACATTAGGTAGTGTGCACCATGATATATGTTTATAACTATGATGATGTTTTGCCAAAGTGCATGTTGGATTGACACAAAAGACAAAAATATTTTTAAAAGAGTAGAAATAACATATAGCATAATTCACCATTGGTATAAGTAACCAAGATGACATGCTTTTGGTATGTTATTGAAAAGATAATAAATAATATATATTAACATAAAATATGTAAAAATATATTCACAAAATACCTAATCAAAGACATATATGAAGATAAGACTATAAGCATAAATTATTAGGCATGGATATATACATGATAAAAAAATTCAAATGAGTCAAACATGATCAAAGATCTTATAAGTAAAACACACAAGTATATATATGTTTATTATGTGATCCAGTCTATTATCCTAAAGAAACAATATGAGATAAGTGGTTAGGTTGTTATTTGATGTGACTATGTTCTCCCCCAAGTAATGACACCAACCATGAGGTTAAATTTAATGGAAGATTTCAATGATTTTTTGGATAACAAATGATAAGATTGCTTTGATCAAATTTATTAAATGCGATGGGTAATGAGGTTTGGACAAGATGTCCTTGAGAAAATTAAATTTGGAATGTGAGCTAGTTGATAGATGGGCTAGGGTACAAGTAACCCTCAATTTTACTATTTTTGACATTTATGGTGAGATAAGACAAGCCCCTCATTTGATGGTTGCTAGGTTTTAAACTAGTGGATATTGGATTTGACTAAGTTTGAATAGGTCATAGTTACTCATAATCAAGGTTAATTTTGATAAAAATATCTCAAATATGAAATTATATGAGATTTGTAAAATTTTGGATGGGTTGTAAATGGTGTGGTTGATACTGTGATTTGAGAATGAGGTTGACCTTTGTAAAACTAGTTACTATTATTTAACCATTGATCAACCATATAAGATTGTGATGAGTGGTATGAAATGATTTGGACTAAGTAATTTTAGGTTGAAATCAAATGTTAATGGAAAAATTATGGTAATGATGTGAATTTATATTAGGATTGGGGTTTTGGATAGGGATATGGAATTTCTTAGGACATAAGAAAGATGACTAGGATGTTTTTGATTTTTTTGATTTTATATTTTTTTGGCTTTTGGACTAGTTTTATTTTTTAGGTCTTTTTAGGATATGTACATACAAATAAAGAGTTAATAAAAAAGGTAAAACCAATACTATAAAATATTATGGGGAATGATGGTGGATGGAATGATGAAATGATTTGAGTAGTGCTCAAATGGGATGCAAAATGATGAGGAATGGATTAACAGTCTTAACAAACCATCTCATGTGGGAACCAGATGTCTAGTCACTTGAGTGATACTTGAAAGATATCATAACATCTTCCTAGAACATGTTTCAAGATATATTCCACTCCCTTATGAATATCAAGATGGGAATAAAAGACAAAAAATTAAGATGGGAAACATGGTGGGTAAGGATGACATATGATGCTTAAGAACAGTATGGAAAGTAGGATAGATAACGATGGTTCTAAGAGAGTTATTAGAATATGAATATAGGGATGAGGTGTAGTTTTCCCTCAATTCTCAAGGTACATGTGGACAAAAAATTATTTACATATGATTCCTAAAATTGGTTTCAATCATGGTACTTATCTAATGTGCCATAAAACTAGTTTTCACCATTAGATGAATGATTTTTTTTCTTATGGAAAAGGACTATGTATAATAATATAAAATTATGGGGTCATTCAATGTCATCTCTTCATGTTATAAACATGAGAGATGAATGATGCTAAGGACATTGATCTGCAACAAAAGCTGGTCTTGGATAAATGCCATGACCTTGCTTGACTCATGATTTTTATTCCTCCAGACATCTTGCCCAGGTATCTTTGTATCCCAATGAAAAATCATTTTACCTGGGGAGATGTGGATATTAGGGTATGATTTATAATATGAAGGTGTGATGGGTGATTGGGATTTGGGACTAGTATTCACACATCATTGGAGATGTTTTCCACATTGTTATGTAATTGTTTCATAAGAAAAGAGTGGTTAAAGGATCTAAGAATTTTGAATTTTTTTGTTATTTTATATGAATATTTGAAATATTATTGACCATATTGAAATTTATATCTGATTCCTTTGAGCTTGTTATTTCTATTGGGGTTTATCTTCCACCTAGTGTCTAAAAAAAGGTTTCACTAGAGGAATTTGACATTTGATTTTGTTGATTATGACTTTGATTACACCATGGTAGCTTAAATAAGGTGTCACCATAAGAATTTGAATATTAACTTTTCTTATTATGCATTTGACTGACCCCTAGTGTCTTAAATAAGGTTTCACCAAAGGAACATGAATTTTGATTTTAATAATTATGAATTTGACTTTGTTGTCCCCTAATACCTTTAAGAGGTTTTCACTAGGGGATGGTGCTTTTCTATTTAGTCAAATATTAGAGTAAATTTGACTTTCACTTGATTTTAGATCAAAGTTAACCTGAGTTTGATTCTTGATTGATTGATCATGGATCATGAAAAAATTTCAATGTTATTTATTGCTTTGAAAAAGGACTAACAACACATACTTTTATTTGTCCCTAGTAAGGAGTGTAATGAAGTGACTATTAGTGGGAAGGAAGGGATATATGATGGATGAAGATGAAGAGAATGGATCAATGAGGTCCATGAATAGAATATGGTCAAGATGATCCTCATAGAGGGTACTAACTTAGGCTTAACTTAAATGTCAAAGAAAACATCCTTAAAATTCATAAAATGATCACAAAGGTTCATCTTAGAACATGCATACAAATGTTGACCAAATCCATTATGATAATCATCAATTTAGATATCATATTAAATTCCCATATTTATTTTTATGATATTATCATCTTAACATATATTCAAATGCATGCCTTGTCACTAATTTGAAATGAAGACATCATAAAACACATGGGTGTCAGCTTGATAGTTGACATTTGTAAGGGATGATGATTCTAATGTGGAATTTGATATAGATTTGGATGGTGATGATAGATTTGATCTTGATGTATATGATGTTGATGTTGGATATGATGTTGACCCTCACATTAATGTGGCCAATGTTTATAATGTGATGCTACTAGTAGATGATGTTTTGATCATGGCATCAAAGATGTCCTAATGGATAGTGTTGTTCACATGAATCCTCTTTAAAAAAAAATTGGTGATGGATGCTTTAAAATGAAGTGGATTTTTTAAATGAGTGATGGTTGGTGATTAAGGGTTTTCTATCAAATATCAGATTGGTAACAATCAGTTTTTATCTTGTATTTAGTTTTGAAATTCATGGCTTGATCAGATTAGGAAATGATTCTTATAATATCCCATTTTTCATCTTTAGAAGAGGATGCATCTGATTCAGCCTTAATTTTGATGTTGTCATGGTCAATGAGGTCTTGAATAAATTAAATATCATGGTATATATTAATAAAATGATCTCTAATCCTATGGTATTGACATTATTATCCTTCTCTATACCATGAGGACTTAGGTTTTTTCAAATCAAAAGGACTTGTGCATGAGTAGATGGTCACGTTTTTAGTGGCTAGTCGATGAAAGATAAATTCCAAGGATATAAGGAGAGGAGTATATTTTCTTTCTTCATAACTTTTTATGAATGTGGAAGCATCAAAATTTAGATCAAATAATTTATTAAGGTTTAATAGTTCCATGATATAGTGGGTCCTAGGTATATTTTGCATCTTAGGGGGTGGACTAGTATTAGACGAGGATACCAATATATAACTACATTTACTATTATGATGGGGAATGCCATGATCAATATAATGACTGGTGGATAAAAGGTTTGACTTTAACGTGTTGGCATGGAGAATAGAATTAGTGTGATGTTGATGGGAAAGGATATGGGACTCTTGTATTTGATTAAATTTTATTTAATAAGGTTGAAGTCTATATGAATCTAGGTACTCATTTCCATGAGGTGTAAAATGAATACTTCCTTATTGGAAAAGATGTGTTTTTCAATTATGGTGACATATAAATGTATTTTGGAGGCCATGGAATAATATATGAGAAATGATGATTGGCATGGTTTTGGGGGGTTTGGATCAAATTTAGATCTTGGAATATTTGATAAAGGCTTTCTTATAATTTGGTTTTAAGTTTGAATTTATGATTATGAGACGTATAACAAAATGTGATAGGGTCAACTACATGGAGTTGAAAAAAAAATGATTACTAAATGAGATAGATATATTTTTGATGATTTAACTTGATTGATGTTTTGATGATGATCTAATATAATATCTAATATTTAACTAAGACATGGGACTAGGGTTTGACTAGCCAAAAAGATGTGACTATTTCATAAATGACCTTTGACGAGGTTTAGATGACTTGATTTAGACTAACTCAAGTGATTAAATTATTTTCTCAAGTTGGGATTGGATGACTCAGATGATGAGATTATAATAAGTAGAGAACAATATTTGATGGGTTGTATGGTTAAATCTTGACTATGTTTCAATGCAAGCAAGCTTATGATGGTGACTATAACATGTGAAAAAAGGATGTTGCCAATGTGGACCAAGATAAATATATTATGGACTTGATGGGATTAGATATGGTTGGTGATCAAGGATAATTACATACTTGATGGTCATAGGTATGATTAGTTGGAGAGTGTGGTTATAGGGAAGTCTAGACTATATGTGATGTTGTTTGGCAGGCTAAGATGGGATTGGAGTTAGTTTAATATTTTCACTTGAGGTTTGGACTCAATATATTAGTAGATGAATAATTTGACTAAGGGACATTAAGATAGGGGGATTATATGTGGATTAGACGTTTGGACTATAATTGAGGTCAAATTATGACTTGTTTTGGATGATGGATGGAATGTCTATGTCTAGGAATATTATGTGCATTGATGTGTTGGATACATAATCTCAACGAGATGAGAGGAAGAGACTGAGATGCATAGACACATATAGACATAAACATAGAAAAATATATCCTTTCTGATATATAGGATTCATATTAATAATGGCAAGTAAAGAGCATATGAGCAATATTTCAAGAACCTAAGACCTTAGACTCTTCTTCTCAAAAGAATATATCATCCTTAAGATCAGAAAGACCCTTTATATAGAAATATTAAAGGAGTAAACTAAATATAGATGAATTACTTGGGTAGCTATTTAAATTGGATGACAACCTCATCCACATAGGTAAAAAGACATAAAGTTGATGAATTGTATAAGCATATAGAAAAACAAGCCACCTCCACCATATATGTCACTTTCCAGTGTGTTAGGGTTCCCCAATAGAATCAAGGAGTGATACAAACATATAATCTTACTTTAAAAAATGCTTTTAATAGTGGGTTATGGGTCCACTATGCATTTACCTTATAATTATTTTATGCCAACATGCTTGGCACCAAGCAAATCTATCAACATACCTGACAGAATAGTACCTTTTTTAAAGTGGTGAGTTCTACTTTTAGAAAAGAGGGATAACGTTCCCATGCTCATGATGATAGATAGGCCCTATTAGTAGTCCTGTAAAAAAATTAATCATCATCAACAAACTCATAATATCCTTGAGGAGAATAATCAATTTTAGATCCTGGATCAGAATTGGCATCTGGATAGATGTATAATGTTGATGGTATTCATATGGGTTAACCAAGAGCTATTAGAGGCAATTGAGCTTGATGAGTGATCCTAAATCTTCTCCAAAGTGTAGTAATAGGATAAACATTTGGTCTTATCTTAGAATCAAATTGATGATTTTGAATAGCAAACAATTCAAATTTAACCCTAAAAGGAATTTTGAGAGCAATGAAAATATTTCTGACTTGATATGGCATAATATTTTTTGTTGGATCTTCAGAAGCTCTAGTTAGCATGATACAATCCAAAAATTATTTAAGATGTTCAAGAAAATCCATTGAGGACCAAAAAATTTCACTACTAGGATTAAAAGATGGCTAAAATTTAGACCATTCGATTAAAAATTCAAATCCATGTCTATATATGAATTTGATGCATAACCTATTTTAAATCATTCTATCAGCCATAATATCATTAGTATCAATAAAATTTAAAATCATAGATGCCCATCTTATTCCATCAAATTCTTGAAATTGGGAAGTATATGCCACATGATTATTATTTAATTCTAATGAAGCATCATATGATTCTATAGTAATCCTAGTAATTTCATGATAAAGCTAAGAGTGAACTATCCTAGAAGTTTGCCATAATGAAGAATGGAATTATTATTTTACTTCTGTAACCAAAGAAATATTATATGTTGGATTCTTTTCTCTAGATATGAAATTAGCAAGGCAATTCTTTTTATCAGATATATGATCTACTGAAAAATTAAAATCTAAAAGAAATGATGCCCATCTGATCAATTTGTTATTTCCACCTTTCTTTTGATTATCTAGATTTTCAAGAAAACTCATAAAATTCTTCAAATATGATATTATCACAAAATTTTTAGATCTAACAAAGAATATGAATGAATGAATATCTTTAATGGCAGCTAGTAGTTCTGTTTGAGTAGAATGATAATTTAATTGAGATTTATGAAATAAACAAGAAGCAAATCTATAAGGCTTTTATGTTCCATCAGATTGTTTTTCTTTCAATACTGCACCCCAATACTGATCAGAAACATATGTCTCAATAATTTTCAAACCATTACTAGAAGACTAAGAAGAGGCAAATTTTGACAATTTTCTTTGATTCTCCTTACTACAACAATCATTTGATCATTCTATTCTAGAGGGTTTTTAGATAATATTTTATTCAAAAGCAATCTATCTTGAGCAATATTATATTAATATCCTGAAATATAGTTAACACATCCAAGAAATCTCTGGAGTGTCTTTTTATCCTTAATCTCATCAAGAAATTTAGTGATATCTTTAAGAACATGTTCTTATATTGCAACTTCAACAGAAGTAATCTTTACAAAAAGAAATCAATTTCATATTTGAAATTAATCATGATTTTGGTAGAAAGAACTAAACCATTGTCATAGATAATCTGATAAAATTGTTTAAGATGATCAATATGTTCCTTTGGTGATTTATAGAATGCCAAGATATCATCAACGTATACAATAGTGATAAGAGAGTATGGAGCAAAGATCTTATTTGTCATATTTTTAAATATACTGATGAAACTATCCTTAGACTATTTAATGCTCTGATACCAAGATGATGCAGGCTACTCATTCTAAACTTTATCTTCATATCAAAATGATGACCTGCTATCATCAGACATATCCAACAAACATAACAGTTATGGACACTGCATGTCAATCACACATTTTTTCATACATATTAACTAACACATTTACAACAGTGACATCAGATTCATAACCACTGACAATTACATCCTTATGAAATTCCATGCCTTGTTCGAGGACAACAATTCTCATCAGACCTAATATTCATCAACACAAAATCATACAAATGACCACCCTGCAGAGTCCGTAGATTCTCCATTCTCCTGCATAGTCCATAGATTCAAGCTTGCAGAGTTCGTAGATTTTAGAAAGTTTTGAGAAATCATGTCGGCCGCCAATCATAACTTCATAGTTTTAGAACCTGTAAGAATAGCAATATCCTAGAGGACAGCTTTCTGTCTCTCCCCAAAGCTTGGTGCCTTGCTGCCAATAATATTGATTATCCCTCTCAATTTAATGGCTTTCATTCCATCCCAGCTAGCCCAAAATTGTGCTCTCCTATTTGGGTCTGCATATCTCAGTATATGTTTATCAATCCTCTTTATAACTGGCTTCACCTTCTATGGAGAGCTCTCCTTCACTGTGACTAGTTGCTTCTTTCCCACTCACACCTTGTAAACTCTTTCACCTCCTCCCCTACTAATAACATTCTCCTATCTCATATTCTTTACGATGTCTGATTCCATGAATGCCAATTGAGCGAAGCACGTCTATTCCCATGCAACAACTCTACCCTTTTTCTCATGCCAAGATAGGATGACAACCACCACAATAGAATCACAAGGCTTATTACCATGGAGGCTAAAAATCCCTTTAAAGAGCTTTGAAAAGTGCCCAGATTCTTCACAGGATCGACTCTACACAACTACAAATTCACCAATATATAAAGCAAATGTCAATGGTTTAATAAGCCTTCAAACAAGCAGGTGATATGCCACTTGGGACTGTATTTGTGTGAAGGCAGTCTCCATTCTTCCATTCTCCAGCTCGGCTTTGCCTCCTTCCTTCCTTCTTCTCTTCTACTTCCCTTTCATCCTCCTTATTTCTTTCTCTCTTGTTCATAACATTTTCATTTTGACTTTCACTCTCTTTGCCTTCTGTAGATGCATGGGTCTCGAAGGAACACCTTCTGTCCTTCTCCTCTCTTTTCTTCTTACTTCTGTGTACTCCCCTGTACTCTTTTTATGAATTTTATTTTCTATTCTCTTCTCTAACCTCTACATCCAACTTGGGCTCTAAAACTAACAAGAAAGATTACAATTTAACCAATATACTGATTTGGAGAAGATTTATCTCTATTAATATCTTATGGTTGAAATATTTCAACCACTCCCCTTTTTTTCTCAATAGCCCCAACAACAATTACTTTTTACTTTTACAATTACTCCTTAGTAACAGCATATTAGAGGGAAAATACAAATTATTTAATTTGAATTTAATCATGACCATGTCCTTAGGTAGCCATTGTAGATGCTCCTGCATCATACTCTCCCTCTAGAAACAATTTGAACCTTAGTTCAAATGAAATGCTTCCTCCATGCATTAGTCTTCACTATATGCCTGGATCCCAAGGTCTTGTTGTAAATGCCAATGCTGGTGTTTTTCTTTGGTGGTCTTTGTCCTTCATTTTGCTTTTTTTCCTCTTTAGATATGTCCTTCTTGTCATCTCCTTCTTAGCTGCCATCTCCCACTTCCATGCTTCTTCATCTTCATACATATCTTCTAGATCTTCTTGTTGTTCTTCTTGTTTTGGGAGCTTCTCCAATGACTCATGTATGTCATTCACTTTAGCTACCTTCATACCTACATACAAAACATTCAAAGCCACCTTAGAATCAAAATCTTTAGGCCATGAAGCCTCTTGGCTGTCTCCACTCTTCTACTCTTTGGCCAAAACTATCTTTGCCTCTTTAGTATGCTCTTTTCTTGCTTTACTCTTCCCAATGGTGTCTTCACCATGGCTTGCATCTTCATTCATCTCTCTTGAATAACCAAACAGCTCCTCCAACATCTTCAACTCTTCCTTTAATGAGATCTCATCTATCTCATATTCTCTTCATCAAACTTGGGCTGATCATTCACAAGGATTACTTGCCCTTTACCTCTTATCTCTTATTTTCTTAGTTTGTCTTCACATAAACCAACTTCTTCATCAACATCAATATACTTATCAAATACAATTGCAGTATCCTTACCTTCTGTCTCCTTGTTTTCTTCAATCTTTGCTTGAAGCCATCTTGTTTGTTCTGTTGTATACTTTCTCCCTTCCTCATCATCCTTCCATTTTGAACTCTCTCCTTGCTGGATATTAGTCCACATAGCCACTTTCCATCTTTCATTTCTCATGAAAATATCATTGAAGAATTCAAAAACATCATCACAAACAATTTGTTTACCTTTCATCTCTACATTCTCATGCTCTACCTCATTATTCTTTGAGAAGTTTTCTTTCTCATCTTCATTCTCTTGGCTACTTGAATTACCTTCAATCCTCTTCCATTGACTCCTTGGTTTTGTTGCCTCAGCACTCACATCTTTTCTCTTTGCCTTCTTAGGCACCCACATTTGACTCTTCTTCTTATCATTTGACTTCACAAGCCATTTAGGCATCCTATAACCATGCTCTTATACCAGAACTTCTTGTTGCTTAGGAGTTTGCTTCTTCCACCAATTAGGCATCACATACCCATGCTTATATTCTCTTTCTGAGGGCTTTATCATCTTCCTTAACTCTTGCACCTGTACATTAGCAGCTTCATGCTCATAATAACAATCAAAATCAGGTCTTAACACTTCATTTACCTCTTTGATAGCTTGGTCTATGGAGCAATCTTTCTCTTCCTTTATGCTTGGCTGCTCTCTTTCTTCCTCTTGGCATTCAATGGCATCATGGAATTCAGCTTCATATTCTACCTCTTCTCTTGCTTGTAAGGGTTCATCAACACCTTCTTCATGCATTAACCAATGCATCTCTTCCTCTTTATCAATAGTAGCAAACTTTTTCTTTTCTACTACACATTCCCTTGTGTACTTGGTGTCTTCTCTTGCACCAATCTCTTCACTCTCCAAGGCCCTTCTCTTGACCTTCATAAGGCTGCTCATACCTACATTTACCCACTCAAAGACAATATTAGAAATAAAAACAAGAGACCACAAGGTCCCTATGAGTGTTCTCTTCACCAACACTCTTATCTTTTCAAGTGCTCTTCCTGGCACTTCATATTATCTTTCTTCTCTTCTCTTGTTCTCTACAATGAGAACCTTCTTCTCCACCTCTTTCTCTTGTTGCTCACTTGGCAACCTATTCATCTTCTTATGGCCTCTATGGGCTTCTCTCTTCTTGGAAATCTCATTTTGACTTTTTCTCCTCTTCATTAGGAGATCTATTGGCCACTTCAACCTCTTCCTCATTGGCCATACCCATGCTTGCCTATTCAGCTACATCCAAGACCCATATTCATCTTTAATCTTAGCTAAATATCTCTTTAAACTAGCAATATCTTTATCAATTACAAAACTATTCATAACTTTCTTCTTTTGGATGCTTTCTTTCTTCTTGGTATTCTCATGTACTTTGTTGCTCTGTAGTGCCTTCAACAATGCTTCCATTTTTGAGATCTTCACCCAAATCTTTTCCACCTTGGTCTCTTGATCCCTTGTCTCACCCTAGCCTTTTCTCCTTGACTGGTCTTTTGACAATCTCCTTGATCTCACCTAGGCCTTTTGCATCCTAGTCTTTTGATCCTTTTCTCAATCCTACAGCAACTCTTTCTACAACACTTTATCAAACACAAATCACAAATCCAAACTTACCTTGCTTTGGATCTTCCTCTTGAGCATTCACTATGCTCTTCTTCTAGAGCTTCTCTTGGTTCTTCACTAAGCCTTCCTTGGCTTCTTCTCCTCATAAGCCTCAATGGCTTGACTGCCTTCCTCTTCACATGTTTACTTCTCAAACACAATAAACTCAAATCAAATATCAAGATTACTCATACCTTTCTTCCACATGGTCTTCTAGCACTTTGTCCTGTTGATCCTCTTGCCAAATCCTGTAACAACTCATTAGAAATTATAACCATCAACAAATTAACAATTCCCAAGAGCTTCAAGCTCTGATACCAAATGATGAAACTGTCCTTAGACTATTTAATGCTCTGATACCAAAATGATGCAGGCTGCTCATATTGAACTTTATCTTCATATCAGAATGATGACCTAATGTCATCAAACATATACAACAAACATAATAGTTATGGACACTGTATGTCAATGACACATTTCATCATACATATTAACTAACACATTTGTAACAGTGACATTAGATTCATAACCACTGACAATTACATCCTTATGAAATTCCATGCCTTGTTCTAGGACAACAATTCTCATTAGACCTGATATTCAGCAACACAAAATCATACAAATGACCACCCTATAGAGTCCGTCAATTCTCCATTATCCTACACATTCTGTAGATTCAAGCCTGCAGAGTTCATAGCTTCAAGCTTGTAGAGTCCGTAGATTTTAGAAAGTTTTGAGAAATCATGCCAACTGCCAATCATAACTTCATAGTTTTGAAACCTGTAAGAATAGCAATATCCTGGAGGATAGCCTTTCGTCTCTCCCCAAAGCTTGGTACCTTGCTGGCAGCAATATTGATTATCCCTCTCAATTTAATGGCTTTCATTCCATCCCAGATAGCCCAACATGGTGCTCTCCTATTCGGGTCTGCATATCTCAGTATATGTTTATCAATCCTCTTTCTAACCGGCTTTGCCTTCTACGATGAGCTCTCCTTCACCATGACTAGTTGCTTCTTGCCCACTCACACCTTGTAAAATATTTCACCTCCTCCCCTACTAATAACATTCTCCTCTCTCATATTCTTTATGATGTCTGATTCTTTGAATGCCAATTGAGCGAAGCACTTCTATTCCCATGCAACTACTCTACCCTTTTTCTTGCGCCAAGATAGGACAATAACCGCCACAATAGAATCGCAAGGCTTATTACCATGGAGGCTAAAAATCCCTTTAAAGAGCTTTGAAAAGTGCCCAGATTCTTCACAGGATTGACTCTACACAACTACAAATTCACCAATATATATAGAAAATGTCAATGGTTTAATAAGCCTTCAAATAGGCCTGTGATCTGCCACTTGGGACTGTATTTGCATGAAGGCAGTCTCCATTCTTCCATTCTCTAGCTCAGATCTGCCTCCTTCCTTCCTTCTTCTCTTCTACATCCCTTTCATCTTCCTTCTTTCTTTTTCTCTTGTTCATAACATTTTCATTTTGACTTTCACTCTCTTTGCCTTCTACAGATGCATGGGTCCCAAAGGAATGCCTTCTGTCCTTCTCCTCTCTTTTCTTCTTACTTCTACGTACTCCCCTGTCCTCTTTTTATGAATTTTCTTTTCTATTCTCTTCTCTAACCTCTACGCCCAACTTGGGCTCTAAAACTAAAAAGAAAGATTACAATTTAACCAATATACTAATTTGGAGAAGATTTATCTCTATTAATATCTTATGGTTGAAATATTTCAACCACTCCCCTTTTTTTCTCAACAGCCCCAACAACAATTACTTTTTTACTTTTACAATTACTCCTCAGTAACAACATATTAGAGGTAAAATACAAATTATTTGAATTTGAATTTAATCATGACCATGTCTTCAGGTAGCCATTACAGATGCTCCTACATCATATACTAGGAACTATTTTTAGACCAAATGGAAGTACATTCCATTCATATTGACCAAATGGAGTGATGAAAGTAGTTTCATACCTATCTTCTTCTACAACTTGAATCTACTAGTATCTTGACTTTAGATCAAATTTACTATAAACCTTACTTCCATGAATACTTTGTAAGATTTCATCTTTAGCAGGAATAGGATGTTGAATAGGAATTACATATTTGTTAAGAGGAATTCAATTTACAACCAACCTTTTCTTTCCTCTTATCTATTCATCTTTTTTATTAACATAGAATGGTTCACAACCCCAAGGACTATTTAATTCTCTGATAATACCCATTTCTTTTAACCAAGAAATTTATTCAAAACATTCTTTCTTGAGGGAAGGAGACATACTTGAATGATGAGCTTTAAACTTAGGTACAGTTTCTTTTCCATTCTTGTCTTTGATTAATTTTAACTCAATCCTATAACTATGAATCTTTCTATGCCATAATGCTAATGGGTTTTCTGAACAACAATCCTTTTCTTATTTTTGAAATGATATCTTCAATTTTTGAACTGCACTAATTAATGGTTTTCTGGATCCATTCATTATTCACATATTTTCTAGATTTTTCTTGTAATGGGATTCTAGAAACATAATGCTCCTTTTTCACAAATTCAACATTATTCCCAAGAATAATTTTCTCATGAAAAATAGAAATAAGATAAACAATAGCTAAATTTTCTAAACCAACCATCATATCATACTCTAAAATCTCATGTTGAATCATAAAGAAATTATGTATCTATGTTCCTAGTAGAAATGGAACATGAGCTAACAATTGAGATACTATTTTCTTTGTATTAAATGTTAATATATGAAAATTAGGTTTCCATTGATCACTGGAAATGGAGTGATATCTAGCTAGAGAAATTTCAGCACCTATGTTTAATAACACATCTAACTGATAGGATTTAAATCCATTCCATTTAAATGCCATTTCATAAATATGATTATGAGTTTTATGCTCCTTAACTTGTTGAATATGAGAAACTTGAAATTCATCATCATTTAATTCAGAAATTGCAGCTATTTCTTGTTCATACTGAAGTTCATCCTCATCTTCTTTAGCTTCTTCCTTTAATAATTTAGTTAATTCTCTTTGTGCTTTATCAAGAAATAATTTCAATTTTTCAATTCTCCATTTTCTCCATTAAATTTTGGATGTTCCATATCTTACTTTGGGATTATACTATTTAGATTTTGCCATATATTTATGGAGTATTTTATTTTTCCTTTTATCTTTAGCAAGCTTAGCCAGATATTATTGTTCACATTCATGTATCTATTTTGCAAGAGACGATCTAGAAACAATCAAATAGACTAGAGTTTCTTCATAGCTTTGCTTTAGCTAATACAACTATTGTGATAATGTGATTGTGTCTGGTATAATAACTCTTACCATGTGGATTTGAAGTCTAATTTCTGATTTAGAAGAATAATGATTTAATGCAATATAAGCTTCAATTTCTTCTTCATATTCATAAAATTCTTCAAATGGAATATTAAAATCATAATGATCTTCTGGTTCAAACATTAGAACATATTCATCTTCATCAATATTAAGGGAATTTAAGAAATTCACCTTTTTGACTTCCTTCCTTTTATTAGGATATTTATTAGCATAATGATCTCCTTGACATATGAAGCATTTAATAGGTTTCTTTTGTAAACCATGCTTTCTTTTCCTAAAGACTTTTCTTGGCCATGGTTTTCTTTTGGAAGATTGTTTATACTTATTATTCTTATATCTGTATGGTTTCCTTTTTGACATGAATTATGATTAGGAATTATATGGGGTATGAATTTTAGCAAAGATGCATATAATATTTGGGATACTATGATTGATTGAGATGAAGATAGGGCATGTCTCCCTAAATTTAAACTAGTTTAGAAAATATTTATTGTAAATGTTGATGAGTATTAGATTCAAACTTACATAATGAAAAGTTTTATCAAGTGTATGATGGGTTATAATTAAAAATTACAATATTGACAAGACAATGATGGGTAGTGGTTTAGGTTGACAAAATGATAAGATAATAATAGGTGGAAATTTTAAATTAGTAGAGTGATAGGATAATTATGTATACTATATTGAGGGTGGCACAATGATGGGGTAATAATGAGTTCTTATGTTAAAGTGAAAAAATGACAGTCATTGAAAAAAATTGACAAAGGGAGGGTATGCCTACCTAAGAAGAATTCCAATAATGATTACCTCAAGGTGATGTCTTGGATGATTTTTTTCAAGGTAAACAAGGTGGAAAAATGTGTTTTGGCTAATGGAAAAGGGTGCCTGAGATGTAGATGGGTTTATATTATGTCAATATGGATGATCAAATCTTGGGTAGGTTTCAAATAAGAGGGGAATGACTTGATGTTTAGGTAGGATTAGACAAGGATATAGGGTGATGATTGAAGGTGACATTGCATATATGGTTAAGGGAGATAGGTTGGAAAAAGGTAGATTTAGGACAAGATGATGGGTGATGCAATAGGACTAGGCAAGTTTTAGAGTATGAATAGAAAGGATGGGATGATGGTTAGGGTAATATTGGACAATATCAAGATAAATTATGATTTTTTGGCTAAGTAAAGAAGATTAATTAAATATTAGATATGATGATTGATTTTTGACATGGTAGAACAAGATGATGAAGATTTGACAAATGATTAAGTTGGTCTTAGGGCCACATTTTATCAAGGTAATAATTTACATGTAGGTATTTAAGGTTTGTAAATAATACTAGACTCAAAAACACATAAATAATGGAAATAAACCCAAAAACCTATAATTAGTGACTAACACTAGAGTGAAACTCAACACCCAACCCATTGAATAATTCATGATGAGAAATGACTAGATCAATATCTTAATGATCTATCACCATTTGTACTTGGTGATTGATATTTATGGATGTTATTTCCCCTATATTAAATTTATATTGTGGATAAAATGTATTATTATAGGTCAAACATGCATTCTAAGGGAGTCCCTTAAACATCTTGTGATTTGTTGGCCCTTAGTCCATTAAGGTGTTGTCTGATGCATGTGCATCAAAGTTTTACTCCTCAATTTATATAATCTTGTATGTGGAGTTACGCTTAGTTGAGAGATAATTTTCATTATTATTTATACTCAACCAAAACACAAAGTTTATTCTTATTCATGGTGATGACATCCATGTCACAATCCCCCTAGGACTATGACAAATGTGTGGGGATCAATTCGACATCAAATTTCCCATATAAATAAAATTGAGGTTTATCAAATATTTAAGATCCCAAATAAATTTACTATGAGTTAAATGGGAGAACATATGTATTTTTAACCTTGGGTGAAAAATAGGAAATAAAATATTAAACTACAACAAGCAAGTCTAGCAATTAACCCTGATTAAGATATGACAAAAAAATATAGCAAAAGTGGTTTCAAATTTTTAATTATTGGATAAGATACATGTAATACAAGTTATTATTAATTTTATATTGGATTATTTTAGGGTGACCTAAAAAAAAGGGTTATATCAATCACAAATTTAGTTATGGATAAAATTTCATATGTGTACACTTCAGATTTTATAAAATAATAGTTGGATTTTACAAAATCACTACTAGAGTCAACAATGATGCTAATGAGATATACAAATATATTTATTTTTTAAAATATATTAGTGACCTTTTAAAAATATAAAATGTTATACCTAACGTTAGGAGAACAAATGCATTGATCCTTGTAACATCTCAATAATGTAGAGTAATAACTTTGTAAAGGACTTGTACATACAAAAAAACACAATGTAATTGAGACAAAACATGAATAGATAGATTAATAATTGGTTAGGAATAGGATAAAAATTTACCAATAAAAATTTAGACATAGAAACTGATCAAAAACAAAAACTGATCCATGTATTTAACATGTCACTATTGCAACTAACAAAGTTGCTTATTGCAAATCATAGCTAGTGGTGAATTTATAAGGACATATTAAAAAAATTATAAATATAAAAAATATCTTCTATAGTCTGCAAGGTTGTTGATTACAAATAATTCTAGTAATTACTATGTCAAAAAAGGTTAAAATGGTTAAAATGGTTTATAAATAGCTAGTGGTCTAGGATTATGATTAAGATAAGGTCACTTCTATTGAAAACTAATGCATGTATCTAATGAAAAGAGTTGTGTATACATAGATACAAATTCACTTCTACCCATCAAGTGTATGCTAACACAAAATTTTGAGTTTTAGGCCTTCAAATATTCATCAAATGGATCCTCCAAGCCTACCCAATCATATAAAGACTCAACAACCAAGATTTAAATGGATTTATCCCATTATGGTCTCCATAAATGTGATGAATAAAATTAAAATATGAATAAAGATTGAAAAAAACAATGGATATTATTATTTTCAACTATTCCCACTTGCAACACACCTCTAATTGGATAAGGTAGATGAAGAGGAAAGTAAATAAATATGAAAAAATGTAATTGTAACTTCAATATGTAATCTAATTTACATCCAAAATGTAAATAATGTGCCCCAAATTTACAAAAGGATAATGCTTCTTGGATGTTTTAAATGTTGGATTGTTTGATTGGCTCAAGGGTTGGACAAAATTCTAGTATGATTTGGCTTGATTTCTTTGAAAAGATGACAACACAAAGGATTTATTAATGAATATCTTAGTTTTCATGGATATATTCATGTTTATATAAAATATGATGAGGAATTTCGAAGGAATTAAAAATTATTTGGAGATTTATAGCGAGGAATGGTGTTGAGAATTATATAAAAGGTGTAAGATTCTAGAATTCATTTGTAAATGACTAGTGAAGATTAGGTAGTGATTAGATGGTGATTAAATAGGTGATTTATATGATAAAGCTAGGGTGGTTGGGTTAAGTGTGGAAGAAATTAAAAATTCCAAGATAATGAATAAATAAGGATTAATGACAAGCATGATTGTTAGTAGGAGGATTAATTGACATTGGATGATATAATTTTGATGTATGATAAGAAAAATGTTATAAATGTTAGAATTGGACTACAATGATTAGTATATGGATGAAATAGATGAAATTAGTAAGGATAGAGGAGAAATTCTTTTCTATGTATATAGGTGGTAATCTATTAATAAAATTATTTGTGACAATGTCAACATAATTCTCTAATATATTCTAAATTTCTATGGGGAGATCACTAATCATAGTGTCTATTATGATTGATATAGGTTTAGAAACAAAAATAAAGCATTATTCCTCTTCCTTTAATAGTTTAAAATATTATTTTATTGTAACCATCATATTTGAGTTATCTTCCACTTATTCTCCTTTATATATTCAATGGTATGAATTTGAATTTATGTCAATCCTTCATAAGAGTGTAAGTTTTCTCTCTTTCATCATACATGAATCTTCTATCAAACTTATATGACCTTTTCAACAACACATGAAATGTATCCATGGTCATAAATTCATATAGAGATTCATCCTTATATTAAGAAATTTTGAAATTTACCAAGCATTTTTTATTCGCCAATGCTTTATTGTATTTAAAAAACCATGAAACTTTTAATGGAGTAGGATCTACTAACCTTTTCAGCCCAAGCTTATCCAACATTGTGATATAGAAAATTATATATGTTTCCACTATAAATTAATATCTTATAACACTTAATTCTTGATTAAAAAGCATATCATATTATATTATTTCATTGGATAGGTCCATTTACTTCAATCATTGGTTTCAACACCACTCCTTTAATCACAAGAGCCTCTCATTGTTCCTATCTCTTCTATGTGTGTTAAAGATCCAACACTTTATTCATCACCATGAGAAATAAGAATTATCCTTTAATATATCTTATTTTTGTGTTGAGTTCATTCTAAACACTCAGAAGCTTCTTTTCCAAAATATTTATTACATAAAAAGTACTTACCCATAAAGCCTATGGATTTTCCTATTTCAAAGGATAATCTTCCTCTTAAAGAATAGTGTCTTCCTCTAGTATTCTAATTCTAATTTTAGAGTTTATCAATTCTCCATCATGATTTTTTTGTACTTCTACACCAATATTTTTACATATTCATCTTGAGAACATTCTTCTACATTTAAATTTCACTTTTTTTCTTATTTAAATTTTTTATTCAACATTCAATTCACTTTGATAAATTTCTTCCACAATTCATAGGTTAAGAAAATTGATCTCATCTTGAACAAAAATACACTCCTCTTTCATGTATCTGTAAACCTTATCTATAAAATATTATACATGTTCATCTCTTATAGTGAGACTACAAAACTCCTCATTATGTTATTTAATTTTCATATCCTTTTGTATTAAGTTCAATAGTTTCCTAAACAAACTAATATGATAGTCTAAAGGCAATAATTTAGCCTTTAATTTCTCCGTTATTTTATTCCATGAAATTATTTTCTTCATATGTTTCCTTTGTTTCTTAGTTTTCACACGATAACATAATAAATACGCATGACCATTCATCTTTGTGTATGAAAACTTAATGTTGTTAGGTTCCTCCATTGATGCATATTTAAAATATTTCTCCATATTTGTGATCAAATATATAAGATATTCAATCAATCTTCCATTGTAGTACAATGTACCCTACTTTAAATTTCTTCCAAGATTTTCAAAATATATAATAAATACTATATCAGCTTAATTATTCACATCTTCATTTTAAAACTCTTAAAATTCTAATTCTTCATCATCACTCACATATTCAAAATAAACTTGTCTTAATGTTATCTCCATTGCATCAAATCTTGGTTGGATTCCTCTTGTCACATCTACTAAATATGTAACTCTTCTAAGTATATTACATCTATGTTCCATCATTGCATCCAATTGTAAGCTTCACTTTAATAAATTTATAATGACTCATCTAAAGTCTCACAACAAGGTGAACTAACCTATATCTGATATAAATTGGTGTAGATATGAGGTACATGATACCCAATTAATGGGTTTATCACTCATGAATTATGATCCTCGGTTTCTCTTTAAGACACAAGACTCAAATAGAAAAATAATGGACAAATAACTATTTTAATAATTTAAATAAAAATTATAATTATAATTCATAATTGAGGTCGCAAATTCTCACATCACACTTGTAAGACTAAAATTTTGTATTGTCTCTCTATTACACCTTTCTATGATCAGTCAAATTGGCTCTCTAGTCTAATTCTATTGATTTATATCTTCAATATGAGACTCTTCCACTAATCCACACTTTCATTAGAGATAAATATCCCCCCTTAATTCTTGGCTTTAGATCTTTTGTTTTTCCATTTCATCAACCTTCTCAAAGTCTATACACTATCTTTTATTCCTAGTAAGTTTTTTGCAACAAAAACCGATGATATTAAACTATAACATGCCCAAACCCATTCAAAATATCTCATCAAGAGCAATCCATCAAGACACATAACACACCATTTATAATTTTCCTAAGGAAACTATGGCCACTTAAAATTATAATATGCTATTCAATGTTATTTTTTATACATGAAATATGTTGTGACCACTGAGAAACAATATTAATGTGATTATTAATATGGTGACACATATCATGATCTTGGAATCTACTTTTCCATGACACTGAGCATTTTTTAAATCTTAAACTCTATGAGGTGTTCCTTACACTATTAGACTCAATGAATATACACTCTATGTATATTATTCAAGGTTTATGTAATCCTA